>BGZK01000512.1:0-379815 GCA_005406025.1 Eumeta japonica
AACGTGTGGCACTCGGGGACTGCCGCGGTAAAGCTATTGCGTAGCATTTTTTCTCAATTTATGCAATTATAATTATTTATTTATTTATGCAGTATTTTTTTTCTTTGATATTAATTCAAGGTTTTCATCACTTTCTTCATTAATAAATGCACTTTGTTTATCCATATTTAAAACACTCTATACACAAATTTTACGCGTATGACTATTCCCAGCAACTGCTATTCACTGTTGTACATACGTACACCTATGTATACATATACCTACACCTACCTATACTTATATATACCTATACCTACATGTATACTTACGGGGCACATGCGGTGAGTGTGGCATTATAAAGATATGGTAGATACCTATACACCTATATACTTTCTCACAAACAGTTGCTTACGTATTCGTCCGATTTCGGAGCAGCTCGTCTCGATCCGTGCCAGCTTCGTATACTCGTACCATACACATACACGTTAAGTGAACGCTCGGCCGAGCTACATGATAGGCCGAGTGGGGGTGTTAGGTTTTATTTTCGTTACGGAATATCTTGATTCGGTCACCGTGCTCAAAGCCCGCGACAAAAGCTATGCAATAGCTTAAAAAAAATGTAAATGGCGTCCTGCCCATTTTTTATTGTTTTTCTGTCTGTATTATGAAGTTTTGATCGCCGCACAAACCCATCAATTCAGATCCTTACTGCCAACAGCTGATGAAACTCAAGTAAGAAGTAGAGAAAAAACGCCGAAGTTAATCAACAGAAAGAGCGTGGTTTTTCACGAGATAACGTCAGACGTACACATATTTAGCCACTCAACAAATATTAAGAGGGTTTTGTTAGGAAATGTACAGTCATCATATAGCCCTGATCTTGCACCCTCAAATTTTACCTGTTTCGATCTTTTCAGATTTCTTTACGTAGTATTAGGTTAACATCAAGAGAAGACTGTCTAAACTATTTGTCGCAGTTTTTGGTCAGAAATCTCAATATATCTACAGCAATGGGATTATGTCACTACCTACGTCTTTCTAAATAATTTAGCGAATATGTATTTCGAAAAAATGTGCCTATAATTTCTTTCAAAATACAAATTGATCTACTGAGAATGGTTAGCCAGTACTTTTCGCTATAATAAAGATATACGCAATACTTTGAACAATTTATCAACGACATTTAACTCTAAATTGAGAATTTCTTGTTTAAAAATTCGCCTCAATGGTTCCGTTGAGATAATTTGTTTTTAATAGATTCTCACTCGAGTAATAGTCTTAAAAGTTTGAAGATTTGAGTGACTTTGTCTCAAAAAATTCGCCAGAGCTCTTCGAAAAATTTGACTACCCATACGATTGTTTTAGAAGATGATGTATTAATAAGGCATAGTAATTACACATACAAGGAACGTTTAGAGCTTTTCAGTACATGAAAAATAATCAATTATGTAGCCGAATGAAGGGTCGCTTTGATTGAGGAACACAACGATTACCTCACTAAAGATGAACAACAAGTGCAATATGTAAAAATTATATTTATATGTAACATATTTACAGTTATAAGTAAAATAAAAATATGTATTGAATGGAACCACCTGTCTTTTGGTTTAGGTCATAAAAAATTTTAAAAAAAACGGATAACTTTGTGGCCACTTATAGATTTTTTTGCTACCTTTAAGCTTAAATCATTTCAAAATACTCCAACCATAAAATTTCAGCGGTCCTTGAGGACAAAAAACAATAGTTCTATTTTTTAGACTTTAAAGCTTAGAAATAAAATTTCAGTTTATTTGGAGCCTTTTGAACTCAAAAATGTAGAAGTTTTTTTGCAGAAAACGGCTAAATTGATAGTGAATTTGACTTGGACCTCGAATAATTTTTGACCGATTTGACTTATCGTAAAATAACTTCATACCTTTTTTGTACAAAAATATTTCTTCTCTGTTCGTTGTTATCTACAAAAATATTTCAAGAACTTTATTGTACAACGTATCGTTCGTTAATTATAAATGAGCATGGTTCCGAGAAAAAAAAAATGTTTGCATCAGTCTATATATAATATATATAGACTGTATATATAATAAGACCCAGTATGTCTACAATGAATACATTTCCTCAAAACTGATCGAGGGTGAGGTAGACAGAGTAATAAAATATAAAAAAGGAAACAATTTTTTTTTCCTGACTGTTTTAACACGCTAATCTCTGAAACTATTTTCCGGAATTTTATAGATTTTATCCGAGATTTTACTTAACTTAGAGCAATATTAAGCTTTATTACATGGTAGTAAGAAGTTCAGAAAAAAGAATAAATTCAGATATACATACGTGACCCTTGAAGGAGAAATCGTAGACTACATTTACCTACTATATTTATGAAATTATTGAACAACATGACTCTACCAAGAATGGTAGTCTATTGAAGGTATGCTAAGTGCGTCGAATTTTCGAACGAACTTGGCATACCTGTGTAGTTCTCCAAAAAGTAGAAAAATGACCATCAAAAATAAAAAATATATATAACTTTACATAATGGGCGATTTTTTCAATGTAATGTACAGGTAGTCGAATAATAAAAAAGTCGATTATGATGGAGTGATCCTCAAGTGGAAAAATGGTTATTATCTTTTATATACTTATTATATTTGCGTCGACATGTTTAATTTAGGAAATTACTATTAAATTTTTTCAAGAATGTAAATTCATTCATTAAAGAAATTAGTTTTTGACATTTGGAACTTGTTTAAAATCACAGAAGCTACTGTCGGCTTTTATATTTCAAAACTATGCCATATCGTTAAATTTTTCTTTGGAAATGATATAAAAAACTTTCCTAAGATAAATGTGGATAATAATACGGACCATTGAAAACTGATATATCATTACTTTACTCATAATACTTACAATAATCATTCCCTCATTTATAATTTTTGGGAGGAAATGATGGTGAGGGAATGACGAAAATCAAATAGTCAACAAAACGTGGTTATATATAATCTGAGTTGGCTTTGTAATAAAAAACTAATATTTTACCTCTTAAAAACTGCAAAAAATATATAAAAATAATTACAAAATAAAACAATTGTCTTGTTCAAACTTTAAATGAGGAAATGACGCGTGAAAATCCAATATTTAAATAATTAATCAAAAAGTCGCTGATTTGCATTAAAACCTTTCACATCGAGCAACAATGATGATAAGGTCACACTGACAGAGTTTCTAACTGTTAATAATTCATTAATGTGGCAGCGAAAAGTCAAATACAAAAGTATTGGACGAGTGTTTATAAAATGCGAGGAAATGATTTTCTTTTGGTGGGACAAAGATAAAAAATCAATTTTCGAACAATTTATTATTCTTTACTCAATGATAGTAATATTTATTGCTAAATGTAGTATTTTTAAAGTAAAATATGCTATCATAATTGATATTTTTGTAAAGCGAGATGGAGTAGCAAAATGTTATCGTCGTGATTGTGGACATAATGAGGGAATGATTTTTAGGGTATTCGGTCAATTATATTTAGGAATAAGAACACTAAAATAGTGTATAGTACATGTAGTTATACTTCTATGGAGTTCATAAACAAATAAGCTGATATCGTATTGTTAATAACACATGAAACTAGGCATGTACAAGATTTTCGATTTTTTTGGAGAACTACCCACGTATACTTCCATCGCTTAGAAATAATCTTAAAAAAAAGACGTCTTGACCATCCTGATACGAAACTTAAAATGCCTCAGAAATTGTGAAACAAAAAAAAAAGCAAATTGAAATTACATCTTTACGACTTGAAATAATAAAAAAGTACATTTCGACCGGAAGTAGTGTAGACTAACGAGTACAACTATAACTCTAGTCCCGTTTATTTATACTAAATTTCCATTTCGTTTTAAACCTAAACAGTTTCCGGTGAGCTTACGCTATGCCATTACCATAAACGAAGCGTGAATTCTGACGCTGCGTGTTTCGAGCGTGGAGTTTAGCGTCAGCTGTTTTTCGCATGACCAGCTATTGTATACATAAATAAGCTTTAAAAGGCAAACTGAAATTTCACCTGCACGCAATACAAATGAGTTGGTGAAAAGTAAAAACATAAAGAGGGAAATACGACAATTAAAAAATTCAATGCGCAAGATATGCCGGCTTGGTTGTTGAATTAATGTGCCTCACAAACTAATTAAACAATCTGATATGTTAATATTTAATATTATATCAAAAGACATTATTATATTTCATTTTAGACATCACAAATATATATTATATATCATTTTCCAACGTAATCTACATAGAAGCGAAGATAATCGCTGTCAGAATGTTTTAGTGCTATCTAATGGATTTTTTATAAATGAAATTTAAATACATAACACTAGATTTCCGTCAGATGGCGCTCGGTGCGTTTTTTTAAATAGTATTTTTTTATAACTTTTCAGAACTGTCTATTATATTTTACGATTAATACCGCTACATGGGTTCGATGAAAGTTCTAAATGACTTACGCTTGTAAGCAAACATAATCGAATCTCTATTGGATATTATATGCTCATTAACGGAACTAATTCCACTTGTTACGTGTAATTCAATGAACGTAATCGACTAATAAACCGATACATTTCTAATTACATCATAACAGATAACAGTCGATAGTCCGGCCCAGCTTGCGAGCTGCGTTCGCGCGAGCCCACCACCGCGCCGCGTTTTAGATGTTTGCCGAGGCGCCGCGCCGCCCACTCGAGCGCCGCCCGCGCCGCCCGCGCCGCTGTGTGCCGTGCGCTCGACACGGATTGGGTCTGAACTCGTTACGTTGTTGATCTGAATTAATTACGCGATTTACAAATTCCGAGTTCGCGAGAGGTGATTTTACATTGAAATCGCAAACAGACGTATTCGCCGCGAAGCGTCGCGTTCCCGTCGTTAATAGTTCCCGACGTTCAATTTGTCGGAGGGGCACCTACTGTCAGATGCGCGACATATATATGGCTGTTACTGTTTTTCCAAATTTAATTAATTGAAGAATACATATAACGTTCAATACGTGTAAATTCTTAATTTTCAATGTTTATTTGATTACCTTAATTATTGTACTTCCTCTTAAACGATAATCATTATTTATAACTTTCGGTTCATTCTGGTCGGTAGCTTGAGAAAATATATTATCATAGACAGATAGAAATAAATTAAAGTATTTATGTTTCATGAATCGCTACAGAATATGAGGACCGGAATCTAATGTCTTGTTCACTGGACTATTGCTTTTTCTTGGGCACCATTTACGTGTCGGTTGTACAAATAAGTAAATAAGTTGTAAGTTCCAATACGTAATAAATGACGAACTTCAAATTTATTCTTTAAATATTGTGAATGTTTAGTGAACTTCTCCGATAACCTCTCTAAATTGAGTCACACTATTTATGATTCCTTAGTTTCGACGGCAATCAAACGACTGCGTTTAAAGTTAATCATTTTTATTAACTTTTAATTTAACAGCCAATTAATTACGCGAAACAATGTCATTAATGTAGTATCATAGTTATACAGCTATTCAAATAATACCATTGTTTTAGTAACAAAACAGCATATAAAACTTTATAGTGATAAATTTTAAATTCGTTAAAAGATTAATGAGAATAATCTTCAATATCATTTGAAACTTTCGATAGAACAATATCAAACGAAAACCATATCTCTCGAATTATTGTATAGAAATTCCATAAATTTTCTACTACAGCGATGCCTAACTAATTTAAGTATTGTTTGTGTTTGTAATTAAAAGTGAGATAACGATGTCACAACTTCATTTCATTTAAATATTTGTACAGGTCTATATAGATGTTTGAGTAGGACCGCAGAAATGGAACATAAATAAGGTTTGTTTGAAAATTAATCACGTTTCTTAAATCAGTAGTATTATAAATAGAATATGCCTTAATTAACCGACGGTGAAACTTTTACATATTTTGTGAAATTTTATCAGACGAGAATTTCGTTCATGAAGTTTATTGGTGTTTTCCATGTGTACATTTTCAAATAATTACTTAAATCCATGCATATTTCTTATTCCTATATTTTTAATTCTAATATTTTATTTAACCTCATCTTTAAGATAACGACGTCGATACATTTAATAATTTTTTAGTAATACCCGCCAAGATCTCGTGCACTGTGCATTAAATTTGTATCCCAAAGTCCAAATTATTTTTTTCCGAATTCGGGTGAATTCCAAAATATTCCCATCAAATTGTCAACTTGAGGCTAAGTGTACAATTACCATCGAATATTTTTCGGAACTACCCCGCGAGCCAAGGCCCGTTGTCATCATTGGCAATGAACGTTACGCGAAAATTGAATTCTAAAAGTCTATAATGAATCCGTTAGAAAAGATCACCAACCTTAATGTGTTTTAAACGCCCCGGCGCAGTCGTAAATCATAACGTTTATTGTTTCGTTTCTATTTTTTTTTTCGCCCCCTCTTTTCATGAGCGAAAAATCAAGCGAAGTAATGCAATATTCATAGCCGCTCGGCTCTCGGCATATTGAATATTTCAAGTCGCGCCCATCCTCAGTGTAAACTCTTGAAAAGTTTCAGTTCGTTTAACTGCAAATCAAAGTCTACGACGCGAGGAGATGACGTGATCATGAATAAATCATTGAAATAATTAACTGTCGAAGGAGGGGCTGCCCCTGATAATTTTATTAGAATTTAATCGTTGCGTAATTTCCGCGAGCCCCGCGGGCGTTGTTTTCGACACGTGCGCCGCCCCTGGACGCGGATTAGCACTTTTTTCGGGACTTATTTGTCAAACATTTACGCCGCGAGTGTCACGTCGCTTAAATCGTGTCCGCGTCCGGCGCACATGGACATTTTTGAAATTGCCCCAACTCAGCAGTTCGTCGGTAACTTATCGCCTTATTAATAAATTATTCATTATACATCCAACTGTTTCATCACGAGTTTATAAACGATTTTATTTGTGCAAATCGACCATTAAGCAGCCTCGAACTTCTAGCCGATATAACTTCATAGACGGTAAATATTTTCTGTGGATGTTTAAGTCCGAAATTGTTTGATTATCTTAAAAATATAGCCGTTATTAATACACTATCTTGTTTTTAATAATCACTAAGAATGCTTCGACTTCGTTTCATTATGTAGTTTTCTGACAACCTTATCATTTTACTGGCATACTAGATGCTATGCGCGGCTTGGCCCACGTGACCCAGTCTTACGAAAAATGTTATACGATTGTTTCTATAAAACTTTTTCTCCCAACCTTATTCCCTTAAACAATCTCCATTTGGTGATTGTTCATTTCAGCTCACCCCATTTCCCCTTCACTTTTCTACATCCGTGTGCCTCCAATTTTCAGACAACACCTACATCTCAATCTTTTTCTTCGTCAAAATAACTAGCTTTACGTTTATTTTTTTCGTCACCTTAAGCATTTCTCATTCTTTAACTAATTGCGAAACTACTTCAACTCGGATTAATTGCTTTAAAGTTTACAGACAAACGACAAATTCACAAACAGCATTGTCTGTAACATCTCTAGAACCATAACGAATATTTTTAATAAGTTCTACCAAAATTCGACTACGAATTGTGTTTTGAATTTATAGACGGACATAGATACAACAATCTGTCGAATAATAGATTCTAAGGAACATATTAAAAAAAATATTATAATTTGTGCAATAATTCCCATATGAAATCTATCAACATATAAAATATACAACATACAAAAAAAATGAACTATTTTACAATTAGTAGAGATAACGCAAGATAGTTAATTTGACCGATCGAATTTGCAATTTATTGACTTTTAATTAAAAAATGTACAATTATCGAACATTTTTGAGATCCTATTAACATTTCATTTACGAAAAGCAACGACAGGATTAATTCAAAAGGACGGTCGTTATACATTTTGCTATTAAAACCCAGAAATTTCTAAGAGAAAACGTAAATTGTAAATATTAAAAAGAAGCTATACACTGAACTACTCACTGTCGTACTGTGAAGTAAGCGCTTGCGCGTGAGTTGTTGTGACGAGGCACAGCGCCGCCAGCCCGCACAGCGTGAACATTGCGCAGGTCCTTGTCATGGCTGCAACAAAACAGAGCTCCGTGTAAATTGATGTATTCCGATAAACATTATACAAGATTTTACATTGTTATCAAAGGAAGATACCGATATAAAACAAAACGAAATGCTTATAAGCAAATATAAGCCATTGAAAAAAAATTATCCGCTATGCGTATAAATATTTTTGATTACTGTTTGGAACAGGTGATTAGTAATCTCTTTTATATAAGACATTATAGAGCATTTTAATATTATAGCACATGCCATATGTATTTATAATAGTATTTGTATATTATTTCTTAAATGTGTTTTATTTTCGGTACGTCATATTTTTATTAATACCACAACAAATTCAATAACTGATATATCATATTGAAGATTAACTACACGCCTTATGACGAAAAATAAGTACATGTTAATAAAAAAAATTGGGTGCGTGTACATAAGTACGCGCTTGAGAAGTTATACTTCTTTGGCATCATTAAAAACGAGCCCAAACTCGATGGGGTTGCGTCGTTTAATTAGGGAGTTCCTATGGCCACCTTCCAGCTCCATCATCAGACCCTGGTTACCATATAGTATCAAAGTACTCGTCAAGACGAATCAAACGAGCCCAAACTCGATGGGGTTGCGTCGTTTAATTACGGAGTTCCTATGGCCACCTTCTGGCTCCATCATCAGACGCTGATTACCATATAGTATCAAAGTACTCGTCAAGAGGAATCAAACGAGCCCAAACTCGATGGGGTTGCGTCGTTTAATTACGGAGTTCCTATGGCCATCTTGCAGCTCCATCATCAGACCCTGGTTACCATATAGTATCAAAGTACTCGTCAAGACGAATCAAACGAGCCCAAACTCGATGGGGTTGCGTCGTTTAATTACGGAGTTCCTATGGCCACCTTCTGGCTCCATCATCAGACGCTGATTACCATATAGTATCAAAGTACTCGTCAAGAGGAATCAAACGAGCCCAAACTCGATGGGGTTGCGTCGTTTAATTACGGAGTTCCTATGGCCACCTTCCAGCTCCATCATCAGACGCTGATTACCATAGAGTATCAAAGTACTCGCCAACACAGTCAATAAAGTTCAGTTTAAATTTTAAAATTAAATAAATAATTTTTATTTTCTTATATTAAATGTACATAAATTCTCTCATTATTCGAAATTCGAATTCTAAGCGGGCAGCTTCAATCTGTTAATTTTGCGTCACACAATCTTAAAATTTCACTCTCATCATTTTTTCATAATGCGCCTAAAGAAGTATAACTTCAAAAATTACTTTTATAATTTTGCTTGATGGATCGGACTATAAGGCTTATGGTCATCCTAGTCTAGGGTGGGTCTAGGACACGACGAGGGCTGATTTTATATTATATACTAATAGTTCTATTCGCACATAAAAGACAAACGAGTTTTTTTTTATTATACTCTACTCAACTTTCAACGTTCCTTTTTATTATTAGTTTTTTTTTGTATTCCATTACCAAACGCAATTTATAGTTGACGATTCACCCATAAAACCCCTTCTCTATTACGTGTCGATACATTATTGAAGCTTTTTTTTTTCTTTTACAATGTGTCGCTTATTCAATCCTAGCTCTAAACACACAGTAATAAACTGGACCCGTGAATAAAAACGGACTACGACGCAATATTACATCGCGTACGCGCAGACCGAAATGGTATCGCTGTTAGAACGAGTATGCGAAAACAATCATAGAATAACATTAAAAACAAATTGCAGCGCTTGAAATTGAATATTCAGGTATATTGGCCATTATCCTGCGAGCGCATTGCATTACGATACCTTTTTTTTTCCTTTTTTAATTTGAGACCTTTAAACGCAAGTTCGCAACGAGAGAGTAATATCCGATACCTTTTTTTTTTAATTTACTATCCTCGATATTTCTTCAATTCGCATACCCATAGAGACGAGTGAATTGAAGGCTTCTTACTATGGCTATTTTTAATTCGGGATCGCTTTTCATTGCTTTAGACAGATGAATAACAATTGAAAACTTACCCCTCCAGAATATAGAGTCTGGATTTGTGTTAAATAGACATTTAAAAAATAATTGGTCCAATTCAAAATAGATATAGATATAACATTTATCTAATATTTTCCTAACTATGATACAAGTGTTACCAATTATACATTTTATTACCGCCGTGTCCGATTATATGACATTATAGTATTAAACACTTGATGCGACCAGAGAGTAAGATGTTACGAACCCCAGAAGTTCTAGTTTGGATTTCTGGTTAAACTGTGTATTTGTAGTTTTATTTCCTTATATTTTTGTCCGAATACGCAGATAGCCAGGTTTGAAACAAGTATAACACTAGAAAAAGTTCGCGGTTTTACCTTAGCCTTATTAGCATATCAATTATTATGTAATAACGGGTTGGGTTTATTTGAACCTTGGATTTACGTAATACGTTACATAATATTACATAATATTTTAAGAAAATGGGTATCTCAAAACGGGCCTCCCGACGGAGAGTTACGGGGGTCGTTGCTTTTGATAGACGTTCTCGTGGCAAAGACTCGTGATTTATTATATAAAGTAGCTCACATACAAAGCAGTGTATTTATCAAAGGATTGGCTATTTACTATAACATGGTTCATCACATTTTCATCAGGAGAAATATGAAAGTTTTCCACGTCTTTTTTTTAATCACATTATAGAATAATTTAAAGCTTTGATACTCCACTCATGATTAACTGAATGGAATATCTGATGATGGTCATGAAGAGAGTGAACAGAGGAAGTCTAAGTCGATTGACAGCGATCAATCAGGTAAAGCGTGTAAACAAGATGTGTTCATAAAAAAACCTACTACAAATCTGACAGTTTGTTTCTCTTTGATGATAAAATAATTGAACTTATTTGATCAACGATTGCTAGCAGACAAAATATATAAATTATGCCGGAATAATAAAAAATTATCAAAAAAAAAATGCGCAATCCTTTAGGTAATAAATGAATAAAGTTTTAAAACTAAATAGACCAAAGAAGGATATGCGCAAAAGTTGCAATATAATATTTAATGTTAAGCGAGTTAGGATTAGATTTAAATGACCGATATTTTAAGATAATTTGGATAATTCTATAAACGCTCACAATGCAAAACGCCGGTTCATTATTTGGTGAAGTACGTACGAGAGTGCCAAAAGCAGAAATGAACTTTTATATTAAGACTACTGAAGTGTAAATTAGATCGCTTATCAATCGTGAACACTTAATTTAAAATCTGGCACGTACTTTTTTAACAAATTTAAATAATACAATCCCTCAAAGCGTACATTAATAATTTCCCCTTACATCCTCCTTTCTTATTAATGTTATTACTTGTAAATTAACATTCTTTTACCATTTCAATAAACTCATTGGTTGGCTATATATAAACAACATTAAATTTCTTTAATTCCATTGGAAAATTTTTACTCTACAAATTTAACCTATGTAAGATTTCGTGTGAGAATAGAACACACTTATTCGTATATTATATCTTATCTGTATTAGTCTATCTCTAGATCTTATTCTTAAGCCTGATTCCAGTTGCAGTTTCGTTTCTAATTCGTCTTCCATTCTGGTTTCGATTCCGTCCCCGGTTTCACTATCCTTTCGTATATCTATCTTATCTTCTGTCTATCTTCTACGAATCTATTCTGATTCTTCTCTTATTCGAATCATATAAGCTATCCCATGTGTTTTGATGTATTTCACCGTAATATATAAAATGTGACCGTACCAAAAAAACCTTGTCAAGTTTCATCAAACAAAACAAAATTTATATGTACGTAACAATTCTTGAAACGTTTCGTGTTTTCTATATCAATTTTTAGAATATAAAACGGACACTTTTCAATTTATCAAGAGTTGTATCGAAGTTTATTTCCTTGTAACTTTGATCCAAACCAAGTTTGAGCCGCGAAAGCCTCCAGCCTTCAAATGCGAATGATAAAACTTCTCTATCTTGTGTTTCCAGAGCTGAATCCACGTTCTAAATAAATTAAATCTAGCGCGCCAAATCTTTCTAAAGTGTCGATTTGGCGAAAACGGCAAGGATAACAGCCAGCGCGCCTAGCATGATGCTCTAGAGAATAATATCTCTGGAATACTCTCCCTTTCATATGTTAGGTACATGCGAGAAGAATAAGCCTTACAGAAAGCCTTCTATGGGTAGTCATACCAAACCCGCTAGAACCTTATATGCGGTAGATACTGTTGCATCTATCGTATGAGAGATCAGAACTTCAGGAATACTCACCTATTTTCAAAAGAATGTATGCTCTAGAATAAATATTGTGGATATCGATTGGAAGTTTAGTAATTATTATTTAAATTGAATGCTCAGACAAATATTATGTAAATTTAATGTAGATAGCTTCACTGAATATTGTATTCTGTTACGTAACGTAATATAAAAGATTTTTTTAATATCTACTATTCTTATAATTTTGAAACAGTAGGATAATATTTTATTCCATTGGAGACATTTTTTTACCTTAACCGAAATTAGTATAGCTAAAATTCCCATCTATTAATATAATCTGGAAGTTTTAAAAATTTTCTCATAAGTATGAACAGTTAGTTATTCTAATTAAGTACCGTAAGTAGCACATATTCGTTATTTGGTATGCAAGAACCAATTCCTCGATATTTTTGGCTATCAGGTGAATAATGTACGAGCATACAGTACCTGGATTCAATCCATTCCTCCCATTGGACATCCAGTCTATGCTCAAAAACGATGGCCAACAAAGTGTCACTTTCACAATTGCAATATTTAACTGTTTTTATTAGGAATGTGAATTCATTGTTGTTGTTATAATTTTAGTTAATTATAAAACTCTAGGTACTGATAATATTTGAAAATTTTCGACTTAAGGATTCCAAAAAAGATTTCGAAAGTTAATGGGAACTAATTTTATTAAATAACCGGCTACGACTTCACGCGAGTAGCAATATTTATCTATAGCCAGAAGGTACATGGATATACAAGCGGTCATGTGACGAAATTTTAGCAAATATTTATAGGTATAATGCCTTGCTACCGCAAAAAAAAAGTATTAATTTTTAATGAAAATATGACGCTAAATTACTATTTATTGTGGTAAAGCCCCTCTGTGGTCAACTTGGCTGCATGACGTAAATAGACTTTATTACTTTATTATAATACTCTCACCGAATACAGGAGCGAAGTTGTTGCGTTTTGTCCAGTGAGTGAGAGAACAACATTATGTAGATTCAGACTGTCGGCGGTATCAGGGAGCAGAATCGAGAGCCAGTCTTGGCTTTGTCTATGGATCAACATCGACAACGATACCGAGATCAGAATGGAGTCTGCCGGGCGAGAACAAGGTTGGGACTAACATCGATCGATACAAAAAACTAAGAAATCCATTCTACGTCCATGCTAGCGGAGATGCGGGCATCAACTAGATAGGACTACGAGAAAGGACTGAATTAAGTCTCCCGGACCAGCTAGTATAAATAGATGGAAATTTCAAACTTTTTTATTGTAACCCGAAAACTAAGGAAAACTACAATATATGAACGGAAGGGCATACGTGGTGTTTCCTTAGACGCTTTTTCGTTTTCCTAAACTCTGCAAACGCGCAATAACAGAAACGCGATCAGCATCACCGCTCGCATACCGGTCGCCGGTTGCCGGGAAATTGCCGGTTATCATACTGAAATAATATTATTTATTATGATGTGAATAATCATCAAGATTTTACTTAACCACACATGCGTATGTAACTCTATCTCCAACGAAAGCGTTACAGCAATAACATATCCGCGTTCCGTGCCATTTGAGAGGCAGGCGCGGCCGCGACTCCAATCGCTCACAGAACGTTGGGCGCGTCACGCGCGTGGAACTCGTGTTTCCGTGCGATCGCGGCGAAACGGCCGGCGCAACAAGTAGCTGCTGTGACGTCATCACCCGCAACGTGACGTCATCAATCACGCAGTTATCTCGCGGTCTCGGCGCGTGTCCCCGCTCTGCGAGGGGTTACTGGCTTTCAGCTTTTTGGCCGCTTTCACCCCCGCAGCGGGGATGTTTTCTTGACAGAGATTGTTTTTTATTAAACCTTCGTCGTTTTGAAGATTCATTCACGCCTAGAGATCCAAATAGATTGCTGTTTCGCTCCGATGTGTCATCCATTGATATATTTTCAATGGTGTACTTTTCATGCAACATAGTTAACTATCATCTTAGTATATTTACTATTTTGGTAACGAATGCAATTATTTAATTTGTACATTAATGAACTGAAAATTTTCCCAGCACATTCTGTCATAAATGTAAGTATGCATGCATATTTATGTCGAACGATTCTCCTAACTTTTTAGGAAATCTACTTTAACATGAGTTTCTTTCTTAAGAAGGAAATTGCTAAAAACAGTTTTTAATATAAGCAAGATATTAGTTAACAATAATTTCTAAGTAGGACATTCTGCTTTATAATTATTAAGTTCTTTCAAATTCAATCCATCCTTCTGATTCGTACCTAAAAGGTCAAACGTGATATTTGCCCTGAAACTTCGATTGCTATCGGCTAAAGTATCGTAATTATTTAAGTCATCTATTAATTTAAATTACGTATGGTATAAACGTAAAAAATGGAATTTGACGATACGAAAATACCCAATACCTATTTCTTTTAATTCTAATTAGTATTAACTTTAGATTCGTGTAGAAAAATGTGTGAGAAAATATCAGTGCTTAAAACTCACAAGTAAAATATTTTCAGATTGAAAATCTAACATAATACAAATAAAGAAATGTTTAAACAAACTCATCAACCTATTCACATTTCGAAAAAAATAGATATATTCGTTAATGTTCAACCCTTCTTTCACGGTTGATAGAAAAATTTGGATAGTATAGATATGATATAACACAGAATTTAATAAACTATTGTACGAAACTCCGAGTGTAGTAACGCAAGTTCGACTCGAGCTTTTTAGATATTTTATTGTCTGATTAATTTAGCTGAATCATCCCCGGTGGATCGTTGAAACTCTTTAATGTTCCCAGAGGAATGAGGAAAATTATAGCTTTTCATCTGCATAATGACTTTTAAATACTACAGAAATCTGTTAAATACTTCGTTTAAAAGGCACGAATCACAGATTAAACCTCACCGGGGAGACCGAAGTTGTTCCGAAGGCAATTTAGAGTCAGCGGCGCGATGACGTATCAAAATGCCCCCGGGATCGGAACTAACGCGTTGAATCGTTTGAAATTCACCAAAACGGAGACCCTCCGGACTTGTAAATCTTTTAGAGGCACTTTGACCTTCCCCGCGAAAGGCATGACGGTCACGATACTCTTTAACTATGATGAAGAAATGCATACGTGTGATGTTTGTGTCGAATATTTATTATGTAACTGCTGGTTTTTTTTTCTTAAATTATGGCAAAAAAATAAGGATATAAGTACCTGAGTTTGTCCATACATCAGTCTATTGTAGAATGTACTTAAGGTACCGTTTATTTCATATATATATATATTATATTTATTTCTTTTTATTATTTATTTATCATTCATCTCCTATATTGGTCTTCCAACGTTTTTTTTGTAGATCAATAATGCAACCTATTTAATGAAATATATCAAAATTTCCATTGATTTTTTTTTAATCGATTTTTATAAATTTAATATTGGTGAGCCAAAAGTTACAACAAAAAATTTAAGTCGTAAATTTTGAATATCTTAAAATGAAAGTGAAAAAATGTTATGTAAAATCTGATTTTTTTTTGGTGTACACCGATATTCAAGAATATCTACGCATATCGATATACATCTACTATAAGTATTACACAGTAAACAAGCTATCAGATAAAGGTGAAAATATTGAAATTACTAATATATAGAAGCTAGAAAATACTGGAGAAAAGAGCCCTCTCGCGGAACTATATTCTGCGCAGTCGATTGTATCCATTAAAAAAAGCATGCAATTATTGCTTCCACACAGTAACTGAACAATATTATTCTTCTACACTAAGTTTTCTATTTCTACACAAATTCTCTATATAAACGTAAAATTTTAACTAGTTTTCAAATTTGATTTGTCTTATCATTCTCATTATCGCGCAATATGCTAGCTAAGTTTACGCTTACAACCCATTCTGTCTTCGCCCTTTGATACTTGATTATATTATAGTTTATTAAATCTAGTATCCTTGCTTTATTTTTTTATTGGCAGGCACTCTGATCTAGCTAGGCCTAGCCCCGTGGTGTCATGTCACTAGCAGCAGTCGTACTCTAAGCTTAGCTGTAAGATGTCACATTTACTATTTCTGCATCAATGCATGTTGAAAATCTTAATTTTTATTTTTTGGTGAACCATTTTCGACGTGCAGCTTATCTCAAGTAATTTTTCTACTTAGCTAAGACACATTGTTTTTGAATATTTTTAATGTTGTCGTTAACATATGCTAGATGTCATAATTTGACATACGCCTTCTATTTTTATATCATGACTGTTTATCGTTTCTTACTAAAACGAGTTACTCCTATTGGATTTATAATCTCACAAACTTTAAAAGATTTTCTTTAGGGTTTCCGCTTTCGGAAAATATTCATTTCGAATGATAAAGAATCATCTAATAAAATTAAATACGACACCATCCCTAGCGAGGAATATTAAGTTTTTCAAGCCGTTGGGTCGATATTTGTAATTTTTTAATAACGTCGCACGCCAGCGACCCAAGGCGTAGGAATCCGACACCATTAATCACGATTTCATTTGACGCCTCGCGAGGCCCGTAACCGCCCGTCCACTCACTTATAGGTAGACGTTTCATTTTCATGAGAAAAATATTCAAGTGATTTCCCATACAATTTGTCGCGTTAAAATTAAATATCGTAATAGCATATACAAATGTAACATTATTTATGATATATAAATGTCTTATTACGTCAGCAATTCTTGTTTATATAAATTTATACATGGGCTATATGAGCCATCTCGGAAACATCCCCAACGATTTCTGCGTATTTGTATTTTGAGAAAATTTTGCTGTTCAAGTTTATCCACGGAGCTATCTTCCTTAGAAGAACGAGATATAAGAACATCGCTTGCTTTATTTAGCGCTAATCTGTAGAATTTTAGGGAATAACATTGTTGTTAAGTTGTTGGTTCTGTACAACAAGTGATACCTACTATATGATATAAACTAAAGGTGACACTATACGTACTATGCTATGTATATAAATATTTATCATAAGTTAAATTTCCTGTGGGAAGATCCCATGTGCCCATTCGGAACTCGAAACACAATGTTCAGTAGTTCAAATACTATATATCGTAAGTGATTACTATTATTATTTTTGTATACAAATATCTATGTATATATACATTTTTTTTTGTATAAAATAATAAAGACTTAAGTTCTTAAAATAAAACCGCGTGGGTGTTATTCTGAAAGCTTCGAAAACAGGGCTTTTAAAATTTTAATTTGGCTGTTACGTTAATATTTTAAATTCTCTAAAATACATCTCCTGCAAATGTTAGCTATAGATTTTCATCAAAATTATAACAGTAAATATTAATCTTTGTAGTTCACGTTGATTAATTTGAACGTAATTTCGTACATTATTGCGTAGGTCGACCGAAACAGCTCTTCCTTTTGAAGCCCTACACTCAAACTTTACGAATGAAACTTTAATATTTTGTACAATTTTCTGTGCGTTCATATGTTTTTTTATAATTGACGTTTATTATTTCATCGATATTTATTGCTTTCAAATAATTTTCACCGCTTTTAGAAAATCACAAATCAATAATTATACATAATACAATATATGAAAAAATAATAAATCTCGTAATTATTTCTTTTATACGTACATTGTTAATTGAATTATATTAAATTAAAATAACATGATTTTAATCTTTCTCATAAATACGCATAATAATTATCGAGATTTCGAATCATTGTCTATTTATTTCGTCTTTTATCTCATAATTGTTTCAGACTCGCTGAATATTGAAATTTACCCAAGAGAAAACAAGATTATTTGTACAAAAAACTCGCATTCATTACAGACATACATTACAACAATTTCATTGTGTCCGTGAGGTGGACTCTCGTTAATATATCTTTCGACCAATTATAACTTTCCTAAGCCCCGTTGTAAATCATTATATATATATGTTCGTACTTTTTTTTTTTTTGAAAGTTCGTGCCTCAACAATGACCAACGCCACATATATCAAAGTGAGGGGACGTGAAGTGAATAAAGTGGGTGCGGAAGCTATCCTAGAACTTGAACAATGTCTCTTCGGTGTGTTATTCAAAGTACTTCACAATAACATGTCCATATAGGTAGGTAATATAGGTCTCGAGTTGAATGTAACTTGAAATGAAATGAAGTAAATTTTTGCTCTTGTATTATATTCACCAGTATAACAAAAGCATTTTATTCAAGTATATCTACTTTTTTTGTAAGATAAATTTGTTTCTTCACTGCGTCATTTCTCTAAACTTTTGGTTCTCAATTATGGATTAAATTGATACAGAATCCACACGGATTAATATATTGTTAAACAAAATAATAGGAAAATTTATTTATGTAAAAAGTTTAAATCTAGAGTGGTAAAACTAAGATTACAAGCTTCATGAACGCATAATTTTATTTTGCTTTTAATTAATTAATAACTAGCTTTGATCGCAAATTCGTTCTCGTGGATCATAGGATTAGATGAAACCTGACTTAGAGTCTAAGTTAGATCCTAAGCTACACAAACTATGAAAGCCCTATCAGAATTTGTTTAGTGATTTTTGAGTGACGTCAAAGAAGTAGTCAAACAGAAAAAAATTAGGCGCTTTCAAAATACCCCTTATGTATAGACAGAGCTCTGTCACAATTTTACAATATTATAAATATATATTTTTTAACTCGAATGATCTTCGATAATCTTTAATTGACAATTTCGATTACAGATTCCACATAACAATCAGCATTTCTGAGTTACGACTCTTATATTCCAACCCGCAAATCCTTCATAAATTTATCTTATAAACGCAAAGAAAGTAAAGAAAAAATAATTACAGTTTCTAAAATCAAAATGTGTATATATTTATTTACACGCGTATATTTTTCTTCTATTGGTGATATGATGATACGTCTGTAAATACAGACGTATCATTTTTAACGCATATAAGTTTCGATGTATATTGTGTTAAACGCTTCAACATGGAGTTTTGAACCTCCAAAGCTTTTTTGTGTAACGCAATTTATATGATATAATTTATCCACTCATTATAAATAAAAATATACACACGCTCTTAGTGCGATAAGAGTTGCTTTTCTTTACCACCTTTGGCTATTGTATGTTTTCCAAAGCAGCCATTGTTAAGGGGCAAACTTCATTCGCGCGTCGGTGCTGACACGCACCATTTTCTTTGACTCGTCCAAACGAAACTCCCATACGTACGGATGAGCGGGCAATTTTCATTTTCCATCCAAAGAAACCGACGTAGTGCTCGAAAGGTGGTTTAATATTTGACCCTTTCCTGAGGAAACAGTTCGACCGCTCCGGAATTAATCGAGCCTGTTTGACGGCGCGTGAGCACGGCCGACGGCGCCGGGTAGATAATCAACATGCGTACACTCGTCTGTCTAAAACGGGCCATTCGAATATTTCGAGGATCGTCCGACTTCAAAGAGGTGGCGGTTCGTATCCATCCCATTATCCGGGCGGTCGTTATGATACTGAACACGGGCCTTTTCGATTCATTTTAGAACTCTGCTTCGTATACGTTCAAAGATTGAAAGCGCTGGACGTAGTAAGAATTTCATGGAAGATTATTTGCTTTGAAAACTGAATTATTAGAATTTAACGAAATGTTTAATGTAATGTGATGTGGAAGGAAATTAAATAAATCTTTTTAATTGCTTTGAATATTGAATAGCTGAAAGCATTCTAAATTGACTGTCTATATTAAATCTATACACCAAAAGGACCTACGTACTTCCTCTGTACGTTAGTCTGGATGCTGATCAATGAGCTACCAGTTCTAGTTAACAAACGAAAGTTTGTTCTTCATATTTCGTTCCATAAATTGTTTAACAACAGCATAACATGTACGACAGTTAATCTATCCATTTCTGATAGATGCCTAGGTTTGAATATATAACTAAGGACTTTTACAAAACTAACTCTGAACCCACATGACTTAGAGCGAAAATTTATGACAATACATTACCACATTTAAAAAAAAAAACAGTAGATTTAATCCCATATTTTAGCTATATAAGATTAAACCTACTGTTTTTTTAATGTGACTCATTATTAATATGTCTAGTTTATACGTAGTTTTAAAATTATTCTATCGACTTCAATTGACCCATCATAGGCCAAAGGCTTCTTTCAGAGCACGCTATTTATTACGATTTTTAGCGTTGTTTCTCATAACATTCAAGCATTCAAAACACCTAGAAGGTGTTCTTAAGTTGTGAAATTCTAAGTGATTTCGGATCTAAGTTTTGAACTTACTTTTTTTATCGTTTAAATAAATACATATGCTAATCAAAAACTAACGAATGGTTGATTGTTGACAGAGGATGAAACACAGACGGAAGACAGGCCGACAGGATGCAATAGTTCCATTTGCTATCATAGAAACGTCGCGACGTGAGATTCTGTACCGTTATTAACAATGTAGTAATAAAGTGAATAGGTGTTCAAATATATTTTTAATTATTACTATTGATACGTTCGTAAACAATTTTGGATATGTAATCAATACAGTTTTGTAAATATGCAGTTAACTTCGAATATGTACGTTTTCGAAAAAATTAAAAATAGCTACTATTGTTCTCGACGAATACTATAAAAATTAATTAATATTTCAATATTTATTCCTTTTACGCGGTGTGAATCAGATGGAATGAAATGACATATACGATTTTCTTTTTGTAAAGAATAAAGAAAATCAATGGTCTTGTTTGTACTAAGACAATATTGAGATAAGAAATTGATATACACAATTATACTGACGTAATCACCGCACAGTCTTGCTATGACATCTATTTAATTAGTATAAAGTTGCCAGTACGATAATGTTATTCATTTTATCCTAGACATTTTTCTAATTACCATATCTGTACTAAATACACTAATATAATACCAGATTTCTAACAAATTCGAGACGCTACCGACCACTGACCTTCGCATTTTGATCGTATCACTATAGAATAGGCATTGTGCAGCACCCATAGCAATTCAATATTTTAATTCTGAGACGATAAACGAAGCCACGGCACTTAGCAGGGAGACAATCGCCCTATTTTGTAAACTTTTCTCGTCACCACGTAAGCGTACATCGTCCGTTCCATTAGAGGCTACGCTAACGGAAGTCGGCGACGTCGCCTGTAATTATGCAAACTAAGCTCGAACGATTCAAATCGCACTTACAACAATCGCGATACTACGAAAACGGACGCGTAACTGTCGGTTAACTGCACTTGCTCTAGTAAAATCGTAGGCCGTTTAAATGCAAACGTTACACGGCAGCGTCGGGCTTAAGCGGCAGCAATCTAGGCGTTCATAAAAATAAATAGACGTAATGATGGGAAAAATTCGCTCTTCCGTACGAGGCGATTGCCTTTTCACGTCATTGCGCACTCTGACCTGTGACTGTAGTCGACGAAATACGACGCGACAGAGTCGTTTTAGACATTCAAGAAGGTACTGAAATGTATTGAATTGAAATAATTTTTTTTTTTGTGGAATCGTGTCATCTTCGTTTAGATTATTAGAGAACTAACCAAATTATGGATTCATACATAAAAAAAGTGTTAACGTCACTCACATAAAATATTAATGTTTTGTTAATAGAGTTAAAAATGGCCGCATGCGAAAGTTTATTGTTCATATGTCATTAACTAAACATTTATTTGGGAAAAGTAAAGTAACAAAGAAAAAATCACTGGTCCTGCATCCTTGATACAGTCGTAACTTTTACGTGGACATGTCTATATATAAGAGTATATTCGAGAAATTGGGAGAACAATACGAATTAATGTTTCAAACTGAATTTTTAAGCACAGGTTGATGATAAGAAAAACATGAAATACGCCAAAAAACAACCTGAAATAATTTAAACAAAAAATAATTTAAACAATTATGCACATTTTAGGAACATGTAAAAACGTTTATTTCACTAATCACCACGTGAAAGGTATTGCATAGGTCGTGTCAACCCAAACTCATGCACTTGCGAATTGTCGATATAGTAGATATTATACTTATCGACTTCGTTCACTTATGAACCAACAGATGGCGTTAATGAATAAGCTCCTGTTCACGAAATAAACCAAACAAAAAACAAACGAAAACGTAAAAGTATCGACGTCAAAAACAATTTCACAAAACAAACAAGGTTTACGAGCATCAGTGCTTGGACTTCATAAAGCGATTTTACATTTACGAATTAACGTTTTCGCCGAGAATCTGTCACGGACGAGACGGACCGTACAGACCGACTGATGTGGTTTGAAACAATACCAGACCAGACGTGGCAAAACAAGACTTGTCGAGAACACCCACTCACTACCTAAGCCGCCGTATTCGGCTAATCTCCCCTAGAGCGTGGAGTGCTTCCATACACAATACTATATATATACATTAGTTCAGCCGGTCGCCCTTTCCGATGATGTCTTATTACGTGAAACGAATGGAGAGATCGCATACAAAAAATAATGGATTGGTATTTAATCCTGCACTTGGATCGAGAACGGATCGGATAAGATTACATTGATGCGACTAATAGCGGGCTGTCGTTAGTTATGTATGAGGTGTGCGCGGATGTGGAGTGACTCCGATGTGGACGTTTCCGAAACAGGGGGAGAAGAAGATATGAACATTTATTAGGAAAATGGATAGATTTTTCGATTTTTGCATTTAAGCTATATAATAATATTATTTACTTAAACAGTAAATAGATTTATTACGCTTATTGCACTCGCTGTAGATACCTATAAATGAATTAAGAAATATATTTTTTTAGGACTAAGAAAATTTTAAGAAGTCAAAAAATGTAATGAAAATATTTATGCTATTTTCCTATTGTTTTCTTGTAGCTAAAAATGGATTTAATTAGCCGATGAGCATATTTAAAAGAACGAATTATTAAAAATATAAACTATCAAGAAAAGTTCAAAAACATAATTTTGTTTTATAATTAAAGATATAATTTATATCTGTTCATCATTGATTATATCATTATTGTCTGCTATAATATGGGCATATACAAAAAAAAAAACATAATATGAGATCTTTGCAGAAGTGTAATAGTTTAAATCACTATATAAATTATAGTCACTGCTAGAAGTAAATAATAGAGTAATAAATTAGATCACATTTTTACCCTTAATCTGTATGAAACTCAGGTGATACTTTATGAAATGAAATCATTTTTAAGGATTATTTTTTACAATACAAAACCTAATAACTCTCCAACGTATACATTTCTATAAGCGTAAAAAAAATAAAACATTCACAAATAAAGAATTCAATTTTTATTATTTATGTTTATAATGCCATTTGTTTCGTAACCGCCGGTTACAATTAATTGCATGTTATTCCACGCTAAGCATGATCATCAAATTTTATTCCGCTGGAATAAAAGAGACGCAGTACATTTTTCTTTCGATTTGTGTTCACTCAATGCATATATGTAGACCAATCGGTAGTAAGTAGTAAACTCCAATGTCAACACGAGCGTATCTTTCGACATTTGTATGAAGTTAGTCAGTACACGTACCAAAGAGATTTGTCAAAATAACAGTGTCCAGAAAAACATCGTAAACGGTGATTCATCTGAAAAAAACCTCTGAACATTAAACCATAACATTTACAAGCACAGTTCATTTATCAAAATCGGACTGTGTTTCGATCTTTCTTTTAAAATAACTTCGTTAAGATAACAGAAGTATTTAGTCTTAGCGGACCTATGAGCTTTTACACTAACTTAAATAATTTATGCTTTACATTGAATGGTTACGGCTCAGCGGTTGAGAGTTTTGCTCCGGAATCACAATGTACCAGGTTTGACCACGGGTAAATTAAGGAAAGAGTTTTCAACTTAAGCGAAATTAAGACATTCGTTTCGTGTTTACGAGTCTTTTTCGGACGATTGGCAACTCGTGCTCAACCAGCACGGGCGGCTAAAGATTCCAACCTCTCGATCAGAAATGAAAAGACTGCGGGAGCCTATACCTTAACGAGCGGAATGATTAAATCTGACACGACGGAATAGCTTATTCATATCGCGATCGACATCGACATCGATCTCCCTTTCCGACGGCCTAGGATCGTCAGCTTCCAATGCTCTATGAGGAATCACACGCCGGCGCGTCAACTTATAAAGCGGCCCTACTCGCTTGACGAACGGACGATCCGTAAACTGCGTTTAAAATTTTGCCCGCGGAACGTTAATCGGCCAAAAAAGACTCGCCGCCGCCGCCGACTCCGCGTTATGTAACGACGCCCGAAGGAATGCTTTGCGAAAGATAAAACGCGGCGCGGCGAAGTAAGTTAAACGACTTAAAACCGCCCGCTATAGTGGGAGAGCCCTCGGCGGCCCTTCGCGCGTCGGGCGGGACAATAACATGGCTAAATTGTGCTCGATTACGGCGCCGGGCGAGAGGCTCGCCCTCCGAGCGGCCGGCGCGCGCGCCCGGGACCCGACGTGTCGGACGAAATGTAACGAGATAGAGAGTGGCTCTGCTGTGCGTGTTGTATTTAAATCGACACCCTATCTATATCGCAGGGGGACAAGTATTTTTTCTTTTTATTGATAATTTTAATTCAACTCGAAACACCCTCGAACAAAACAACGTTTTCCATAAACCTTGAAAATATTATTTTAAGCACTAGTCAAAACTTTATTAGCAGTTCCTCATGTTGCAATCGTAATAAGCAAAACATATTCTGGTGACTATTAATTATACTATGGCGTCGATGTGCTACGCTTAATAATTTGAGTATTTAAAAAAAAATAAAACAGAAAATATTAAAAAAAAACTAATTTTACACATTGGGTTATATTTTCAATATTACAATTTACGTATTTTACATAATACTAATGTAATTACCAAACTAAGTTTATGTATTGATATACCAAATTAAAATCTTTACTTACTCGTTTCTAAAATACACATTTTACAATTTGCTTAACTACGTGACTCTATTTTTATCCAACGAATTGTGTTGGCGTTTACCCAATATTTATTTATTTTGTTTTCATAATAATTATTTTGGCCGCATTCCGGGGAAAACACACCGAACATCGTGAAAAAATAAATGATTTTTCGTGTACATCACAATGGGCGTATTTATTTTGAGGGTAAAAATATATCGACGCCCGTGACGCCGAATATTACGTTATCGGCAAATATATTATGCATTAGCTTTCGGTCGCGGCTTCGTCCGCGTGGGCATAGTAACAGGACGCTTGTACTTCCGCTCGTGGTCCCTCCCTGTCACCGTTATTTGAGCGGTTCAGTAGTTTGAGAATAACAGACAGCAAATTGAGAACGCTTCGCTATTATGTATAACTTTTGCTTGCAACTTTGTCGGCATGTAGTTTTTGTACGAGTACTCATATTGCTTCGTAATTTTCATGATGACCGAACGTTGTCTTTGCTTGCGTGAAAATGCGTTTTAGGTACCAAAGCGTTTACCTTGATATACATAGATTAACCACTTTTATTTATATCTACATTAATAACAGCTCCCTTTGATATAAATGTATTTGAAATACCTACTTGAAAACTAAAATATTAGATTGTCAAAAAATTTTGTTATATTGTCGTATCTCCGGCTTTTGTCATCGTAATGAGATAAAATAAATACCAGTTTTCTTGTTAAATTATATATTTTTAAACGAAACTGGTTTTATTACAACCGTGTACATAGATTTTGGGTGATGCTGGAACAAATAGACAGACAAAAAATGCAATAATCAGTGATTTGGAGTTGAAGATACCTAAAGACTATATAGAATTCATTTCTTCTTTAAACCATATGTATGAACAAAATTCTGTTATAGTCTTGATGTAGCTGTAGAGTACAGAAAACACTGTCGATAACCTACCGCACGCACCAATTAAACTTGGTAGGTTTCGCACTAACCAAGGACAATGTCGTAGCACTCACATCTGAATTCATATAGAAGATATTTATCCAAACAACTCTTGGAATCATACAACAGTAACGGTATAGATAATATTAATTTATATTGATGGTTAGACATTAATCAAATGAGACACCTCGTACCCTAAGCGGTGGACTGGAAGCTTTGTTTTTGGCAATTCGTTGAATGTCATTATCTGAATGAGTCGATATAGGGCTTCGAGTGATGCAACTCGATAGTATAAATGAAGTGACCTTTGCACTTTTCGTTTTTATTTGAAATTCTAGAAGTCTCTTCCCTTAACGTCGATATCGACAACACGGGTCGAATGTCGACGCTGACCTACCGCTTACCCATAGAGCAAAACTTTCATCTTCGACTTCCAGTCGACGAGCTGTTTGCGATGGAGCTTTATGACCGTTGCTATAAAAAAACTTAAAGTTCAGAACAGTCTCTTGTCGGCTCTTCTTTTCTCTGTATTTTCTGAGCCGGTGATAATACTGAACATGATAATTTGGACGTTAAAAAGGGTGTTTTCTTGCACCCTATTTCAATAAAGTATTTAATCCGTTTTTGTATGCATTGCGGTTATAATCTGATTTTTAATGCGTTAATACACTTGGTTATTTGCGACACCAAATATTTAGTCAGTACAATATTGTCATGTTTTGGGATAGATTATAAACAAATATTATATAGATGATTACAATGGCTTATCGTCCTCTTTGATACCTTTCACTGATTTTATAAATTCGTTATTTTTACAGCTTATTGTATTTATTTATTTACGTAATTATTTATTTTCTTTTTTTTATTAAGATACTTTTGTTGCAATTTATGTAGATAATATTTGATTTTTGTGAGCTCTATTAAGTAATCGGCAGCAGTCCGTTGCACATTATAACTTCATACTTTTTTTTCGACATCTATTTTCGCGATTTTTTTATTAGTGACGCCAATTTATAGTTTACAACTACAATAATTCCCTATCGAACAACCGAATTTAAGTTATGTTTACTCAGGCATGACGTGATAAGCAAAGCCAAACACCTATTGACTCTTTCGTGTACTGCCGACGCTACTGAATGAAGTCAATTAAGTGGACACGGTTCCCAGAGAAACAATAATAACGAAACTGTTTAGTTGACGTCGAATCTACGACAATGGCTACAATTAATGGATTTGTCCGACATCCCCCGAGATGAGACATGTCAATCACGAACAATCAAAATATTGTTTATGACTGTTTTAAATTAGTTAATAAATCGTATTATTTAAATTTTACAGGTGTAAATATTATGTAATACAACTATAATAGTTTTTTTTTAACGTAACTCCCGGATTAGTTTACAATTTTTAAATAAAGCTAAAAGACATATAAAAAAGTATGAAAATATATAAATGGAATTTATTCACAATCTTTAGAACTTCTATTCCTCATATTTCATCCACTATGATTACAATCTATCAACACTAATTTGTTTAGAAAAAAGCTTAGAGCTATTTAGGAGGGGATACAAGTAATTAAATACAATCCTTTAAGGACAGTTCAACATAACGCACAAATATAAAACATTTTAATATTAATGCATCGTAAATCTAAGCACCTGCTCTTATTAATCAAACGGACTGAAGCATTAGCCTTTGTTTCTCTTTTTTCAATTTTTATACATAAAAATACAATTCGCATATTTAAAGAATACATAAATTGTATAAATAATTTCAACAAATCTTTAGATTATATTTACAGAAACCATTAATTCTTCAAAGATTCTTTCCGAGTCGTATAAACTTTATTCTGTATACTATAATGATTAATTTTTTTTTTAGTTATATACACACATTTCTGGAAGTTATATCGGTATAGTTGAAAAATTAAAAGTTTTCATGAGGATATCTGGATATGTGAATTAGTACCAGTAAAATGATAAAAGGAGTAAATAGAGGTGATTTTTATTCGGTTTCATCGCATTCGCTGTATTGATCAAGAAGGGAGAGGTAGGGCGCCAATCAGCTTATATTAACAAATCTTTAGCGAACCCACCGGTGTTCAGTTCAGTATAAGGAAGGGTACCAAAAAGGGACGTTGAAGTTCGCTGCTTCGCTGGTATTCGAACAAGAAGGCAACCGAGGAAAAACAAGGTACGCGATTGACTTCGCCCAGATGAGTCAGGATTTAATTAAACTTAAACACTAAAATCAAACACTACGTAAGATGGCGAGCACTAGACACGACCGCTGGACTGGAAACCAGAAAACGATACTCCAATGGTAAATAGGATTGGTGAAGTTTCACTTAGGAAATAGATAAGGGCATCGATGGCTACAGGTAACTCTAGTTTAACATGTTTAACTACTAATGTCAAGATCTTTTTTTTTTTCTACTCTTGTAGGACAATAACATATACTAAAACACACCATAAGTATAAGTTTCTTTTTCTTTTAATATTTTTTCAAACATTTAATTGTATGGATATGAAAATCAAGCGCTTTCTTACATATACGTCTTGCATTTTTATACAGCGGTATTAGCGGTTGATGCTTAGAATGTGTGAACTTAGCCAATGTGATATTTAATTTTCTTTAATATTTAACTTTATGGTGGTAGAATCTCCATATAAATTTAGATAAATGAAAAAAAAATCACCTTCAATACATCCTTTAACGGATCTAAAAAATTACTTCTTTAAAAATAATTTCTTAAAATTCTAACTTTAAAAATTTTCGTGTTTGCAATTTTGGATAATTTTCTCAAAAAACCAAAATCTCATTTACAGAATTATTGATTTCGCCTTGAATTGCAGAACTTGTAGGAGATCATGAAGGGTACACGGTAAGAGACCACAAACAAGAATTTTTCAAACAACATCACCGTGCAAAGTTGAGTTCGATGTACGTTATGTTCAATCGATCCAATATCTGAATCCCCAGTTTGAAACTGATTTATGATTAAACCATATAATCTCTCATAGAATACTTCATCTATTACATAGCTTTAGGGAGAACATGAAGGGAAAATAATATTTTTACTCGCGTGTATCAGAATTTATTCTAGAGAAAAGTTAGATTGTGGTTATTGAATCTTTACGATCCGATGCTATCGCGTCAGGAATATAGTCTTGCTAACAGCTCATACTGCATTACAGGATGCAACAGCTGGGTAAGATGCATTGGTAGAACGCACGACTAGAAATCTCATACCTGTCCCTCTGGCGTGCTGTTTTCCTCACGACGGCCTAAATATTGTCGGGACGCATTAATATATGCTGCATATTGTAAAACATGGAGTGATGCAAATCTAGCAATCGCTTGGGAAAATAAAATATATTATTCATTTATTTCTTTTTTGTTTTTTTTTGTACGTAATGGCTTGTGTCTCGACTTGGATTCTTATAAATACATAAAATTATTCTTATTCATTCGTATCATATAAGGCAATATAAAAAGTGGAACCTACATAAAACTTAGAAATATTTAATTCACAAAAATTACTATGGCGCATGAAAAATAGAGATAGAAGATATCTATCTCTTGATGTCTTCATATCTTTAATGCGCTTTTAGACTCTATGTCTCATATGACATATAAGCACTAGCGACCTGTAAGCATGCGGTAACAATGTCACCAAGATCTACTGTGCAGTAGGTATAGTTCCGATAGACAGAATTTGGTGTATAGACATCATTAGAATATTTCTCATTTGTTTAAGAATTTGCAACGTTTGAAAACCGATCTTTTTCGCTCTGTGGCGATATTTCTCAAGGCTGACATACTTTATTTTGTTCTATGTCCGACTCGAATTGTCGTTGTCGTTAAGCGCGCGTAAAACGCCTTGAATTTTGAACTAACTTTGTTTAGATTTTCGCAAGCACTTATCGAGATTGAACTTTGCATAGCCTGACGAGAATCGATATCAAGTTTCGTATCGATGACTTCTTCAAGTTTTGTAATATCTAGTTGTCTTAAAATATGTATTTAATATATTTTTTAAAGAGCTTAAGAATCATTAAGCACTATGTACAAAAATACCCTAAGCTACCCACCGAGTGTGTCATTTATTCACAACATACATAAGTAGTTTAAAATATATTTTTTTTATTTTTAAGATTTGTAATTGAATAAAATATACATGACTCCACAATAATATTAAAATTCATAAGTAAAGCTATAAGTATATTAAGGATAATCAGTTCGAAAAAAGTTAGAATTGTATTTAAATTTAGTATAAATAGTGAATAAAATAGTGCTGACAAAAAAGGAACTTGGAAAGTAGTGTTCAAATTGTGTGTAGCAATTACATTAGCTAAGTATCTAGGTCAGACAAGGATATATCCAGACTATTATTGTTATATGACAAACTATTTGATAAAAATCTTTTTCCTCCATCCTAAAAAACCCAAAGAATCTGTCAATTTTTATACACGCTATGCAAATTACTGCTTCTGATAATTATTAAGTTATGTACAAGGGAAACTTTCCTCAAAATCGGTCTAGTTTTTTTCGAGTGATATCGGAGCAAGTGAATTGTAAAACAGATTTGAAACAAATATTTTCAGAAATTTTTGGAAGTAAATAATTTATTCAAATACTGTAAACAATGTACAGTAACTCCCCTGAAATTTATTGTGATATAAATAATGCCACAGTTGGAAGGATGTACAAAGGAGATATTTGAAACGTCGAAACTTTTTTTCATAAGCAAGTGTCGGGAAGAAGAAACAAGTCCTATCAAATACAGCCACCGCAAGAACATAATCGGTGTAACTGCACTCCCTTTTAAAAAAAAAATCATTTAAGCACCTTTAGTTGGAGGCTTTCGATTATTTTTTTTACTTTACTGACTCTTGTTTTACTGAAACGTGTGGATTGCTTCCAAGAGCCCCATCGATCCGATATTAAAAATAAAGTTGGTAAAAAGACGCCGAGGCCTTTGCGTCTCAACGAAATTCTAAATCAAATTAGACTCTAGTAAGTTACTTAAGATTTTATTGATATAAATTCTATATTAAACATTTCTGATTTTTTACGGCCTCATCTGTAATTTCAAAAATTCCAAAAGTTTCCTATGTACATTGAGAAAAGTAATTCAATAAACCCAAAATGATATGATTATGTTCAAACGCAAAGTTAGTCGTCAATATTTTGACACCGGTCCGATGTCCTTAGTTGACCCAATTTAACGACATCTATTTGATTTAATACCGTTAATCGTGTATTTATTCATAGAACAACAAAAATAACTAAAACCTATACAACTTTTGACTTTTTATCGATGAAAAGACAAAGAGGAAACTTCTTTTGACATAATGGGGTAGTTTACTATTTTTTTATATTACTTTATTTTAAGCTTCTTTGTTTGAGTAAGAGACTAATAAATGCGTTTTTTGATGATTACAAAAATACATGAGTAAGGGCTGTTTTAAAGGGCTAATTAGACAGAGAAAGCACTAGTAACCAGTGACGTCATTGCTTAAGACCTTCATATAAAATGATATTAAGAAAGAGATGGTATACAATGTTTGATGGCTTGTACTTCAGTGTTTTTTTTAACCGATTGTAATTATGATTTCACTTTTAATCATCATGTCTAGTCAATTTACAAAATTCATCAATGAATATAATATTTTAAATATTACTACACAAATTTATTAAACGATTCTTTGATAAGGACACGTTCTTAAAGATTGTTCAACAAATATTTTTAAAGGACAGAGGCAAGGCAAAATTGAAAATCAAACATAATCTATAGTATATGTTGTTTGATAGTGATTGAATATTTTATGCAGCTAAGAATATAGTAAACTAGCTGTCCCGCTCGCTTCGAGGGGTAATTTTTATTTCTTAATAAAATGGCGAAGGATTTACGGAATTCGAAAAATGAGTAGCCTAGAACCATCTACAAATCATTCCGCATCGAATGGTCCCAGACCCATGTACGTTTAGTACGTTACGATACGAGTACGATACGTTTAGTAGTTTTTACGTGATTGGCGAACAAAGACAACCTATTTTCATTATATATGTACAGAAGAAGATATGACAGTATGAATATAGAATTGTACAATATTAGAAAAAAAATGAAACACGTTTTCAGTGCACAGAAGAATAGGTTAGTGTCAATTTGACTCTCAGTCAATCAATACATTCGTGGAATATTTTTCTTGCTTAGACTCATACAGAATCTGTCCCAGTTTAAGACTTTAAGGGTATTATTATATTACATGTTGTGGATGATGTGTAATATAAAATTAATGTTAACAACATTTGAAAATATTTTAAGAATAAAATATTCGGTAGGCAATGTCAAAATAGGACTTATGATCTACCTATTTTAACATGACCTACAGAACTAGGCAAGAACGCGACGAAAACTATTTATCAAACTGCATTTTTGATGCAACTCCGTCTGGATAAATTTTCGCTAATATATGAAAATCTATCAATACTTGAGTCTAGATTGTTTTTCTTATATATAAACAATAGGTATACATTTATATAGAGATGCACCTGCTCATTAAAAAAGCGCACTGTTTAGTATAGACCTAAATCATTAAATAGACGTATGTGATTCGATTTAAATAGCGATTTAGAAAGATCTATCACAGTAAAGTATTTAAAAGAAATCGCGTTGATGTCTCATTTAACAATTAATCATATGCCAGTACTGTAATTTATCACTGAAAAAACCGACAAGTATAAACTTCTCAAACGTTCTTAAGACAATTTCGCTGGGGGGGTAAGGGCATACACATCTTACATTGATGTGATCATCAAACATTGATGACGTCAACGGAATTTAAAACGGTTTTGATTGGTTACGTAGCAATCGATCTGTGTGGTTTTTCTTTTATGGCGGACTGTAAATTTTTCAACTGTCAATTTTTTCCGGCATAATAATGAATTATTAACAATGAATAATAACGAATTTTCCCATGTTTTGCAGCATCACGCCGTAGGTGTGGGCGGCGGCGAGACGACGCGCGTTGTACCAATTTGCCGCACGAGATCCACGCCATGTCCGAACCTGTACAATGTCCTCATCTCAATCAATATCAATATATACATAAATTTTTTTCCTCTACATAGATAACGCTTAAAATGTTTAGAACTGGCTACTTCGAAACGGTAAAATAAAAAAACATATTTGAATTAAAAAAAAATGGAATTCTATACCAACCTCATTATATATATTTCATTAATTTGTCATGTTTTTACAAACTGTTATTTTGTTTAATTATTTATCTTACATCAACATGAATTCAACGCGAGAAAATGTTCATGCAATGATCGTCTTATGATTTTCATTACCATATAAGCAAACAAGAAAGTTATAACAGACTTCGATTGGCCTTTGATGACAAAGCTTCATCTCTTTCCATTGTTTATAGCTAGTTTAATGAGTTCCAACATGGTCGCACTAATCTGACTGACGAACTGCATGAGGGACATCCTTATACAGCAACGAGCGAAGGCACCATCAATGCTGTATGGCTCATGATAGAGACTGACAAAAGAGTGGCCTATCAGTAGATTTAAACAAGCTTAGGCATCGGTGTGTGTCAAGTGCACAAAGTCCTTCATGAAATTTAGTGGCCAGGAAGCTTCGAATTCGGTGGTTATCTCATAATTTGACTGAGGCTTAAAAACTCCGTCGTGTTAATTAGTACCGCGAACTCATACAAAGATTTATCAGTGGTGACTCAAATACTATGTACGACAAGGTTACAGATGACTAAAGATGGAATAACTGTTACGATCCGGAAACCAAAAGACAGTCTGCTCAGTGGGTGTTTCATTTCGAGGAGTTGCCTACTAAAGTAAAACGTGGTCTAATTGTCGGAAAAAACATGGCAGACTTTTTTTCTTGCGACTTCATTATGCGACAATAGTTTTAGAGGATAAAAAAACTACTGTTGACTGGTACACTAACAATTGTTTGCCTCTTGTTTGGAAAAAGTTTGGGAAAAACAACCTTGAAGTAGGATTCTCCTTCACAATGACAAGGTCTCATCACAAATCGCCAGACAAACAATTATTTTCTTCGGGATGCTAGGTACAGAAATTTTGGTTCACCCGTTTTACAACCCTAACCTCCGCACCACGAGGTTTTTATTTATTTTCTAAACTAAAAAAAAACTTTAAGAAAATTGGTTTACGGACGCCGATGAAGCAGTGGCTGTATATGACAAGGCCGTCAAAGCGACCAAAGCGGGCAAAGTGTTTTTCTCAGTGGCTCCATGTAGTGTTCCGATATATTGATATTAACCGACACTATTTTGAAAAAATAATAATAAAAATGACTTGCTATTTAGCTATTTTTATTTTAAATAAAACTTCTTTTGCCGCGACTTGAGAGTAATTCAGATCTTTTTCAAACGGAAGTAACTGTTTTCGGACAGAAGTGACGTTCTCTTCATTACTAACCTAATATATATACTTGTATGTATGTATTGGTAACACTGCGGATATATAGCTGCTGTGTAGTTAAAAATTATTTATATGTATAACGTGGAACTGTCCCAAAATATTTTAACCCTACATTTTGTTGTGACTTAATCCTTATGATTACAGTGCTTATTTTAATTGACAATTAATATGTGAAAATTTAAAAAAAGACAATGCAATAAAAAATACTTTTGAAACATTATAAAACAAGTGTTGTTAAAAATTTATATGATTGACTCGGAAAATTTTAACTCTTCATCGGTAAATAAACGCAAAAATCAGTAAACTAATCATGACCTGCGGCCTAAAAATGTAAGTTTTACGTACCAAAATTAAAAAACTAATCAATAAAATTTATAATTTCATCATACTAAAATTACAAAAGCTAATCATTAAAGTTTATAATTTCATTACTAAAACGAATATTATACTATAATTAATAAAGTATATTTCCAAATTTCTTACTATGGCAATTGATGCGTCAAATAGCGGCAAAGATTTTTCAAATATACATAAAACTTCGTCGTTAACTGGAATAACTAAACATCATTGAATTTAAAATGTATTTCAATGTATAATTTTAACAATTTTTATTTATAAATAAATTTAATAGGTCCAAGGGCTCTCACAAGTACGGAAAGGTCAAAATTGCATTATCAAAGAAAATAAATTATTAAACGATATATTTAGTGTTTTATGATTAATCTTTTTCGTGATATTTATCACAAAGGTCAAAGAAGTTTCATTTCAACCGCGCGCAAAGGTTACACGCACACGATTTTTTTCTAAAGTCTTTCAGATTGATCCACGTGTGGTTGTATCGTTTAATAATTTTTAATACAGTTATAACTTTAATAAGCCAATGGTGCATCGGGGACCTGACAAAGTGGGAGGAGCACCTCATAAGTTATGAGAATAAAAGAGTGGAGAAAAAATATACTTCGTATTTGAGGGTTTCCAACTCAAGCGTTATAGGCATGGTATTTGTAGACAAGAGTCGACTTTCTCTGTGATATTTATATATCAATGACTTTTTTAACACAGTTACAGAAAAAAGTCGCGTGTATCTATGTTTCCTATTAAAAAAATTAGATTGTTTTTTATATAGTTTATTAGTCGCGGGTTTGTAAACTTAACAACTTGAAATTATTCATGTTCATAGGAGATTGAATGTACATACATTTTATAAAAATAAAAAAAAAGTTTTAAACGTTACAAATGCAGTTAGAAATAAAAAATATGTATTGTTTACTTTAACTTGTTGATTCGGAATTGTTGTTGTAGTGCAGCGCATTTTTAAATATCATATTAACTAGATTTACTCTAATACAAGTGTTTGTTTTAACTTTTTACCTTGATTTGGTTAAATACAAGACCATGCTTTGCTTTTGGCTGGCCACGTTCTTGGTGATAAAGGAATCACCATACAATAACCGTGCAGTATGATGAAATTTAGTTTTTGATTTCGCGTTTAATTTTTTTATTAACTGTTTATTTTTTTAATATCCAACGAGATTGATGTAAACATATATACGTCTCATTGGTACTTTTCATTGCAAGTGTTTAAACACAACAAACTTCATTTCTCATAGATAATATTAGACAATTTATGATTTATTGACTATGTATAACCTATGTGATGTTATCTGGACAAAACAAAGTTTTAGTTTTTGCCGCTCCGTACATAGATTGTAAAACAGAACAACATAGTTTTTTTTATAATAAAAAAAAAACAATTATATGAAATTAGTAAATCTCCGGCTACATAAAGCTATGAACAACGGAATATTAATTAATTTATGGTATCGTCGTACTTAGGGAACTCAAATAATCAATGAGCTTTTAAAATCTATGAAATTATGATGAATTAAATTTAATGCAAACAACCAAATAAGGTTATGTCTTTATTAACCGACTACAATGAAGTTATGCAAAAGCTATTGTTTTGATGTATGATTTTAATCGTAGTGTCGCATCTCTGAGTAATTTATAAATGGCATGTTAATCATATAATTTCGACAATCGAATTACGCAGGTCACTGTAATGCTAAGAGTTCAAGACAGAGACCGCGACGCAAGAAAAAACTTATTTTCCATTACTAAAACTTCTATGAACCACTACAAGAACAAAACAATAGAAACTTGTGATAAAATTACACAGCGTTTCAGATCCTGAAACTTTCGAACGTATGAAGTAATACGGCAGAACGAAAGTTATCTGCGGTGCGACTTCCCCTCTCGTGCAAAGCCACTTCGGAGAACCTTCGTTTGGCGTTTGCCCTATAAATTAACCGGAAAACAGATTACGTGGAATTTGAAACGAAAAACTTAAACAAAAGTAATTAGGAGTCGTCCGAGTTAGGCCGCTTTTGGGGAAATTAAGAAAAATACAAACAAGGAGCAAACGAGGAACGTTGTGAAAAGCAATTTGGACTCGTTCTTCGGGATGGAGTACCGGGTCCAGATCTAAACTTTTTTACACAAGGAAAACAAGATGTATGCTTTGATTTGGATATAAGATTCTGAAAATATAACTTTAATAGTTTTTGTTACAGTTACTAAAGGACAATCATCGATTTATAGTATGAACTTCGTTATGAGTCCCAAAATCTTAAAAGCATTAAATTATACCATAACCCGTGGTATGCGCTACAAGTTTTTAACACTTTTTACTGTGATTGCAATTACTTCTGAATCTGGATTTCAAAAATGGAAGTTATCCCAAATGAGATCCTTTCTTAGATAATAGTAGATTAGTTAAAAATAATAATAGATTAGATAATAATAACCGATGATAAAGTAATTTATTTTTTAATATGACGAGCATTTTTAAATTTCATGTGCAACGTCAAAATAAAAATTATTTAAAAAAAGTTTCATTATTAATTTTGCTATAAATTCGATCGAAAAAAAGTCATTATAGACTTATTTCAACATCTTTTTATGAATGCTTATCGGTCTTCTATTGCAAACGATTCATATAATGTGGTACAATCGGGCTTTTTATTTCGTGATAAGGCGATATATAAGATGAAGGAATTAGTTTTATTTATACGCGAGCGATGCCGCGGGCGAAGGCTTGTTACTAACTTCATTTTAAATGAAATCATTGTAAATTACGAATCAACAATCTATTTTTCCGCTAATAATTATCATTTACTCGCACCACCGTTCGCGTCGTTCGGTTGACAGATATATCGCACTGTAGAAGTGTAGCGATATATCGTTTAGCGAGCTAACAACTCTGACGCCGGGCGGTGCGCAAACGAACGGGCGATGCGAGCGCCACTAGCGGGGCTCTCAAAAAACTTCCAGTTGTCCACGGAACCTGAAAAGGGATAAAGTTCCCGAACCCATTGACCAAACAAAGAAAAATTTGTTCGCCATGAAAATAAACAAACCGTGTAGGAAGGAAGCGGATGTACTGGCGTATACCTTTTTCACATGTGGTTATTTAATCTAGTTACGTATCAAGGTCCATGTTATGTGTCGAACGCAGCGAATAGTCTGTCACGTGATAATATAGTGTTTTGCTTTACTCCTACTACGAGTGTAATTATGCAACGATTCGAACGTAATATCAGACTTTGTGCATGATGTTTAGAAAATGACGTGAACGATAATTTTATTTATTTCTTGGCGTTCGTGCCATTTTTTTTAGTGTGACGAATTGTAGATCTTTTCTCGTCTACGTTCAAGTTCAATGTTTTAGAATAAATAAATTGCATTTTTTATTAATGTCAAAAAGCACTTCTAATGCGAAAGCTATACATGCTCTAAATGTGTTTTAAATATTTCCTGAAATTCGAAAGATTCCCAAGTCAAAATGATTTAGCTTAAAGAATATTGTATGTCCGACACGTCTAATGATAACTCAATTTAATAATAAAACAATGCAGTAAAAAATATAATAAATCGCATCTGAAGATAATCAAGAAATAATAATGAAGGAAACGAACAGTTACATATTTATTATATTATAGATAAAAAGAGTCAATTTTTATTTTCAATTTCTATCTTTTCATAGCTTATTCAATATGTCATAAAAAAATTTACATATCATTACCTTTTATTCAATTAAGAAATAATTAACCTTACCTTTTTCCACTTCGTATATTTAAATGGTTTTTATTTATAAATAAAATAACAAAATAATTAATTATGAACTTAACTTCGCTACGTAGTGCTAATTCATCCGCGCTCGGGCATTCAAAGGAATGAATTACGGAAACGTTGACCGGATTCCAAGTTAAATTATTTTGGATTTTCTTCGATTCACTTTAGTGCAGATGGCCATCGTTCCCGGTTTAATCTCAAGCAATTCGCCCTTTGTGGCACGTTCGGGCGGACCTCTGAAATTTCAAGGCTTTCAATCTTTGAGTGAGAATTTAATTGCGAGATGCGCAAACGCGCCTCTATTATCTTGATAAAAGTTTTGCGGCTTACGCACGCCTTTTTTTTTTACATTTTAGATGGTATTCTATGAATCGCCAATCGCCCGAAAAGCAGAAATTTCCACAGTGATAAATTAATGTTTAAAATTACAAAAAGAAGCCATTCCCTTACTTTTAATATTCGACAGTACAAAGTCAGGCAAATTGTACAACATTAAAAACGATTTTCTTGTGTTATAAACATTCAGAATAGAGGACACGATTTCCGACCGACATAGCCGCGTATCTCCAAATCTTGAACGAAACATTGACTGTTTGTTTGTTTTATTTTTTTTTCTGTTTCTCTACTTTGGACAAATGAATAAATATGTAAACCGTATACTGCACTGACTAAAATATGACCACGCTTTAAGAGCAAATCCAAGGAACATAATAAATAAAAATCGGCTACGCGTGAGTGGAGCTCGTGCTGAGATCGACAAATGAATGAATGAAAACAATTTCTTTGAAGTACTTAACACAAATATATTGTTTTGTAGGACGGAACCCTCGGTGTGCGGGATCGACTCACACTTGGCTGGTTCTTTATTTTCTAATGTAATCGTGGAAAAATTAACTGTTTGATAATAAAATTCAAGATACAACATCGGTACTTTTATTTGATAATTTCTACGGGATAGCAAGTTTTTTTTTTCCAAAACAAAAAAGATTATATTTACTTTCTATTCGTCAACAAACGTCAAGATTGACCCTTTCACAAAACTAATTTGTTTTCCCTCGAGTCTAAATGGAATCATTACTCAATTTGTATTGTATGCATAATTTCGATGCGATTATTCTGCGACTAGGGACGTGATACCGTTTAGTTTTCGAGAGAGTATTTAATAATACTCTGTATTAATTATATGCGAAGGCTTACTGAAACAAGTTTAGTTTTACGTTTGTTTACTAAACTATTTGGAAAATTAGCGAAGGTATTAAATTTAAGTTTCAAAACATTACTAAGTTTCTGCGTTCTATATTTTAGATGGGCCAATCGCATACGCAACTTACTGCATTACACTTCCTATACTTATAGACAGAAATCTATCCAACTGATTTGAATTGAAACATTCTCTATAATTTTATAAAATATCAGCTCTTATATTTACAGACTTTAAGACTTGAAAATCATAGAGACAAACAAATTGCGAACGACTATGAAACGTAAGAAGGTTTCATAGGTGTTCGCAATTTATTCATAGTTCTTTAATAATATAATAAAAGTGATTTAGAAAACCCAAAAGTTAATTTTAAAACTTCATTCCACAACAACGCACTCGATTAAACTCAACAAGTCTCCTTGTGTCAACAAGGCATCTGGGGAACGCCATCTTCAATTTTGTTTATGTCAAGACAGACTTACGACGTTGGAACCATCGGTCGATCTCAATCAATGTGTCTCTGATTTTTAACTTTTAAAATTATTGATTTTAACTTTTAAAATCAATAATTTTAACAGTTAGCCACCAGAAGCACATTAGAAACAACTAACAAACTTTACAAATCATAACAGTTTTTATAATTTTAAATATTTTAACATACCTAAACACAATTTTAAAAGGCCACTTAAACTCAATTGATAAATTTCATGGAGTTTTAAGTATTTTTACTTCTAACGGTCTAGCGGCCTATGTCTAGAATTATAATGGTTATTGCACCTTCAGAATTGCTTGCTAGATTGTATAAATTAATAAACCATAAATTAATAAAAATATATAAAACATAATATTATCGTATCATTCGAATCATCACGAGCAGACAACGCTATTCAAGCGCAGAGCGCCATAAAAGAAAAAAAATTACATGCATATACACTCAAATTGATAAACAGATTGTTCTCCTGATGTTATACAGTTGGGTAAAAGTGTCTTATTTCCGTTAATCATATTATGATAGTGAGTAAGCAATAATATTATATCAACATAAAAACTCCAAACTTTTTTCTGGTGCATTTAAAAAGGATCCCGAGTTCATTTCCATACTACACGCAAAAAATTATGCACAAACTCGTGGAAATCAGTTTGAACCGTTAATCCGGAATGGAATTACTGCTTCTCAAATTTGATTTAATTCAAAAATTAAAAAAAAAATAGGAATATAGACCACGAACCTGGCTGGTATAAGGTGGTTAAAAGAAATCAAGTGACTAGATTACTATTTAGTATGACAGAGTAGGATACTGGATACAACTATGGTGTGAGTGGTGTAATATGCTACAGAGTACAAAACACAAAATTATGATAAAATATGAGAGTAGTAGTATTTAATGTATCTTAAGCAATGATAGTTACTTAAAGTAAGAATTACAAAGTATTCTATATTTTTATGTAGTATAATACAATACTTAGTACAAAATTAATCTATTGAAATCTTGCTTCTCAGTTTTTGCTATTTTACAAAAGCCGATCTGTTATGAGGATTATTGATTAGTTTTATTTCGTTGAGATCACAAACAGCAAAATCCTGCAAGCTTATTAAGCGATATAGGACCACGTAAACTTGGCCCTTTATAAAAGTATTTTGGCCTAAATAAATCACAACCTTTTGTACTATGGTCTCTAGCAGCTATGGAGAGTTGTCGGTCATAATGTGTCTACTAATTATATACAAAATTTAAACAATAGGAATTAAAACTTAAATTAAAAAATCCCTAACACAAACAAACCCTTAAAAAAAGTTAAAAAGTAAGACATATTGCCTTTAACTTTAACATAAATAATAAATGATACTTAATCCGAGCGGCGTCACGTTAGAGGATTGCTAATTATATATATATATATATATATATATATATATATATATATATATATATATATAACTGTTTTTAGTTTAAATATAAGTAAGTTACCCAGGCAACGTAATTTAATATCAAAACATTAGTATCTGATCATAAAGTCCTAGTCTTAATTATTTTTCTCAGAAAATCTCGTACATTGAAACAATCGTCAACGACGTCTGCCTTCACGTGTCTGACCGTACGGGTCAACGAATTTGGACACGCGGAGTGTGCCTTATACTGCACCTCGCACTCGCCGTTAATTAATTTCAACTTTACTAGCTGTTATCAGCTGTGAATGCGGACGTGCAGAAGTATAAGTGATGAAGCTAAACAGACCAGGCTTATATATAGCATTAAGTAAAATATGATATTGTTGAAAGCATAGCTACTATTAACTTGATATTTCCATTTGCTATCTCCCGACACAAAGGCGTATTGTTCAAAATATTACCTACTACGTATATTAAACTTAAAAAACCAATACATATGATTATTTTATTTTAATTTTTAGAGGTTTTGTTTATGTCAGGGATTTTTAAAATTTTCAACCTAATTTTTTCATTGTGCGAATCCCCGCGAGAAAATTACATTTCCTTAAATTTTACAAATAATATTCCCTTATATTCTTTTACTTTGAAATAATATTTTCACATATTGAATGCACTAAGTAAACTTTTCCTTTTAATCGATATTTAAAACGTTGTTTTCTTACAAATAACAAGTTATAAATCAAATAATAGCGGCTTATAATTTACGTCTGCAATTTATCTTACTTAGAAGCTCTGCTAATAGAACTTTAAGAAACCGGATAAATGCGAATAAGATTCATACCCTGAAGGTTCCGTACAAATTTAATTATATATGTAAATATTTCGTCAGTCAAGAGTCTCGACGATTTCTGTCAATTTTCGATACCGATACTGGCAATATATTGGTCTCGAGAATTCTGAAACTTTCGCTTTTTTTTAAAAACTTTTTTGAATTTACTTAAACATACCTGAATTTTGAGTCTTAAGTTTTCGTAGCGAGAAATTAAAATGTTCTCACATATATTATTGGTCTCCCGTATATTGTACACCACGCTCCATACTCCCTTTACTAATAATTTGTACTTATGTCGTAAAAAAAATCGCAATTTATTCGATATAACTACAAATTATCAATTTACACTTTTTTCCTTTTATTTGTGCTGTGAGACCTTGCTTCTTGCCAAATTTCGTGATTCTATTTCAATGGTAAGTGTCCTATAGGTTTTGACTTACTTACACTTTAAAATATAAGGCATACGTTTACTTAGAAGCTTATTTTTTTTACAGTTCCGAGAGACCACAGTAACAAGTATTTTTTGATGTTAATTTCAAATCGATACTTGCACGCGTCCTTGAAAGAAAAAGCTCTTGAGAGACAGACGGACAGTGCGGTGTTCTTATCAGGGTTTTTTTTCCTTTACAGGTATGGAACCCTAAAAATACATATACTAAATTTATTTATTGCTAGCACATTACACAAATCCAGTACACGAACTTTATGCATACAGCGTCGGCAAATATGAATATAATTTAATTGCTACGATTAGGGTAGTGATTTCAACATGATGAGTTTAGCTTTAACATGATTTTCGAGCGCGTCCCGGACAAATTTAATCCGAAAGGTCAACGGTGTCACTTAAGCTTTATATAAGCTTAAATATCTCATTTTCGAAGACACGGCAGCTTATAATTCGATTAATTTGTATATTTTTTATGTCATCGATTTTGTATGAACACAAAATATGTGTGCAATGTATCAACTCCACACGGCAGTTTCAATGTAACCATTTGACAGTTTGGAAAGCTACGAGAGGTCGCTTTTGAAATGTAAGTTCGGTCGAAATGGAAGTTTGTTAAACGAAAGTCTGCGTAAATCATTGTGTGTCTATAACATTGGCAGTTTGTTTGTAAAATGACGTGCTAATTTCGTAAAACTTGAAAAAATAGGATCGAGTATTTTTTGTGAAATTGCTTTACAACCCATATTACCATATCACAACGTAAAAGCGAGTTCTGTATTCTGAAAAAAATGAATTTGTCATTTATTATACTAGGCTGTTGTAAATTATATTTTTCATTAGATATTTCAATCTTTTATATGAGTCAGATGGATAAGAATTTATAAAGAAATTTAAAACACGGTTAACGATATTAATTTATCATTCCTGAAATACAAGCTGAAAATTACAACTAACAACCACTAAATCAAATTAAAGCGAAACGAACTATATTTAATAGAAACACGACCGTAACAAAACCTTATAAAGCCGTAATTCACGAAAACTGATCACAAATCACACAAAACATTCAAACATAACATTTGTAAACTACCTAGTAAGTGTAACGAAAACAAAATAGAGATATAACAAATTTAATATCCCAACAGCGTCGAGTGGCATAGCTCCGCTAGCGGCCCTAATGCCCCAAAATATATTGCTTAATCATATCTCCGATTGGATCTTGAGCCGACGCCAATTTGGGCCGCCTTGATTTTACGGCCACGTGTATTTTATTATCCGGGCGTGCCGAGGGCTGCGCGCGATGCGACGCGGAACGTAATACGACAGGTGCGCCGGACTAAACTCCCGGATGTCGCTTCGACTCTTAGGTGAAACTTAAATAAAGGCAGATTCTTCTGTAATAGAAAACAGTGTGTGTACTTATGTACGCGCGTGAGAAGTTATACCTTTTTGGAATAATTAAAAAAATGTTTTTAAATGCAGGAAAATAATTAATTGCAATGAAATAATAAAAAGGCTGGAGTGGGACAGTCAAAGTAGTTTATAAAGTTTAATTAATATTTATAAAATTTAAAAGTTAGTGTTTATTTTCTTATACAAAGTGTAATATCAATTTAATATTTTCATTTGAAATTATAAAAAAATAAGTTAAAGATTAAGAATAACTTTAGTTTGTTGCCATCTTTCATTTATATATATATAGGAAAATAAAATAGGAATATTGTACTGAAGATACTAGACTAGTAATTATAAAAAGATGAGCGAAAGAGGAGCTAGTATTTTGAAGGTACCTAAATAATGACTAAGGACAAATCTTGAAAAAGAGCAAGAAATATTATCAAATGACAGACAACAAGGCACTTAAAAATTAATATTAATTTCTGATAGTTATAAGCGCCACCTAGTGGCAAACCTTATTGACGCATCAGTTATTGGTGGTCTGAAGTCCGCTTGCGGAAACTTCATACTGTAGAATTTTCATGTCACCCCAATAATAATTCACTCTCATCATTTTTTCATTACGTCCCAAAAGAAATATAACTTCAAAAAATATATTATTTTACTATTTTATCTCTCCCGTATTATCGTAATAGTGAATAAAGTACTTTATTTGTTGAAAATACGATATGTCGTTTCACACTTTGTATGGAACTAGTGTAAATTCCGAGCTGTGGCGACCGAGAGGTCAAAAGCGCGCCCTTCGACCAAGAAGATACAGGATTTTAAACTTTATCGCGGGCGAACGGACGGATGAGTTTTTAATTTAAACCGCTCGCTTCGTGTTTCGAAGCACACATTAATCCGTCAGTCAGGGACATTGTCACCATTTTGGTGACAATGGATGGCCATTAACAACCGCCGATCCGCACTCGAAAACCGTGAACGATGTGCACTAAAAATGGCTGAGGGAGCGTATGTCTCAGCAACGACACCATAAAAACCTAATATAACTCAAGCGAAAATGGTCGGAGTCTTTCAGTGGAAAATAATTTTCATATTAATAATTCCTTACAATTAGTTACACATCAGCAAGAATGAGATGCAAAACTGTACTTCTTGAAATACACAACATTTACATGTTAACAACTGATTTCAGGATTTTTGCCATTTATATGAATAGCAGTGCAGATAAATTGTCTGTTTAACAAAAATATTTTTTAATGGATTTTATATTTTACTGATCGATTTTACAGACCGATTTTAATCAGCTCGTATACAATCTATCTAATATAAATAGATGATATAGGATCTATATAATCTCTTTATATAAATCGTATTCAAATAAATAGTTCCATAAATGTAATATCGAAGAATAAATAGTATTTAGTACCTTTTATTATGAATTAAATATTTTTAATTTTGTTCAAATAATATAACAATACAATACAAGTAAGGGAAAGTTAAGGAGTAAATTAAAATAAGTTTTAAATGAATTTCTTACTATTATGTAAAAGTAACACATGCAATTATTTTAAAATACATTTTTTTCTCTTTTCCGACAATCATTTATGTGTACACATACTGCGACCATGTGTAGTCAGATATCTTATTTGTTAAGAGCGGTGACTCGCAACAAAATGCTGCTCCGCTATGGAAAAGGATGTACAACCAGCAACATGACAAAAAGAAAAACAAAGTAAAGTGATAGCTGAAAATGAAAGAAGCCTCCAGAATGATAAGAGAGACTTCGTCTCTTTCAGTGTTCCATTGGAAATGTTAGGGAGAACTATTTCCGCAAAAAAAAAAACTAAGATTGCCTTAAGTCATCCAAAATATTGATCTACATGTTTTCAAAAGATTTCAAACTCTGAATAATGTATATAGTTTTGAAGGAAGTTTCTTATATTAAAATAGTCCCCGTCGAGGATTATAAACATTGCACAAAGCATAAGTAAAACTTGAAGTCACGACCGATAATTGTTGTTAATATTACGTTAATTAAAGATAGCACGAGAACGCCATAGTCTTTATGTTCGTGTATTTCAAAAAGCTCTACCTTTAAAATGTCTAAACGCACATATTAGAAGGCGCAGTATTGAAAAAATTGAATTTTCACTGCTGAGTTCTTAACAACAATCTCGTTGATTGTTCGAAAATTAATGTAATAATAAAACATAACAGTTATTCCTAATGGTAAAATATGTAAGCCTACTCTCAGAAAAATAGGAAACTAACTGTTAAAAGGCAATCACGATAAACTGTGAGATTGTCAAGTGCTATATGTCAAGTCAGTAGCAAATGACGACAAACGTCTTCAATTCCATAGTACGATTTGTTACGCATTCGAATGCACAAAACGTTGACTGCCACATTTTCTTTCGGCTCGCGTGTGAACTATTTTCTTTTAGCATTTACAGAAGCGCTTTACTTCGAGCAGAAAACTAGAAAAATACAGTTCCTCTACAGTAATTTTCACTTTCATATTTTTCTGTCGCGTCGCGAACGCTCCCAATATCCTGTCGCAGATTGCATGAGCGGATCGAAGCAATTGGAAAATGCGACTTTTCACCGATTCCAGATGAAAATCTCGTATTAATGCACGTTCGTATCCTATTATTTGCAAAATACCTTTAAAGGATGTTTACCGACATCCCCGACTCGAAGCAGGGCAAACTCCTATTTCGTTCTTTCGGAAAAGAGAAGGATTAAGCGCTTAACAGCCGTTGAATGTACGTATTGTACTCGTAGCAAAAGGACGAGATCTCCTCTATCAAAACTCTATCCTTTACAAGCAAATCGTATTTGCACGCGACAATGGAGATGTTTCTTTATTTATACCTGCATTTACTTTGATGTTTACATGCCCTATAAATAAACGAATTTTTATTTTTAATTTACTAAAACGAATATATTTAGCTAGTAGATTATGTATTCAGCAGTTTACGTAGACACTATTAGCAATGTCTAGGTGCAAGAAACTTTGTCAATTAATGTATTACTAGAATAAACTCTTCAGGTACACTAGGGCTGAATTCACCAATTGAATCATTAATTTTTTGCAACTGATCGACGTTGATTGAATTAAAAAAAAACAGCCAAATGTAACACGGACTCGCGCACAGAGCGTTCCGTTCTACAATACAATGTATTAGTGTCAAATACTTAAATAAATATAGTTTTTTGCGGATTTTTAATCTTTGATGCGTAATTCTTTGCATGAACCTTGCTCGCACTTGGCAGACTTTTTTTAAATTGTTTTCGTTAAATTTCACACCTTCATCACTGTAATTTTGACGCTTGTATGTATTTCGGTTTTTAAGATGGAGTAAAAAGAAGAAAAAAAATACGCACTAAGTATGCGCTCCGGTAAATTGCATCATACTTTTGGGTTAAGGAAAATTATACAACTTCATTTTCTGGAAGTAAGCAAAATGGGCTCTAAAATTAATTTTATATTGAAATAGTTCACAGCTTTATCCGCATCAAATATTATCAATAGCCACCCTTTTTTGCAGTTTTCAATGGAAATTGTGCAAATTGTCCTCTTAGAAGGGAAGTATCTTGTGAAAAAAAAATTCAAATTTTTTAATGAATTAAAAATGTTTTAAAAGATAAGTTTTAAGCTTCAAATCATAAAAGGTCTAGAGGCATAAAATAATAAAATGCTACAAAATTTAATACCCAAAATAAGACATGTTTGTGAACTATGATATATCTTAATATAAGAAATTTTAAATAATTAATTAAGGTTTCTGGGACTGTTAATGATTTCAAGGCGTAACTCCTTTATTTATTATTCATTAAATTGAATTCGACTAAATCGGATATCCGCACAATTCATACTTTACTTTTTTACAATTAATTGGCCTTAATGGCGGATTTTATCAATGTATCGTTTAACAATCGCACTTGTATTCATTTTAGATCAGACAGATTTAATAATTCTCATTATTCATTTAGAATATAACATTAAGATTTTGGTACATTTTTTAGTTGGTAATAAAGTTAGAAGATGAAAATGATTGACAATTTTAAAAAAATCAATGCATGAATCATTAAAACAAAAACATATAGTTTAAAGTGCATGCAACTCCCGTAATTTTTAATTTCACCATTTTTTTATTGTTTTAAGTACCTTCAAGGATATTCAGCATTTTTTACAGTTTTCGATACAATGATATTAAAATTTATACCAAACATTCTACTTGCATTGAGATATAGAAAGATTAAAAAACTTGCAAACAGTCCGACTGCTTGCAGATTATTGCACTTATGGCAACAAATTGCAAAATCGGTTACAAATTATTTTGGTGCCGGCACTCATACATCGTGCATACTCATACATTGTAGACTTTAACCTACTTGTAGTTTTTAAGATATGTGTAAGGTATGATTAAAAATCTGACTGTATGTCCCTATACGTGTTTATTGTATAACTTATAGGTCTACAGTTTAAGAGCTTCTAGTGTTTTTGAAAACCTAAATAGAATGCAATAAATAAATAGTAATACCCGTTTCAAATAAAATCGGAGAAAATCACTCGGGCCTTTCGACCGGCGAATTTAATTTATAACATTACCTTCCTTCATAAAGAACCCTTTTAATAACCCAAAAATATTTAATTAACAGTAGCACTTAATTCGTTGTGATTAAACTTTCTCAGGCGTCACTTCGCTTCCACGTTTATAACAATTACGATGAATTTAGAATCCCTTTATCCGGTTATGTCTTTATTACAGCTCTGAGCTTAATTGTTTTTATTTCATTAATGGTGAAAGTAATGACGAGCTAGGTTTTAATTAGCATTTTTTTTTCAATTATACCCTCCTTTTGGGGAAACTGAGAGTATTTATTATTATATAGGATTTTGTAAGTATAATAGACAGTCTTAAATAGCCGTACTAAATCGCAAAATGTCAAGTTTAATTAAAATGTAAACAACTCTTTTTTTTGGGTGTCATTATATCCACTGAAACTCTAAAATATATACGTGGTTTAGGAATTTCATCGACAATTCATATAAGCTCAATGCTGATGGAATTTGATGAGAGAAAATTATGGAGAAGTTCTTCGTGAAGCCCAAGTCGTACTTTATATTACGTAATTACAAGAAAATCGTCTCGTTCGTGCTTGTCGTTAAACAAAGTATTAAAAAAAATACGAGGAATTAAAAACCTGTTTGTGAACCTGGTTATTAAATGTTTACAATTTACTTAAATATTCTTTTACTCATATAAAAACACTTCAAGCGTGTAATAACATAATAAGTACACTAATTATGTAGCAAGCAATTCAGTAGTAGAATAATTATTCTATTGTCTAACGTACATTGAATATGACAAACTAATTTTATTTTTGGTTAAATTTAACTATCTACGAAAATAATAATAGAAACGCTTACATGAAATGATCACCATCAGATAATACATATGTAGGATTGGATTCATTATTTAAATTTCTTTATACATAACGAACGAGCAAAGTGCGAGTTACACTCGCGCATCCACGGTGCCGTACAGCTTCACATTTACAAATAAACCAGGTCGGGTCGTTTGTAGCTAAAACTTTTTAAAATTAATTAAATATCAATAAACTTTTATTGTTTGTGTTGCAAAATTCAACGTGTTAGCAAACTTTACATTATTATGGTTATGTACGTCAGACGTTGCGATTGTGGCTCGTGTGGTTAAAAGCCACGATCATTTAAGTCCACAAATTACTTCAAATCGTTTAGCTTGCAAACGTCGAGTACCCTCTTCATGGGAATGTATTTATTTCAACATTTTTGAGTACAAATAAAAAGTGACACAACTGATAATTTTAAATGAGCATTTTTGTAGTCTTAAAGCATGCCCTTTTAAACGACACATTACACCTACAATATCATAAAATGGAAATAATTATGTTTTCTCTTAAAATTACTTCCCATATACGTACATCACGATGAAATTAAATATAAAACATTAATATACAGCTAATGAGGCATTCCTTCTTTAACAGGCGCAATGTTTACGTTGGCGCGTAAACAAACAGGGTGGAGCGGAGAGATTAGCGGGATGTCGAACGTAGAGAGATCGGCAAACGGCGCGCACGCCCGCACAACGACGTCTGGACGAACAAAGGCGCGTGTGATGTAGTTAAGTAGCACGTCAGGCGCAGTTGCCGTAGGTGGACCGAGGGCCGCAATGTTTCGCACGTAACATGTTTTTGCGTTTACGTAACGCATTTGTTTATTGAACCATTCGTATATGCGTGACCCACCGTCGTATGTCGGAATACATGAAATCTTTCTTATAAAACTAGGTGTTACAGGTACATAGAGATAAGCATTTCGTGAGAACGAAATAAATATTGCAGTTTCGTATGTTTATAATATTAAATTTGCATGACATAACTTTATTCTTATATTAATATGTTATCATAAAAATATAAGAAAGTTGTCGAAATATATGTAGTCGAAAGTTAAAGTATGTTTGTTTGAATGTTTGTTCTTTTCTCGCTCGTAGAGTTGAACGGATTGTAATTAAATTTTGTAAAAATCTAATTATATTCTGGTGTAGCATAACACGTGTTGGATGTGATACATTTTGTTTAAAAACAATTAAATTGTATAAACACGATCATAAATTGCAGTTGGTTCTTACAAGCAACAGTATCTAAAGGGAAGTCAAGATTGATATTATTGATACTGGCTTTAAATTGAAAACGGGATGAACATTGAAATCGAAAGCGGAATCAGGAATCCAAACGGAACCCGACTCATTTCAGACACCAGGAACCACAATTTAAACCCGGAGCAAGACCGAGGTCGGATTCAGGACACCGCGATCGATCCGTAAAAAGATGAAAAAATTAATTCCATGTCTAAGTGGGCAAAAATAATGTAATCGCTAAACATTAATTTAGATCCATCGAAGCGAGCGGATAACAACTAATCTTTATATAATTGTCAAAGTGGATCTGAACGACGTTTTTGTTGTATTATACGACAGATCCATTATATTACATTGGCGTTATGATTGTGTTTTACTAGAGAAATAAGCTATGTTTTGAATTCTTTGTCATTGCCTTTTCAGACGTTGACCTTTGACTCTATCGAATTATTGAGAATAATTATTACATGTTATATTTTATTATTACTCGACTGAATGAATGTATATTAATCACTAACTTACTAATTTATAATAATTACATTCATAAGAAGTGTAAATACCGTATTGTATTGTGTGAGGTGTTAATTCGCGGAAATCCGTAGTAGACGCTTGCCGGCAACATGCATTAACATGCAGCATGCGACCCACCGCTGACCCTCGAATCTGCCTCTCCACTACGAATCTCTATCCAAATGATTGAATATTGGTTCCAGAGGATTGACAGATATCGAACACCTAAGCAAGTGTTATTTATTGACGTGACAACGTCTTAAATCTGCACTGAAAAGTGTAACGCTCGGTAACGTAACGATGAGTCACCGAACGAGAGATACTCAACTATGATTTTAGTGCATAGCTTGCAAATGTATTGCAAGTTATTGTATGTATATTTGTATATAAATACGTATGTATGTGTAAAGGTAAAAATAAAATTTTGTTAATATGAAATTCAGTGCGAGATTCTTTGTATAAATTAATGTTTTAAATATAATTCTTTGTATAAATAAATGTTTTAAATTGTTACTATTATTTCATCCTTCTTCCTACTATACGAATGAATATTCACATTAAAATGATTTTACCATTCAAAGTCGTTGTCACGTAAAACTTTCGCCCGTATACCGACTTTACAGGCAACCAAATTTTTTTTATAATTATCTTATTCCGCCAACCGTTAAATTGTTAATTCTACGAACGTTTCATGCCAACCAGGCACATCCTCAGGAAATTGCCAACAGTCACGTCCACCAGGGTGCAAGGCGCGTTAAAATAACCAACATGGCCTCGTTAAGCGGACCGCTGTCATGCAATGGTCAAAGAGTAACGAAAACATTCTTAATACCGTGTAAATACCGGTACAGTGATTTATTTAGTTATCAGGTGTCGATAATAATCGAGTGAAGTTTATCGATTCGACCGCACGAAATTAAATTAGGACAGGGCGTCTCAGGCCAAGACGCTCTATCGATATATAAATACATCGATACTTTCTACATCGTACGTGTAAAATATTAATAATTCTTCATCAATACTGTTCTAAATTTTTATAGATCCAAAAAAAAAACTGCAGTATTATCGCAAGTACGTTTAAAAATGTATGAGGATAATCATGAACTAACCTAACGAGGAAGAAATAAAATTCAAAGAAAATTACAGACGATATCCTGATTCAATATGAAGGACAATAAAACTTAGGTAACATTTGGCAAATGCTACATCATCAGTGAAATGCTAATCCTGAAAATATTGTGAATGTTTATACGAATTTATTTGTGTTGTTTTCTTGCCACTACAGAACGTCAAAATAGCAATATAAAAGGGTACGTCACATAAGATGCTTTGTTTATTCATTTCAATAGTAACACCCGTATTAGGACGAAAGGGGTATAGGAATCATATGTATCCTAATTCCGCGGGAGAGCGGTACCGGAAATGGAAGTAAGCGCGGAACCAGACTGACTAAAATAAAAAAACAAGGATGAAACTTGAATCCAGAACTTGAATCACAACCGAAATTGAGAGTGATATCACTGAAACCATATGAAATAGACACTTATGTTGTGGATTTTCCTGTATAATTTTTAGGGACATTTTACACATATAATATATAATAAAATTAATAATATATAGAAATTGCCTAAGCATATGGTAAAATGGTAAAAACTAGAACAAAATTCAATTCTTCTTTCTTCATTTCTACATTGCATATTTACGAAATTTTATAAAAATACGAAATGAATAATATGTAAAAACGGATGCAAAAATATAGTAAAGTTTTGAATTCGTTACAAATGTGATGGACGCTGAATATTGTGACTTGTGACAACCGCAATCCCTCACTTTCAAATTCTTTATTGATTAAAGTTGATTAAAGATGATAAATAAATTTTAATTTTAAATTCGATTCAAAATATATTTAGTATTGTGGCATCGAATCGATTACCCGTTGCGTAAACAAAAAATATAATTATTTAAATACTAATTAAAGTGAAATACCGAATTGATATTTATAATACCTCAGAGGTGTTAGCAGCGGAACTAACGAAATAATTTCCTAAAACGAAAAGTTCTATACTCCGGAAGTGTTAGGGGATTCATTAATTTTCTAATTTTGTTTACTACCGACCGTTATCGGTAAAGTTTAACCAGGTTTAAAACAATAGATGTGTTGAGGTCACGTCTGACGGTGCAACTGTATGTGTGACGTTTTGATATGACATCTATGTTTAGGTTTGAGATCCGTCGCTGTTGTGGACAGAATCAGAATTGTTCACATAATACATGTTTATTATTTCATCGCTGGTTAACTTTCTATAACTTCTTAACTAAAATAAAACAGTAAACAACATATTGATCGTCGATTTTATTGTAATTAGCAAGTCTGTCTGTCTCAGGTTTTTATAACTACATGGGCAGACGCTTTTCAAGATCTTTTTATTACATTAGATCGAGGTGAGATCTTAAGACTTCCGTTGGGCGTAAAGGACTTAAGGACAGGTAAATCCAATGCAGGTTGTAGACGCACTAATAAATTATGAAGGTATACTTAGCAAATTTAATGTTCATAATAATTAATGCACCTGCATCACGAACCACATTTCGTTTCTATGAAATCTAAGTATACAAACGATTAATAAATCTTCTTCCAAAATGTGTTTTGTTCACTTAATATTCTCGTATTATTTTCTTGCACTGAAAGAATATTATCATACATAATTGTAATACAGTATTGTAATACAGCAATAAAATACTCCTATTAAAGTACCTTCAGAACTACAAAGACTGCGTAGTAGATTATAGCAAAACCGAAAGTTTATTTGTTTAATATATTACAAATTTCTGTCAAAATACTGCGGAATCGTCGACGACGATAGCGCGAATCATCTATTTTTAGATAAATCTAAAAACGGTTTTGACTACTCGAACAACTCCAGAGAAAATGGCAGTAAAAGAAATTGGTTAATTTCGTTCGAGAGTTCAATAAACATCTCCGAGTACTCGTATAGTTGCACTACACACGTACTACATCGCCCCAGCCAGATCTCTCTTCGTGTGAGTGCCCATTGCCCACGAGCTTTCACGAGCGTAGCACTATCACCCTTGTAACGGGGTGTAAAAATTAGCAACGGTATGTAGCGACCACGGCAGTACGTCGTTCTGGCAACCGACTGCTGTACCAGAGCAGTAGGTTGCCGATATAACAACACAAACATATATATATATATATATATATATATATATATATATAATATAAATCGATATGTGTGTGTGTGTGTGTTTGCTATGCACTTCAAAACGGTTGGACCGATTTAATTGCGATTTAAACTAAATTTTCTGGAAATCTTTGGATTAGCCCAGCTGATGATCCTATTAAGTATGATAGCCATCGAATTAACACAATTCCATTTATTTTTTAATAATGTGTGTCATACTTTCACCACAAAATGATACAAAATTATATTGTTTCTATGTTTCTTTGACATTTTTGAACATTCACAATTAAAAAAAGTTTGTTAGTAAAGACCAACAGATTTTTTTTTTATTTTTAGGCAACTTTGAGTCACATTTTCCCTACAAATTAATACATAACTAGATTTTTTCTATTTCTCTTCGAATTTTGATCATTCGCACTTAAATAAGTTTGGTAGCCATCGGATCGACAGATTTTTTGGTTTTCGGAAATTTTCGTCATATTTGTCCTACAAACTAACACATTTTTTTTGGGCGCAGTAAGGCACTGTACCTCTAGATATCTGCTTAAACTTCGTCATATGACCGGTATAGCTGCTTTGATTTAATTTAGGGTCGTCTGGTTTTTAAAATCAACTTTTATTCGCCAAGTGATATTATTAATTTCTAAATACTGACTATAATTGTGTTTAGTTTTTACCAAAGTAGAGCATGCCGTGTAACTTTCGCCCAAATAGTTAACCACACCCGGCGTAATGGTCTCGCGTTCCGTAAACTAAAATAAAAATTATGAAAGAGAAATTAATTTTAGCTTGTGTTTCGTTTGACATATTATTGAGCTCTCCAAATTGTGGTATAACTTATATATGTCACGCTTCATTTGCAACAAGACAACGATAAACGAATCGGTATTGTAGTCGCAATATAATTGTTAAACACATGAGAAAAAAAAATACTCCAAACGTGTCTTAAATCCAAAATTGTAATTTTCAAGACGAATTTGTGAAAACTTGTAGATACATATACTTCTATCGCTCGTAGGGAGTCTTATACGGCTTCAAAACTGTACTTTATTATTGGACCATTTTTTTATTCAGGATAATAAAATTTATAGAATTTTGCATCTTATACAACAATCTCATTTTACATGTCAAACAATATGAACCCAAGACAGCGTTACCTCGATAAATTTTTAAATTAAAATCTTCCCCGAAATTAATCAATACCTAATAACTTGCCCCCAAACGGACCGACACTTAATGCACACGTAATTATACCGTGACGGAATGAGAGGGCGAGGAACGAGCCCTTGAATTACGCCTGATGATAATTGAGGCGGATTGCGGCCGCCGCAACGCGCCGCCCTTAACGCGGTAACGCGGCGCCCCCGCCCGCGAAAGCCTTAAGGCTTAATTCCGTTTGCGTGATTAGTAACCGATGTTGTGTCCGGGGCGTCGTTCACTTTGTTTCCGTCTAACGAAGGTCCTCTACCGTTATCGTAGCCTATAATTTCTCGATGATTTTCGAGATTGATCATTTGAAGGTCACATCGCCCTTTTAGCAGAGTCCAATATATCTTTGGCTACATTTTTAGTACGTGTATAAACATACAAATCATATTTAATTTTATAAATATTTCATTTAGTTATTACTCAGACAGTCTATATATATTTGCGTAGCGTTTTTGGAACATTATCGTAAAATGTCGAAGATCAGTTATACTTTATTATCTTTTTCGTTTTCAAATTATTGTTATATGTTATTTGATCAATATTTATTTATGAAAAATATAATACTCATATTTTAAACACGCATTACAAACTCTCATTAATATATAGATCAGTGTATGTACGTAAAATAAATAACATGTTTCTTTTATTTTTTATTTACATGATAACTATCCCAGTATAATAAAACTAGAGTTGTTAACAGTTACAATTATAGTAGACCACGTTCGAAGAAAAATCGAGCCGTGGCCAGTGTGGCAATACACAGCAAATATCATGTTTTGACTGTACGTATGTTTTACACCTGCTGATAGAGATATGCATGAAATGAGGTTATCGTACATGCTAAACATTTATAGCAAACACTAGTCTTCGCTCCACGGCTCTATTCGCAGAGATTGCAATAAATTCATTCACCTTACATAATACAATTTTCAAGATACATTGTATCGCTGGACATATAATAATCGATATAGGGAATTATCGGGTTAGAAAACGGATTCGGAATCGAATTCGGGACTTGGATTGGGATCGAGACCGCGACCTGCGTCTGAATCGATGATTGCAAAAAAGATCGTTCCACGTAAAAGATGAAGAAATCCATTCGATTTACACCCGGGCGGAGCTTAAAAGGTAAGAGCTAGTGGTGCAATAAAATATATACTGACGATAAGAACGGAATAGGGACGGTTTTGTAACCAAAAATATTTAATTAAAATAGCAATGAAGACAAATTTGTTCCCTCTGAGATAAATCGAAAAACCACTTTCATGTATCCGATGACTTTAAATAAACAAATACGAACACTTTTATCTTTAATGGAGCATTATACCTACCTGTGTATATATATATATGTGTGTGTGTGTGTGTGTGTGTGTGTGTGTGTGTGTGTGTGTGTGTGTGTGTGTGTGTGTGTGTGTGTGTGTGTGTGTGTGTGTGTGTGTGTGTATAATATGTATTACATTATAATAGGCCATCATCATCATTCAATATTTATGCGATATTATTTAACTTTCATGCCAATATCCTCTGGATCATTTTGTTTACTGAGAATAAACCAAGAAGCAAATGTTTCTTAAACCGAAGATGACGTCATCACGCTCTAAATTAAAAAATAATAATTTAATTTCAATAAGTGGCGAAAATAGAGAAATAATCTTAAGTGATTCCTTAAAGAGGTCGACATTTAGAAAAAAAATACGTCATTTTTAGTCAGCGCCCATTATTACCCTTGACATTTAGCCGTAAAGCTTACGATATTTTTATCGTCAGAATAATATTCCACGCGAGAAATAATGAAACTGATTATTATTGTATTGTATACACCTCGCTTTCTAAGGCTTCTAATACATTATCGATGTTGAATCAATAATAAATAAGCTGTATAAATGTCAAACTTAAATATGGCCTTGTTTGTTTATATATTCATTGTGTATATCCAAAGATATTTAAATTATATTATCATAGGGCGGGCATGGACAACACTTCTACACAAAAAGCTCGAACTCGAGCCTCGCTAACTGTTGCTCAGTTACGCTTTGACGTAGCACACTAGATAGGGCGGCTCGTTAACTATAAGACGTCTATAGGCAACAAGTTCTAGGCTATGATTTTATCAGCGTTGTCGTGAAATACTATAAGTGAAATCTCTATTAACGTGACAGCGGTTAATAATATTGACGTGTTTATTATCTGCGTCATATGAATAGGTTAGGTGACAACAGACATATATGTATTTAGTTTCCTCCGCTATTAGAGGAGTGCTATATCTAGGAATTCAAAAACAATGTATCTGCAGACTTCCGCAAATATATAGAGCACTGTTAATCGATTGCATGAGCTAGTAATAATAAACTACATAACTCTTTACGTTCTTCGTTAATACTTATGAAAAATATATATTTTTTTTATTATCATAGAAGTAATTTATTTTCCAAAAGTTAAGCAATCACCGTATGCGAATCCCAATTGCACAACATTTGGATGTTGGATCGTATGAATGTATTGTATATAAAGTTGGACAGAAATCCTAAATATATATTAGCGATGATACTACCGTATGTTCTACAAGGTTGTTTGCCCCCCCCCCCCCTCTACCGGGCATTGTCACAGGTGGTCACACGTAAATGAAAACAGCAGTTTTTACATTTTTTTTGTTCAAAATACTTTAAATATTGGACAGAACAAAAGACATAAACCTTTTTTCGTTTGATGGCCCCAAACGATCGAACACGACGAAGTTTTCAACACCGTTAGATGGCGCTGAACAAATGAAATAAAACTAGCCGCGTGACAAAATTTCACCACGAAATTGAAACTTGAGCCGCATACACGGCAGCGGCGGAAGATAATCACGTGACCGAAATAAGGTAATTGACAATTTATTCGGCAAACGGCGCCCGCCGAATTCAAAGCAGCCGCTTTTATTATAAATTAAATAAATATTCCGCGGGCTTTTCTACGGGTGAAAATTTAATAGAACAGCAGAAATATTTATGTAACCTTCTCCCGAATTAGGGCCTTATGAAATTGACTAATCAATTTGGACAGCTAACAAAAGAGGTTTACGCGCTCAGAATAATACAGCCTCGGCGTTCCGCCTTCGTCCCCGCGATGCGAGCGGCTCACCTGAAAGACTGGATAAAATATGTATTCTTTGCATCGGCAGCATAATTTACTTTGGCAAATAAGCGCGGTATTATTGGAAAAGAATGTTTGCATTGAGGCTCGTCTCGAGGTCTAGTCCTGTATCGAATATTCGTAGTCAATTGCTCAAAATAAATACGACGATATATGTATTAATGCTGAACAATACATTAATTTATAGTGAAAGTTACGAGGATTGTTCTAACAGAAGCTAAGCTTGTACGTCAACAAAAGAAAACTATGTACATTTTGTCTTCAATCAACTGGATATAAAACCAATTTTTAAATCCAATTCTATATTTGATTTGAAAAAAAAATATATAAAAATATATGTCTGCATTTTTATTTCGAATTTTATTACAGCCTTTCACTGAAAATCTCACGACGAAATAACAACAACCACCCATGTCGTTTTATTCGCGCCTAGAATCAAATAATCTTCATCCTTTTATAGAGTTTCGCAAATGGTCATTACGGTCATTTGGTCCCTGTGGTTTAAAACCGTAAAAGTAAATATATTTTCCTTACACTATGAAAGAACAATTAATACTCTCTAGTTAAAAGTTACTATAAATTCACAAAACTTTCGCTATTGGTAAGAAACGAGAAAGAAACTCAATGAATAATGTGTTACGTAATTTTTTTCCTGAAAATTAATCCATAAATGCCTTACTTAAAAACGTATTGTAGCCTATCCGCCCTGTGCTCGCGAGTGAAGTTCTGTCAGCACTCAGTACTGATGTTATTGTCAAAATTATTTTATTACTTAAGTCAATATATTAGGAGAACAATGAAATTAGTTTCAGCAATTACACTAAAACTGTTCGAAAATAAATATAAATATTAAATTTGCAGTCAAATATATAAAAAAAATGCATAATTTAACAGTAAAAAAAACACTATATATATATATATATATATATATATATATATATATATATATATCATCTATTGGTGTGTTTGAACAACAAAACTAAGAAAATAAGTTTGTTTTAAACGCCACCTGTTTTAAAATATCGCTTACAATGCTTTATCACAAACCGGTAACGAAATAACAACAAGCAACACGTTTTTTTATTCTACAGTATGTTCATTGCCGACGTGGAATCGACGACGCCGTGATTTGGTCGGTTATAACTCACGACATGATAGAAGCTAAATACAGGGGGTGATGATTTTCATTTTGTATTCGCAGTAAGTATTAGTAGTCGAGTATTTTTGTTACAGTTTTTCTAAAACTAAAAGGGAATGCAATGCAACTCACTTATGCATAAGCCGGTTTAAAACCGACGGTTTGTAGTTTGATTTTAAGAAATTGCCAAAGGAATCTCATGGGTATTTTATTTAATGACATAGTTCTAAAATATTTTAATACACAGCTGTGTAGTGCCTTAAACTTCTAGATTATTTTAATACGAATATTTGTTTCAGTGTAAAGACAATGCGATTGAGCGATATTCTAAAGTTAAGAAATGGACCTTTCCGATGAAACACACTTCATAAATATTACGAGGCTATATTAATTCGTATTTAACGCAGTTTAATATCTTTTAATAAACTAATCAGTATTCCAAAAAATACCAGCACAACAAACTCAATGTAATTACATTCACATCTAAGTGTAATGTTTTCCTTTGTTATAGATCGTCAAAATGAAGATATAAAAAAATAAACAGACACAAAAATACACAGACACACAACCCATTTACGCGTTATATTAATTTACGAAAAAGATATCAATTTTTGCTTGTTGCTTGTACTGTAAAATCATCTATACATTTTTACGTTTTTCTATAGTTTTTTTTTACATTCTTCCTTTAAAACTCATTCAACTTCAATACATTTATAGCTGTTTTTTTTTTCGTAAAACGCCCAATATCAAAACACAGGATCTTGTTTATAATTTTTTTGTAATGTACGTAATGTTGGACATAAGACAGGAAAGGAAAGTTTAACTTTCGTACATTTGAAATGTATGAAACTTTATAATAAATTATTGTATTAATATATATTTCGGACTTTTGTACAATACGAATTATTTGAGCTAACAAGTATGAAGTCTTAACATGATTAGCATTTTCAAACTTTACATCACTAGTAACGAATTCCTAGAAAATCCCCCGTGACGTACGAATAGAGACATGTATGGTTCCGTAGGGGTCTCGTCTATCGCTTTCGCGGGGTGCACGGAACACCAAAAACTCCCCAACCTACGGCTGTTTGTTCGGCCCGAAAGTGGACGGCGCGTTTTGAATATTCATAAGTGTTAAGCGAATTCGACAGATAACCGCGCGCGATTCTAAAACAAATCAAACGTGACCCATCTTAATCGGGTTATTTCGCTCGATGGCCGGGCATAGTTTTCGCGTTCACATCGTCCACTGTTCACTACCGTTCGTCTACAGTCTTGATGCAATTCTGATTTCGTCATAGGACTTTTTTCTTCTGCCCGTTTGTGGCATTATAAGTAAGAAGAAGAAGAAAGCGACTTCATTTTAATGCTATTTTTAGGTTGCGGTTTGTATCTCGTGAAGCCGAAAATGCTTGCGTTATAACCGATAGACGCTTTAAAATGCAATTGCAGTGACTGTGGTTCTTTTAACCACGGAGGAATTGACTTTATAACTTGAGTGAAATCAATTCGTTCGCTTCATATGATGAAGAGAGCATTAAGACTAAATAAGTCAAACTTAAGTTAAGATACATTAAATCCCTGATGCTGTCTTTGAGAGCTTTTCAATCTAGAGGACTTAAAGAGATCCTCGATTTGAATATGATTGTGGGAAGATGCTCTCCTGAATGCACTGAAATAAAATCTTAAATAAAAATTAAATTTAAAATACATTAAGAAAATGTCTAAAACAATTTTATTATTGTATATATCTCGAAAAATTATCAATTATTTAAACAAATCGGCGTCTAATTTCAATTTTATAAAAAGGTATTTGAGATAACGCTTTTTTTAGCAGTAGAATATGTACAATTACAGCATATTTAATTATCTTTATCACGTGGACAGAAACTATGGATTTCTATAACTTTTAAACCTGTTAAGAACATGAATAACAAAATTTTCGAAATGATTATATATTTGAAAAATATAATTAATCTATTCTTACGATATACACTTACAAAGTTTAATACAGAAACTTTCAAAATTGTAAAACTTTCAAAGTCCGCTTGCTAAATTCAGCTTTTATTTCACTGAAATAAATGCATAAATAAATATACATTAATATTCATGACTGACCACAGCGAAGCTATTTTATGCCACTGCAATTATGTACCCTATAAAAAATGAACTGGATTAGTTGATCCGGTATTTGCTATAGCAATATTTAAGTTTTTTTTTTAATTTATTTTTGTTTTGTGCTCTTGAAACCAAGTAACTGGATTTACCCAAAAACTACTTTCGAAGTCTTAACGTAGTTGTTTTCACGAATGTTTGATCAAATTGTGTTCCGACGTTTGTTATTTCCCAATAAACGATTTACCATGATTTAGTCGTCCACTTTAATTGGAAAAGAAGATATTTATATATCTAAAAAAATGTGTTTTTTTTTTAATAAGGGTTACTGAATAACATTAATTTTAAGGAAATTGTTCCGTATTTATGAATAGGGAAAAAAATTCTAAGAATAAATTTATTCCTTAATTTTTATGTTGTTGGATCAACAAAAAATAATTTAGTCTTTTTGGTTTTTTTTAGAAATAGCTATATTGTTTCTTTAAACATCAATGAGGCATTAAAATTATTATTGTCAGATCCAAATATTATAAGTTGCAGTCAAAAAAGACATTTTTACTTTCGATAAGTTGAGACAAAAACAGTTATTTCAAATAATTAAATAAAAGATACATATAAATGGTTAATTTATAACCAATCAAACATAATTAAATCGAAAGATTACACGTACAAAAAAAAACTAATAATTTTAATGGCGGATTTCCTCCGAAACCACAGTATTACATTAAATACGAAATTTTTTACCTTTTATTCGATTGTCTAAACAGTTCTGTTTCCACTTCAATACCTAATAAATTCCTTTCAGTTAAGTAAACGGTGTCCAAGTTACCCTTTCATTACATATAAAGATTTCTCTTCGTATCGAGCTTTGTGACTGAAAAGTCTCCCATTCGTATGATAATTTCTTGCTGTACGGAACTGTTTCGGAATCAAAGTTGATTCGCGCACCGTTCGAATCTGCTTAATTTGTATTCAGTACGTAAAACTCGATAAGAAAATTGCTAACGGAATTGAGGCAATTTCGGTGGTGAGGGTATTGACAGTTTTTATTCAATCGACAATTTTCCCATAAATTTCATATCTCATTTTGCATCGCTAATAGCTTACTCGTCGAGGTGATTTGGTAAATAATAAGAACGTTATTAAAATTTGCGAGGAAACTTGTAAACAGAAATAGGAAAAGAAAATGGGAAATTGAAATAACTTTGTATAATTTACGTTTCGTGACACCTTTTTATGTGTAGAAAAAGAAGTGATCGAGGTCAAATATAACATTTAAACGTTTTTAGGAATACTTGCCCATTCGACTGTCTTTAATCGCCCGAATTAAGGGAATGTTAATAAAGCTTAATAATTTAATATCAATTTCAGAGATAATTACGATATGCCATGTTTTCTGTAAGCATCTGTAAGCGAATTGTCTCTATCGTGTCACCTAAGAGAAATCGGCCATTTTGTGTACAAAATGTGAAGTCGGGGACACGAGCGGAATCGAACCCGGCACTGCTACGAAAAGCGGGACCGGAAAAAATGAAAACGGGAACAGGAATTCGGTGTTACAGCAAACAGGGGATACGTTTTACCCCCGCGCCGGCGAGGCGGCGGATATTTCACACGGGAAAAAAAAAATATCCAGAAAAATCTTTTCGCGTCGGAATATTTACCTCTTCTGTAACCAATAGGTAAATCGAATCACGCATTTTGTTTATCTTATCCCACAAATCTGAGGATTGTTGGATCGAAAATGTACCACAAAATTGGAATATGTTTACATAAGGCTTTGACATTCCGAAGAGCAAAATCAATTACCTTCCATATTTCAATACACAGATCCGTTCATAATCCTCGGTAATACAATACACTGTATTATTCTATCGAAATGGAAGACTTTATCTTCCACGAATTAGGGAGTGAAGAGGGCCAAAGTATAATAAGAATCGCGCGCCGTGATCCTATCATTTTTTACGGTAGAAAACAATTTTTCACTATCGTTAAAAATTGTTTCTTATCGTAAAATTTTCCCAAACGGAGACGAAACTATCAAAAAAAATGACATCGGCGATACTTCGCGTTTGAATTCAACATTATTACTCGGCTTGTGTTACCAAATAACTTATACCGTGGCCTTAAAGCCTTATGTTTTTCAAAAGCAACATTTTCTATCAAATAATACGCGGTTTTGGTGTTATCCGAGTACAAAAGAAGAAATAAAGCGATAAACAGACAATTATTTCAAAATTATTTGATTTTGTTCATTTTTCCCATTTTTTTGAAAAATTCTACATTTAAAATCATAGAAATCTTATTATGTGAATAATTTTAATTTTAGATTTAGTTATCTACACTATAAATTTAGCCTGTAAATATAAAGTTGAAAACGAACAATGAACCGGTTTTTATATATATATAGATTCATATTAAACAGGCGTATGTTATAACATTGACGATTATGAAACAAAATTTTGTACCTTCTATACTTTAAATATCAAACTTTAAAACAAACTTCAAGGATTTCTTTTATAAAATAGAAATAAAGAAGTAATAGGAACTTATTACATGGATCGTATATTGTCCAATTAACTATGAAAATGATTTGCACCGTCTGCCAGAAGCCATGAGCTGGCTTCTAATAAGGTGCTATCAAATTGCTTGACGTAATATTCTGTGGACCTTCCCATATCGTCTTCTATTACATTAAGCAAGAGAACCGATCCACTGCGACGTTTCATAGAGTAATAGTTGAAATATTTCAAAATAGACAACCGGTTTTATAATCAAGGAACGATTACGCGACGATATATACTTTCGTTATATATCGAGCGGGTTGTGCGCGCAGTAGTGATATTCGTATTTGAAATTACAATGAAAAAAGCTCACCGGATATTAAGGTTTATGAGGAGACTGCCTTTTAAGAGGTGTCTATTATTCATGGGACCTAATGAGACGCGGCCTACGTGTAGCAGCTTGGGCTCGGTCTTGAAATTAGGGAAAGTATGACAATAGGCACTTTGTAAACCATCTGCAGGAGGAGAATTCGTAAAAACTCTATAGAAACGCGGACAATTTCCCTTCAACACGTCCATATGGTGTGTAAACAGCTACATTTTACGACTTAACTGAAGAGATTTAAATCATATAAATACGAAGCAGACATTTCCATTATGTCTATACAAAAACTTTGATGACATTCGTCACTAATTGTGGCGTAGTGTCGCTCAGGCGTATCACACCAGACCAACCGACTTGTTATCTACTATAGGCAACAAATCGTCTGTTTATGATTTCATCGGTACCGTTCGTTCAAACGGAGAAGGTTTGTTGCTTTGTTGTGACTTCCCCCACAAGGAGGCAATCCAGTATACAACCTCCATACCATTCAACGGATCACCATAAAACTTAGCATAAAATATGCATCTTCGAGGAAAATTATCTGTGGTATCTGCTCTGTCATAAATCTCTACCTGTTGATGTTGCAGCATATCAATTTCTATACCGTTCAACCTATGACCGTTAAAATTGGTATGCTCCTATATTTGAAGACGGAAAATATTTTTGCGGTAGTCATAGCTGTAAATTAATTTTTCTATTATTGACGTGACAACGTCTTATAAATTGGTTTGCCGGGTGACACTTCAAGAAACTGCGTTACGCTCCGCTCACGTTATGCGCTCACAATGAGAGCGAGTGAGAGGCACGCGTCCCTTCCACTCGGGCATGGTTAGCCAGCCTAAGAGCGAGAGAGACAGACATAAAAAAGTGAAAGGCACGCGTCCCTTCCACTCAGATAGGAACAAGTTAAGTTGTAGTAAACGCTGTTTCATTGTACGCAAATGTATTGCAAGTTATTGTATGTATATTTGTATATAAATACGTATGTATGTGTAAAGGTAAAAATAAAATTTTGTTAATATGAAATTCAGTGCGAGATTCTTTGTATAAATTAATGTTTTAAATATAATTCTTTGTATAAATAAATGTTTTAAATTGTTACTATTATTTCATCCTTCTTCCTACTATACGAATGAATATTCACATTAAAATGATTTTACCACTCAAAGTCGTTGTCACGTAAAACTTTCGCCCGTATACCGACTTTACAGGCAACCAATTTTTTTTTTTATAAGATTTTATTTAATACAAAAACTGAACCGCGATCGAAATCGAGAATGAAACATAATGGAAGAAAGCCGATAAATATAATAGATATTAATGTTTTTTTTTTTCCAAGCGTCTTAAACGTTTGTAACGGAATCTAAAAGAAAGCAAATCAAACAGAACGAAAATACCGTCAAATTCCTTTGACACTCGCGAAGGCCGGCGAAGGCCCGAGGCCGCACGAACAGTCAATGTTTCTCGAATACAGCACAAATTCAAATTGCAAAGGAATCAAATCACGAAAAAATCAATATAAATAATACTTTTTTAAATTATATTCGTGTTTGTTGTTCACGCAATGCAAGCGCAAACAACAGTATCAATTAAGTGATGTAAACGCAATGCAATGTAATTTAAGTGGTAATCACTTAAATGACCGATGTTTTATGAATAATTAAGCTTAAAGCGAAGTTATTATTTCTTTCTCGCAATCAAATATATTAGTTATTTGTTATTCTGTATATGTTTTTAATTCTTATTAGACATGCATATGAAATAATTCCAATTAAACTTCATCTTATTATACTTTTAACTTATCTTTACTCTAATTTCGTTATTAGCTTTATTCATAACCGATCAAAAGTTAATAAAAGCATGTTAATAAGAAAAATAATCCTTATTCTCATTATAGAGAACCAGTTCAAGTTAATGTTTCTTTCAAACTTCGTATAAGCCTTTCAAATAAGAATTATTTTCAGGAATAAGTAGTCACTTTGAAGTCTTTTCGCACATCTACATAGTTCATTCATATATCACATGCTTATATACCATCGCATCAAAAGATTTATGGACCGCAGTCATAATCCATGTGCCGAAATCGAATCTCGCGCACCGGCGGATCAACGCAATAACCGAATCGCGTTTATTATTGGGAAATTCGCGGGAGCTCCATTCGCTAAAAACAGGTTCCCGAGCTGCGGCTAGCCGGCGGCCGCAGACTCGCCAAGAGACGGGATAATCGTGTTAGTGGCGGCCGGGAATCGATTATGGACGCGGTGTGTACGTACATCGATTGATAAAGGCGAAAATGGCGATTGAAGAGAAAATTTTACTAAATAACCAGGTAGCATTTAACTCAAAATGACATATATTTATGTTATGTTAACTTTTCAGCCAATTACTGATCAATATTTGCAAAGTATTTTTTTATTGTTTTCTCATTAAAACGATATGCCATAGTTTAATATTTTAGATTTGTTTTTAGAAATTTATAATTAGACTGAAAATAAACAGAAAAATAAGTATGCTTAGTGAGCTTTCATGTGTAATATCAATCGTTATAAAAGCACGTATATAATGGTGCTGTCAAAGAAGTGGTCATATGATAATGCAAAAAATAAATGTTTTAATCTCATAATAATGGGATACTTTTATGATATAAAAAAATAATCTTATACTGACGCGTACTAGGGTCGAATCCTTAACAGTCAAATTTAGGCAATGGGATATGCCAAGGAACTTATCTGTACTTATCCCATCCGGCACCGAACCTAGAACCTATGACCTTTGAGATAAATACAAGCATACTGGCCCCTGGAGAGCATCAGAACAATACTTGTAACCGAGTATACGGTATGAAATACCTTCGAATCCAAGGCGATCAATGCAGACCAAAGAATTTGTACCTTAAGCGAAGTTTAATTGGCAAAGTTGGGGAATCTCTCGGCGATAGGGTGAGCCAGATCATAACCACCTGAACACCGGCGGACGATAAAATCAATTGCGAGAAGGAAGTTTTTTATTCTCCCAATCCTCTACATTAATGAGTGTTTCTGTAGCGATCACTTCTGCGAGGAAATAACATTTGATTTTTTTTATTCAAGAAAAACACTGGTCAATCTCATATAATAATTTTGCAAATGCTGCCTGAATGTTATATTTCAGTTAAACATTGTTTTGTTAAACACGATAATTTTGTAAATAACGAAGTGAATAAGTAAAAGCAATGTTTGCATACGGTCTTAATCTCGTACTGGTATCTGATGGTTTTAAATTTAAGACTTCATCGCGAGACGAGTCTTAAAATTTAATGCGATGAAGCTGTTCAACAAATAACTCTAAACACTTTTTCAATATTTTTGTGGTGACTCCAGACTTATTATATCCTTTTAAAAAAACTACTACACAATTAAATATTATAGAATAGTAATCATGTTGCTAATGAATAATTAAAAAAAAAAAATAATATACTCCTATAATTTAGGATAAATTATTGCATTGGCAGGTACACAAAGTATCAAGATATAATTTTATCATAGTCTAAACCGGTGTGTAAAGTGTCAAAAGGATAATCAATGTTCACGCTCCACCGACTCTCCGCTCGCGGTCACCGTAGAGGCGTAGCCACTACGCCGCCACTAGCGTAGACACGCCGTAGTTGCTACGTGCGTAGACATTCGCCGCCAGGTGGAAGAATTACGACGGACATCAAATTTAGATTTTTAAGTTTATATACTTTAGCTTAAAAAAATTTGGTTGCCTGTAAAGTCGGTATACGGGCGAAAGTTTTACGTGACAACGACTTTGAATGGTAAAATCATTTTAATGTGAATATTCATTCGTATAGTAGGAAGAAGGATGAAATAATAGTAACAATTTAAAACATTTATTTATACAAAGAATTATATTTAAAACATTAATTTATACAAAGAATCTCGCACTGAATTTCATATTAACAAAATTTTATTTTTACCTTTACACATACATACGTATTTATATACAAATATACATACAATAACTTGCAATACATTTGCAAGCTATGCACTAATTCTCTAGTGCTGCGCGCGCGGCAGACCGATCATAGTTGAGTGGGAGAGAGACGCAAGGCATTCGGCGGGCCTCTCTCGTTCGGTGACTCATCGTTACGTTACCGAGCGTTACACTTTTCAAAGTGACTCCCAGCCGCAACCTAATTTAAGACGTTGTCACGTCAAAAGTATAAATTTTGCTTTTATATCTGGCGTATGATGTCCACATCTGTTTAGAAAAGAGTCGGATTGGAGAGAATGCGGTTTTTAAAAATGCGAGATATTCGATGTCGTAGTGTTACTGATTTCCTTCTGACCATATTCATAGAATTAAATGACTCTCCGTGAAATATATAAACACGGCGCTCGGGTCGTATAAAACGGGCTCGAAATGCATTCGGCATCGTCTATGACAAAATTCACTTTCCATGTTTATCGCCGTGTCCGTAAAAGTGTAAAATAAGTTTATTACCCTTCACCGGGAGGCGGGAATGCGCGATTCCCGCGTAAAGCACTCGTTTTATTGTCCGTGTTTGGTGCTACGATATGCTCCGGGCGGATTGTTATCCGTACACGGATATAGAAGGACATCCGTGTACGGATTCGGAATCAGAATGAAATTCGGATTACCCTCAAAAATGCAAAAATTTTCAAGGCTTTTTTCATCCCTTTCAATTTTTTTTTTATCAAATGTAATCCAATACAATTCTTTATATCCCACGACATCTTCTACCGGTGTTTTTGAGTTAAAGTGATGATCTTCTTATATATGGTAAAACACTGTTCTGTAATTAGGAAAATTTCATATATTAGGAATACCAACGAAATAAAAAAGGTCACGTTGGAGTTTATGAGCGTTACTAAAAACGTCGTTATATTTCGTGCCAACGAAAAGCGAAAGCAGGACTTAATTAAAATCGTTTTAATAATATAGGTTACGTTATCTATATTATTAAACTAAGTACGAAAGGTTATATTATGTTTTTATTCTGAAATATGTTAAAAAATGTCTTACGCAAACTTAGTATTATTAAAATTTTCGTCACTATGTTTTAGTTTTATTGGCAATTTTAAGCATTTGTAGCTTGTTTGTATACACCTTTTAATTTTTTTCTAAAAATTCTCTACCTCATTCTTAAGTAAAAGAGCTTAATTAGAGAAATAAAAATTAGGAAAATTTATTTAGAAAAAATTGTATTTATCCTCAATTGGCGATCGAACGTAAAACCTCTTATAAATGAACTACATATTATCAACCATGTAACAAAAAACGGCATTACTTAGGAATAATCCAATATCTATAACACAACAATATTTAGTAATAACCCAACATGTTTAACATGAAAACCTCACACACCCATATATCGATTAATAAATAATTTTCCGAAAGATACGACACAACAGACATTGAAAAAATTTCTTTAAAATGCATCCATCGGTTCAGCAATTAAACAACCAGATAGAAAGAATTACGAAGAATTATTTATGAATAACCATGAACTGAAAACGAATGATTTTGAATAGCTGCAGAGTTAAAAACAAGAAATTAAAATATTTCGTAATAGATCGAGGTGACGACGCACGGTACAACGTCAAAACACTGGACCTATTATTGCAAGTTTTTAAGTATGAAGTCCTTTGTTAAGTTTATTTCCTCTTGCTGATTATAAGCTGCACAATTATAAAATATTTTAAATTTAATTAATGATTGGAATTTAGATCATATCAATAAATAATTTGGCTCAGTTTTTTTTTATTTCAAATCAAAAGACTCGGATCTAAGCCCATCTACCATCGTGGCTCGATACGAGTTGGAAAGTATGAACGACGATTGTCAACGATACAGTCTCAAGGTCCGTGACCGGCTGCTTAATTTGATCCCCAAGGCAGAGAGCTAGTATGGATTTCACTTGAATTAGTAAATAATCGGTCAATTTTCCCGCGGTTAATATTCTAACCCATTATCATCTCACGAAAAAAGCAACGCGACCTGTCGGCCAACATCGCTCATTGAATCAGATGTTCTATATATGTGGCTATTACAAACTTGTATCAATTTTTTTACGTAAAATCCCATTTACCAGTTTTTATTTAAGTAGTGATACCATTCAACTTTAAACATATGAATTTTTGTATGTTTATGTGTTTCACTTGGTTTATATCAGTTTAAAACGTAGAAAAAAAAAACTACTATTAAGCTACTTAAATTTAGAGATAGAGATGTTTACGTACAGGATATTAATAAATAGTAAGATAATATTGTAAGACAGACCGAATTAAGGGGATACACCTTTACAGGTGGAATGATTTAAATTGCTTAGAAGATGAAGAATAAAAAGTGCGTTAAAATAGTAGTAGAGTACAGATACGGGCGCGGGCCCCGCGAGTAATGTGGAAAAGGTCAATTTGAATTACCAAAAAAAGGTATAACATATCTGAATGATAAGCTAAATAAAAGCTGTTGAAATAACTCATCGCTGCTATCAATCAAATAAATACCGATATATCGTCGCCTACACATAACCGGTGATATCACCGACTGTCTTAATCATTCCACTCGCACGTTATTCGCCTGTATTCCCTGACATGCTTCCGTCTATGCGTAATTTAAAAATAGTTGCTTGTTTATTCTGTTTCTTGGAATGATTTTTTTTCCGCTTTAACATGTCACTACATTTATCGTTCAATACAAAGTTATAATTTAATTTCCTAGATAAAACAAAAGCAATATATGCATTGCGTTATGAGCTTATCGACAAAGGTCAGTTTCTCACATCAAGGCAGTTTAGTGCATTTTCAATGTTTAATCCTAAAAATATGATCCTGAATTCAAAATGTGTTTTTTTCCTCGTTTCCTAATAACAATGGCCGCTGGGCACGTCAACACGAAAGCAATGAAGGTCCGGTCCGCTTTAACCGTTCGCGGGCATAAAGACGGGCATTCACGTACGGCCGGTTCTATAACGCCTAATTTTGCGGTGGCAATATCACTATCGGCAGTCGCACGTGAGTGTCATGTAAGTTTGTTTTGCGCGGGCAACTTTGAAGGACGCCATTGTACTAAAGTGTTGTCACATTAAAATGCGTTTGATGTGCGGATATATCAAATTTTATATTTCTTCTTATAGTTTAATGATCGTTTCTGTTTGTCAGGTTGGATTTTGTAATATATCAATTTTATATTTATAAAATTAAATACAAATTACAATATTATAAAAATAAAATTAAGAATAATTAAAAAGAACACCATATTTTATAAAAACGAAAAAGCCTCAAAATGTACTAAAAACAAGTCCCTGCAATAATAAAATCAATAAATTCTAGTAAATTATTTGACCTGGGTCGTTAGTGAGGTTATGTACGTGGGAGTAGAAAGTAGGAAGCCAATGCGTAAGAGAAATTTACTACTTTGTGAATATTCTACTGATTGTGATTATTGTTGTAAACTAGTGTAACCCTGGAGGCATGTAATTGTTAATTAAACGATATAAGCATCATTAAAAATACATTTATAACAATTATATTGTATTCGAAAATTATCGCGAAAGCACACATTTTCCACATCTAAGCACATGCCTTCAAACATGATTCTTTGTCTGTTATGAAGAATTTAATGTGACAATTTAAACATCGCAAACAATTAAGTATGTCGGACTATATGCATTTTTAAGAATATCATTCAAATCTTTATTTTTTTATATGCATAAGTGACATGTGTTCATGAAACTAAGAGTGTATTTTTGACGTCTATGTATTTAAGAAATTTGAAATACCCAGAAAATTAAACAAACGATAATTCTTTAAAATGTTCTGCAGCCTCCTTTTGAGTTTAATCGATGAAAATGAAACTCCCAACAAACCTCAATTTTCTCCTAAACTTCAAACGTGACATTATAATGATCGTGGGTCGCCCGTAAGATTTTTTATTACCAATTTTTGAAAAAGTTATTCCTTCATGTTATTCTTATTTATAAGTCATTTACAAGTCCATGAAAAGCGTTGCTTACACGATTATTTTTTATAATGCATACGAGTCACCTCCGTTACAAAGCACTCTTAATATTTCAAACGGGCGAGATGATGCGTATTCATCATCTTTAATGTACGTTACATCATTTTTTCCTGTATTTCAATTAAGGAGATTAAAAATGGGATGCTGCGTACTTTTCCATTTCAGCGTCACGGAGTTCTTTAATTCATCAGTTGGTTAAACGGAACTATTACGGATGGAAGTGCAATACTAATATTTAATCTAGACTTGGGACAGCCTAGCTCCATGTCGATTGTCTAGAATGGCTATGGTTTGTTTAAAATAAGGTAAAATTGAATTTTGAGGCTTTAAAGGTTTATAATATGATCTATGTTTCATTACTGAACGTTTTTTCTAAAGATTCATAATTAATATCATAATCGACAATTGTAAAAAACTAAATGGATTTTTGTAGTGATAGGTAATTAATATTAATTAAGATCTATCTCAAAGACTTGTTTTTATTTTTTTGAATTAAAATTTTACTTTCAATCGTAAGTCTATCTTAGTCTTTTCAATATCTGTAATAAAATAAAATAAGTATAATAAAAATTTCACGTACATATACCGATCCTAATTTATTAATCTTTTTTCTTAATACATAAGTCAAGTAATCAATAGTATAAATACAATGACATATAGTGGTTTTACAACAAAACTAAAGTTTTTCGAGAAAATACAATTGTTCTCAAAAGAAAACTTAAGGGTGTCCAAGTTTTATTTCACTTTTTCGGCACAACTAGGCAATAACTGTTTTATATAAAAAATACGTGACCTCCCTAACACTTTACGTGACAAAGGACATATTTGGCAGATTTAATATTACATTTCGACATTGCTACGTGTACTATTATTATCTTTTTATATATAATTTGTAGTTCATTCTCGACAAAAAATCTATTAAATTGTATATAATTGAAATTTCATCACATTTAAATATTAAGAAACGATACGATTAAGAACTGTATTTGTAATATTAATACGTATTTTCAATTTCAAACCATAGCTTATAAATAAATTTGTAATTTGACAAATCGAGTGGTATAAAAATATGGCCGTCTGTATTTTTTGAATTGTGTTGATATAAGCGTTTTCGCTTATACATTCAAGCATCGGTTCTATAGGTTTTATATGTACGTATAAGCCTATTTCAAAGAGGGGTAACCATAGACCATCGTCTCTGGTTACACTTTTACGCTTGATCCCATTCTTACCGAAATTTATTACTCTATTGAAATTATCAGTCATTTCAGCTAGCTTGTCAGCGTTAATTTTTAAATTGAATCCTGTAATATGCTTCTAATTTAATGTGAATAAGACTTCATCAGGCGTCTCTTACTAAATAGTCTATTTTGAGTAAATAACAATTTTATCGGTGCAATGCATTTAAAACGTTTTTTTTATATATTTCAGTTGGTGAGACATTCCAAGAAACAACACCATATTGCCTGACTATATAAAGTACAAATACAGAAATTTTAAAGTTTTGTATTTTATTTTCTTTTAACTTCGGGAAAGGCACATACGTTTCTGTAACATTTTTGTTGTTATTCTATACTAGCTGTCCCGCCTGCTTCGCTGGGTAATTTTTATTTATAAATAAAATGGCGAAGGATTTACGGAATTCAAAAAATGAGTAGCCTAGAACTATCTACAAATCATCCCGCATCGAATGGTCTCAGTCCCATATCTATACGTATAGTAGTTTTTATGTGATTGGTGAACATAGACAACCTATTTTCATTATATATGTATAAATCTAGGTTCTTCAAATTTGTCAATCAATTCTTATTTATATTTTAACAATAAGACTATTGTCATAGGCATCTTTATAAGAGCCTATACTCATAATTTTCTAATAATTTTTTCAACAAAAATTTATTTTAGTAGTTGTATTCTATCGCTTGTTGGTTAATCAAAGAAATAGTGTAACGTTATCAATTAAAAAATCATTGTAAAAAATAAATCAATTTGAAGAAGGAAATCCACGCAACTAAGAAAAAATTAGTATCCCCATATCCTCATGCGAATTTAATAGACGATGGCGACACGACCAAGTAATCTAGCGTGTTCGGGATGCCTACTCTAGCATTATTAGGTTTCTAATGGCACTAGACCAGCGAAAAAGAAGTTTCGCTTCCGTATAAATTCGATGGCCTGTTTCTATGTGTATATATACTATCTACACACTTAGCTCTCAGTCAGACGCTGAAAATTAGATTTACAGGTAGCCCAACGTGATTAAAGTTTGTTGGTATGCTGCTCTGGTCTGTGTGTTAGTGTTACATTTTATAATGTGTTTGTGAATATTATTATGCAATTGATAATGCGTGCACGCGATAGAAAAATATATTACCACTGCCAGCGGGGATACATTTTGAAAGAAATCTAATTTATAGATTAAACAAGACAGAACGATTTTGATACGTACAGGTCATTTATAAGTCGTTTCTAGTGATCTATTATTTCAATAGATTATCAAAATTCGGTAGATTTAATTACGGACTTTTTTTAAATTGACTCTTGTCTGTGAATCGATTAAGTTTTTGCGTTTATTTACGAACTTGGAAGGTACCATAAATCGAAATACTTTCGTATCAAGTTTATTGGCTTCATTTGCAACAACCGAAAATCCACCGAATTCGAGGTAGGCCCTCACGATCAAGGTTTCGCACTGATAATTATTTCACAAGGATTAATACAATAAAGATTATAGGTTTTTGAAAGTAAACTAAATCTATCAGCAGTTATTGAACTGTCGAGAAATCTATAGTTTTCCCATATTCTATAAGACAGTTATATGTTAATTCTATCAAACTCAACATTTTTGCTACATAAAACAGTGCGATCAAGAAATGAAATGGCATACGGAACGATAGTGATCTTTTAAAGGTTCCGCTTTTCCTTTCACGGTGCGGGACCCTAGATATACTAGACCCTTTCCGACTGTGCACAAATTTTGCTAAGTCAAGACTCTTTTTGTCATGACGTGGTTTTCGATATCGCGCTTATTTAAAAATTCGAATTTTTCTTAAGCTTAGCAAAAATGTTAATAAGGATTTGCAATCATTGTTGTTTACTCCAAATTCTATTTGATTATAAAACAGTCGTGTTTGATGATAAAAATAGCGCTTAGGTGCGGCTTAAAGTAGCGATGGAGTGGATCAAGGTTCACTTTGATCAATGAAAGGTTGTTAATGCAAATGAGATTGAAATCCGTATAAAAAGGTCAATGTAGTCACGTGGTAGATCACGCAAAAATACGTAGATGGTAGATTTATTCAGAAATATGCCTGAAACGCATATCACGTTTCCCGATATTATGGTCTGTGATGAAGTAATGCAAAAACAAAATTCAAAATCTGTTTTGGAATTGTTATGCTGTAATTCATTAATTAAAAGTCATATTTTTTAAGACGAATCTTACCTTTTTGTTTTCCAAATTTTAAAGTACACCAAAAAAATAGTTTTTAAAATTTTTGTCCGTATATTCTGTGCGTTTATGCATGCTAATCTCAGAAACGGCTTAACTGACTTAAATGCCCTAAAAACTGATGTATTGTGACAAGCTTCTTGTAACATTTCCTGTTTGCTTAATTTCAATCGGTTCACAAACAAAAAAGTTACGTTAGTACTTACATATGTACATTATACATATACACATATATAAGTCTCTTGAATTGCGTATGGTATTTAGTATCTAGATTGAAAATAATTAAATAAAATAATTCATGAAGTCTATTTTGTACATATATCTGTAAATACGCTTATTGCATGCCTTAACCGCGAGCGTAGGTATGCTTCTACTGTCGCCTGAAAATACCGTGTAATCACGATAACTAAAAAACCATTTAACTTTTAAACTTAACTTCTTTTTCAATTTCATCACTAATCGATTGGAAATAACTGTATTGAAAATCATAGTCTGATATAGTACCGATTAGCTGTAATTGAATTTTTGACTCGCAGTTATTCATGTTTTGATCTATCATTTCGCTTAAGTATCTGAATTAGAGACTGAAATGAATGTTTTATATTTTTGTAATTTCCGACAGATGGCGGTAGTAATATAAAAATAAAACAACTATTTTCGCCCGAACATTAGCTGTACGATTTAGTTTAACTATTTAGCTTTAAGTAGGGGCGGTCAGGGCGCCCAGATTCAAATCTGTCATAGAATTTGTTTTTTTTAATTTATTTTTAAAGACTTTCAAACGTTTCAATTAATTCCAAAGTTATTTTTAATGTAATTAGTAATACGTTTATATTAACAACAATTATTGTATAATAATTTTAATTAGTGACTTCGGGAAAGTTTTGAAGAACTTCAAAAAAGGATTTTTGTGAAAAGCTCATATATTATCATTAACCTCTAATTTAAATAACATACGTATGTCATGAGCGCTTAAGGCATGCACATTTCGTTTTTCCAAATTTTTTAATAATGTGAACAAAGACCTAACCGACATTTTTGATAACATAGATTATTTAAGTTTCTTTGGTTCTATTGTGTTTGACTAAAATACTCTGTTTATGATAATTAATGCATTCTTAAATAAGATTACGTGTAATATTTAAGGCGTATAAGCGACACGGGAAGCAGATTCCAGATCTGAGACCGAGAGGTATCAAAGTCGAGAATGAAACCAAGGTCAAAGTCGAGTGTGGGGGCTGAAATTAATAGCGCAACTGGAGTCGGAACGAGAAGCAGTAACAAAATCAAATTTGAAATTGGAACCAGGATCGTGAGCGCGACCAGGATCGAGATTCACTTATATCAAGACCGGATTCGGAATCAAAAGTGAAACAGTGACTGAAATCAAGAGCGAGGCAAATCGACACCGAAAGTAGGACCAGAATCGAGCACGGGATCTGTCCCGTGATCACGCTGTGATGATCCCGACCTCTGGGTCGGGATCATCACAGCGTGATCAGTCGATACACAACATGAAGGAATTCATTTTATGTCCACACGGACGGAACCGCGGCCGGAAGCTAGTATATAAGCTAATATAATAACGTCTCACACGTTCTAGCTTATTTTCCAGTGGGGTTGACGATGACGACAGATTTCCCGGTATAATTCTTACACAACTCTTTTGCTTCACTGATTCGAATATTTTACTACATGAAATTGCCCAGCATTAGGCACAAGTGCTTTTTAAGCGAAGCGGTACAGTCAACGCTTAAAACAGCTTGCTTAATTTTAGCTTCGCGTCTATTAGGCCATGACGCAACACCCTACGTGACAATCGCCAATCGCGTACGTTTCTGGGCGCGTCGCGACCCCGATACGCGCGTACGAATGTGCTTTGTATTCCCTCTTTATTCATCTCCGTGGAGATTTCTGCTGTTCAAAGCGGCGGTGGTCGAGTTGTCAAAAGTATCGCCTCCGAAATGAAGTTAAATTAAACCAGTCGCCTCGTGCCTTGAATAGAGCGTTAAGTCGTCGATCTAGAATAAAAAGATTTTGAAAGGGCATGGGCATATACACGTCAGCAGTGGAGTGATCAAACCTGACATAACATTAATCTCTGTCCGAATCATCATCCACGCGAGCCTCTCCGCGTGATCTATACAAGGTCTTCGGTACAAATAACCCGATGATCACGTCGCCGCGTCAGATTATACCGTACGTTCTTGGCGCGACGGCGGCGTCACGACAAGCGATACGGCGGCGACACGTCGCCCCGTGAGCGGCGGGCCGGGGGCGTCGAAGCGACGCGTTGGAACCGAACACGATTAAGTCGGAACACCGCGCGCTTCCTCGATCTGCCGACGCGTGAATGGATGTGTATCGGTGTTGATGGGAATACATCTTATATGGTGGGAATACGTGGAATACATTTTAAATACGTGAAGAATAGAAAAAAAACTGACAGACAAGCGCGAGTAGGGCTAGCGCCTCGAGGGTTTCCTGCAAACTTTTCGACTGCATATAGATAGACCCATCAAAAGTTTCTACATTTTTTTCTGTTTTACCCATACTGGTAAAATCTCGGTCTCGAGAGTTCCGAGACTTCTATTGTTTTTTTTTCAAAATATTTTCTAAAAATTTTGAAATATTCGATTTTTTGTAAATTTTAAATTATAAGATGTTATCTCATAATAGATCTACGTCACGGTTTAGTCCTATTGTAAATGTAAATTGTAATGAACAAAGAGTGATGAAACATGAAATATATATTAATTATTTTTAGTTTTTTTTTCCTCTACTTATACTATGAGACCTTACTCCTTGCCAAACATGATTGTAGGTGATTTGTGAATGTCAAAACATAATTGTATGTTTTTATTGTGTTAACTTAGGAACTTGATTTTTTACAGCTCAAAAGGACCGTAGATGCAAATATTTGAGTAACAATTTGAATTTGATACCTCCACGCGTTCCTGAGAAAAAAACTTTTAAAGACGGACAGACGACCAAAGAAATGATCCTATAAGGATTTCTTTTGAGGTACGCAACTTTGAAAAGCACTTTATTGGCGCCTCATGAGATATCTCAGACTGTTATAAAATGAAGAAGAATTTATGATTCATTTATATACAACCATAACAGATAAAATCTGTGAACTTGTTGACACTGTAGGGCATCCCTAAGACTACCCGCTATTTATCGATGTATTTTTGAGCTCCTTAAGTTCAAAAATATAGTTATCTTCAAGCTGAAAGACTTACTTTACGGTTTTCGAACTCAAAAATTCGAAAGACGGTTGACCTTGAAGGGCGTTTTTGAAACTTTTTGCTACTTTCGAACATAAATCGACTTTTGTGGTTTTTAAAGCTCATCGAGCTCAAAAATATATTTTAATAGTGTCTAAATTCATTTAAATAACATGCCAATTATTTCATATTGTAATATCGATATATAATAACGATATCTTTTGAATACATTATTCGATTTTTATCTGCTTTCGACACAGTTATCTAAGCAAACAAAAATAAATGTTGATATTGTACTGTACAGCAATTTAAAAGTTAGTCCATAAACAAATTTTTGAAACTTTATTTTCTTAATTTTACAAAATCTGCCAACCGGAATTAGTCAAAAGTTTCATAAAATCCAAATTGAGTGGTATTCTTTTGTATATTGCATAGTGTTACGATTTAGTAAACCATTCAAAAGTTATGTGAAGTTTACCCATACATACAAACATTAGTCGGAAAATGGTCAAAACTGATTTCTAGGACCCCAAAACGTTAAAATCCAGTGGATACACGATTTCCGAAAATCGGACTAAAAACAGTAACCTCCCAATTTTTGATCATTTTTCAATTTTCATAGCGGGATGTAAAAAAAGGCAACCGAGAAGTATGAAACCATTATTTAATTAACCTACTATCATATCGAATTGAGTTTTATTATGGACGAGACCTTGTCACCTTACTACAGCATAGTGACAAAAAGCGTTATGCAAGAAAATTGTTATACAAGTTTCAGACAACCGATGAATGGACTTCAAATACAACTACCTTAATTTTAGGAAGTAACTAGGGCTTCTTAGGAATGTAGAATTGAGAAATAAGTTTTTTGACGTGAAATATCTTAAAAATCACACATATGGGTACCAGGTCAGAAAAGTGGACCGTAACGAAAAGGTCAATATCGTCTTATCTTAATAACTACAAAATTATTAGTCTTAAAAACATGAGTATTGTTTCATTATTTAGTTCATACAGCTAGCTCGGTGTTATGACCTTGAGTTAGCATCGGGGCCGGCCGGGGGAGGGGCACTGCGTAGATCACGGAAACCAGGATTCTCGCACATTTCTATTTACTATAACTCACGACTTACATGTGATAGCGCAGTAATTCTTTCGTGCGTTTATAAAGTTTATTAGAACAATCGACTCATGTAAAAATAAGTGTAATTTTAGCAATAACTATTGCTAAAAACTAACAGGGATTGTATAAAAACAATAAAAATTCACTATATCGGCATCAGTCCGTGCTAGAGCCGGCCGGAAATATGAATCAAGGCTATCGTTGGAAAGAGGAAGTTATGGGCCACTCATAGGTACCGTAATGTTTGACGTCAAATGAGTGGGGCTGTTTCAGGAGTGACCCAAAGTTGCCACGGAACGCTCAATAGACGACGCTGACTCCGCGAGCAACTCTGTCGCTGCTGTACCTGTCACCGCTCATTGTCTGTTTTGTGCTAAAGTTTTTAGAACGAATTCAACCTTGTTTTCATTTCAATATTTAACACTATAAGCGTCTCGCTGGCGTAGACGTATCACGTTGAACCAACGGCCGTCTTTCCGGACATAGCCCCACCCGATTTTTTTTACTGTTTAATACAAGCTGCAATATAAAGACAAGGTCAAGCCCTTTTTCACTTTCTAAATATGCTGCCCAATGTAATATCGACTTGCGAAGAGTTTCTATTCAAGTTTTATCTATCACTTACATTTATTGGGCGGATGTGTTCCGAAATGAAAACGTATCAGCGGGATTACAGCGGAAAGGGACAGAACAGCCGCGTAACGCGAACGGCGAGTCATTGAAACGCAAACAGCGTGTGGCAGTTACATGAATAAATCCGGCGGAACGGAAAAATAATCGGACGGGCCCACGGAGCGGCGCGTCATTGTCACTCGGGGAGACGCTCTGTCGCTACAGGGACACTATCTAACTTTAAGCGGCGTTTAGCGGGAAACGAGAAGAGAGGGGCGGTCGGACGCGAAACTTACGCGTTAAGTGCCCTCCGGTGCAGTCGCGAGCACACCGTATAGACAATTAGACTTTGCCTGCCTTCGTATATTTTAAAAATCGAAATTAAGTACATAAAAAATATAAAAATCAATAGCGAAAACAAACTATTATTTAACAGAACGCCCTATCTGGTTATGGTTAAGCGTCTCTAGAGTTTTATAGGTGGACGATAGAATCGATCGCTATAAGGAGGCACTGCACGGACCAGGCAATGAGTGTGAGCGTCTATTTTCGCGAATATCGTAACGTAACATGTACAACGTACAATCGCATATTTTTAAGCTGTTGCATAGCTTCTATCGCGGGCCTTGAGCGTGGAGACCGAATGCAGAAATTCCATAACGAAAATAACCTAACACCCCCCACTCTCGCCGGCACAGCGGTGATACTTTTTACTTTTGCCATCTATCGATGAATAGCAGAACTTTTAATGACTTTTTTGAAATATCACGCTTGTCTCTTTAATTCAGCAACTCGCCTCTAGGTGGCATTGGTTGTAACGGCGTTACTGCGCATGCATAATCCCCCTCTTCGCCCCGCAATCTGTTGTCTCATGCCTGCTTAGAGTTTCGGCGTTAGGGCACCTCCTCAAAAAAATACTGCATAAATAAAATAAATAAATAATTATAATTGCATAAGTTGATGAAAAATACTATGCAATAGCTTTACCGCGGCAGTCCCCGAGTGCCACACGTGTTTTTTTTTTGTGCATAATAATCTACGAGCACACAGAGGCAATCTTAGACGGCGACTATTTTGAGTAACCGAAAAATTAAATCTCTTTGTAAACGTTTGCTTATTAAAATTATCAAATGTAGATTTGACTAAAAATTAGAAAATTTAAGTAGAAAATTTTAATAGTAAATATTATGAAATGTTTAGTTTTTTTCTAAATGTTTAGTCTTTTCTTACTTGAATATATGTTGTGACCCAATAAGGCTCAACAACAACCTGCTATAGAACCCTAATTTTTTTTAGGTACGCTTCAGATATAAGCAAATCTGAAGCGTTGATACCTCCCTCAAAATTTCTTTGACCGCATCCGCTCTGGTGTGACATTTACTTTTTTCTCGTTGAATTTTGTAAGTTTTCCAAACTGGCTAGTCGAATTCGAATCCCGTACATCGATTCTTATCCAAATTGTTCCGTACGGAATATTTATGGAACTGTTTAAAAAACATCCTATTACTTATAATTAACTAACCCTGTTTATTTCTCGATTTTATTTTAGATAATATAATTTTTATGACATTACTTCGATACATCACTATTTAAATGCTGTAGCTATTAAAAACTATTAAATTATCACTTTCAACAAAAATATTCCATTTTGACCTTTAAACCCATTTTATTTTTAGGTAAATAAACACGTAAAAATTTTAAGACTTGTTAGTTCCATCTTTATTATCTGAACTGCACTTGACGACTTCAACAGTCTTTTTTTGTTTATAGTTTTCTAATCCCATTTTTTTAAACTTCCAATATGGCGCCTTACAGGGGATAAGAAAGCGCGAATTCACAACTTGCCGATCGACTTACACGAAGACGGCACTCACATTTCACACTATTGATGTCATGACAAATATAGGCATGCTGATACGTTTCTGTGGGACTTATTTTTATACATAACTGGCTTTGCTACTCGATATGAAAGTCTCAAGCCGGACTAATTTAATTGAAAACCCACTTGTTAAATCCAAAACACTCACGAAAGGACATAAAACCTGACAAGGATATAAAGTATAATGTAGGGAATTGTTGATTAGTGATCCGGAGAGATCGGAAGTTATTCCAGACCCCGCAGTTTCAAAGTTGTTGTAGAGTTGTTAACCTTTTTTTCTAAGTTAAAATTAAAATTCCCGGTAACCGCTACAAACTCTCTAACGGATAAGAGGAAAAATACTTCCCTCTCCTTTTAAACGTACGCTTCCTCGCTAAGTAAAGCGGACCTTAAATCATTTTGGTTTCGTTGCCTTCTTCTATCTGCACTATTTCAAAGCCACGTTAATTTTTCCGTTTCTACACCAGGTTATTTATCAAAGTTTATTTTAATATTTAAAAAAAAATAAGTTAGCATAGATAAGTTCGAATCGCTAATGCATTTGGGTGTTTGGCAAATTAAAATATTTACAGAACTTAAATTTTGTTCGTAATTAAATTTCATTTCTTCTTCATTAAGGTAATTTATTGATAAATATTGAATGTCATATTGATTGTTTCAAATAACTATATGCATTTTCAGACACTGAAAATGGATCGCATTAATTAATTTGGATAACTTTTTTTACTGAGTACTCATCAGTCTAAAGACCAAATCATTGAATGTCATTTTAAATTAATAGTCATTTTGCAATATTTTGCCTACCTTGATTCTAGTACTTACACGCATCATTTAACCGTAATAGCACTGAGGTCGTACGATACTAATGCGCATAGAGTTGATATTAGTGCAATATTTTTTCATTTCTCCAACTAGAACTGTTTTCTTGGCGAAAAATCAAATACGATTACTTAAAAAAATAAAAACAATCAAGACACGGAGGTTCTAAGTCGGTGGAGTCACAGAAAAGGTACTGCTAAACGCAACGTGTTTCAATACACACACATAAGACACTTATGTGAAGTTTTACATATCTGTACATTTAAAACTTCACTATGCGCAATTTTCTAAAGAAAGTTTCACTTTGCGTTCATTTTAATTTTATCATTAAATCATGTCCATCGAGTAATATATTTTTTTGGGTATCAGACAATAATCTTATAACCAAAAACTAATTAAGTAATAAGCAAAGGCAATGAACAACTGCTTCGATAGGTATTGATTTGATTTATGAAAGTTTTATCTTCGGTATTGTTCCAAACGTAGTACATGATATATTTAACAATGAAAGATGATTAACAGCGATCGTTTTGGTTAAATTTACAAAAACACAATGGATATAAAAAGAAACAATACTATAATATGATATAAACACACGCCTATTCCCATAAGGATGGGCGGAGACGATATAGATTTACGCACGGTATGATGGCACATCAAAATAAACACTCATTTTATATTTTAGAATTAAATTTGAAATCGACCTTTACATTTTCGTTACACATGTATGCACATACATATACTTTCGTACAATGAATACTAGTTTGCTTCTTAAAATTTGATATGGTAAGTAAAGAGTATTTTTGTAAATCGTATTACCTAGAAATTGTAAAAACAGATGTGATTTATTAAGGCATGGTTCTTCGATAATTTTTTATAGGTTATCAAGTGATAAACAAGCACGCAAACCACCATAGAAATCATCTTTACCCATGAACATTTGCAATCCCAGACGTTGCCGGGAATAAACTAAAAAATTAGCTTTTTTTTCGTAATTTTAATTCCAATTTTTTATTATTATCTATTTTAGCTCGTGCTAATATACGATAGTATTTCAACATTTGACGCAAATTATTACGATGTAGTATTAATTTAAAGTGTACGTACGTAATATGATTATAATCGACAAGAAATCGACAAGAGTACTCATATCTTTTTTATTTTGAAATAATTTCCAACGAAAGCTCGCCGTTTCTCATCGATCGAGGTCTTGTCTCAAATGGCCCCCCAACAGCTAACTAATAAATCTAAGAATTTAGAATATCACCTTTCGGAGTTGTCTCTACGTAGCCGATGACGGCTCCAGACTGGAAACCATAGAGCGGCGACCGCGATATTGTATCAATTTTCAATATTCAAGTCGTCCGATAACTCATAACCTGATATTGGGAGTGTTACGGCTTCAGCGTACGCCGAAGATAGGATTTGCGGTTGATTAATAAAGTAACCTTTAATAGTAACTCACTATATCGGTAGCCATCATTTTTTTTTATTGTTTATGGTAAATAAAAAAGGCCATATCGATGGGGACCTTTTTTAATACTCTATGGCAGGAGGCTCTTTCACCTATAAGGTATGGAGCCTTGGGCTGCTTAACTGACAATGTGCGATTGGAAATTTATTCTAAAAATAATTGTACTAAATACAAATATGTAAAAATTTTTTCCCGTGCTTATTGTAAAATAAATGGTTGTATTATTATTTACTCAGTTTCGATCAAGCGTTTTGAGTTGATCAGGTTTAATGATGATTTATTAGAACTGTGTTTTTCAAATGTGGCACTTTATTAAATTTCTATTTTTGCATTTTATATTTTTTGTCCGAGTGCTCGATCTTTACAAAGTTTATAAAAATTAAATCTTTAAAACCCAACTACCAAGAGCAAGCTATGCTAGCGTTTTAAGAGGTCGGTCCAATTAATAAAATAACTCGGCCAAGAAAATATGTGGCCCGGTAACTCTTTAATTTTAAAGTGCTAATTAGTGATACAAAACTGTTCTATATTCCAAGTAGTAATTCTTTCATTTGCAAATTGTTAACAAGTAGTTTACAAATGAAAGACTTAGAAACGTCAGAAAATGACTACTTTTTTTATTTCTTTCAGAAACCATAAATATCTGAAACTTTTCTTTCATCATTCATGTAATACACGTCAGTTCCTCTGTGATCATGAATTGTTCTAAAACCTTCAGAGGATATATTTTAAGGATAAGAGTGCACAATTTTTTTCTTGGTACGTTTTCAGACGTAAAAGTATAAAACGAGAAACCCCCATTTAATGATACACAATATTGCGAACTAAAAAAACGGACTTCAGCATGCTTAAAGTATGTCGCATTCAATGCAAAAAAAATTCGATTTTCTTTTTCCTACCATTCGTTACGGGCGAATTATTTCAGCAAATTGATTAAATTTCAAATCGATAGCAGTCGTTGTCACGAGGAAAATCGACCGTGATATATAAACGGACAGATTGACAGCCTTCGTAGTCTTCCATTTTGCTCCATAAGGTACGAAACTTGTGGTGATCTTTAAAGTAAGACAAAGGCGACAAGAGCCAAAGAGATACGTCAGTGTCATGCCATTTTGTCACGGCGCCCCGTCACGCTCTTACATTACTGAATGTAAGAGCGTGACAGACCACTGGGTCTGTCTCAATAAAATATAGCATGTTATGTATTTCGACACGTATTCGCAGATATTATACGGATAAATTCAAAAGCTTTTTCTTAACCAATTGTTGTACTAAATAACTATTCATCATTATTTTACTTATAAACTCGTAAGAAGTTTAACTTCTGCTGTGTGTCCACGAAAGGACAGATACCTGAAATTGTAAAATTGATTTCGAATAAAGTGACTTTAATAAAATTAAAATACTAACCGCCTTATAAAAGCCATATAAATGGTTAATTGTTTTTGAAAGAGGTTCCGTATAAAGCAAAGCAAAAGAATACCTAGGTGTTCTGTTCCGAAAGGAACTGTTAAAATAAAGAAATGTACGAATATAAGTTTTCAAAAAACTCAAAAACTCAACGATTCGTGCCCGCGCTCCGATGTACGATATACAACCTACGGACTAAAAATAAAAAGTCCTACTGTTAAGTTACCATATCTGGATACAATGTACAATATTGTGTAAAGACAAAGTTGAATATATATTTTCTTAAAAAAAATTTTAGCAATCTCACGAGCATATATCAAGGTGAACATGTTAAATAATAAATAAACGATTGAGAAATTCTTATATATTGATCATTACTTTTGTTCTATTACACACTTTAATGTTAATGGAAATTATAAACAGAAATAAAATGAAAATAGTGAAGTGGAGAACCTCTCAAACGTTAAAAATTAATAGAGTTATATAAAAAACTTTTCTCTAAATACTTATTTCTTAATAGACAACATGCATATCCCGTTGTTTATTTCTTAACCGTGCGCTTAAAGGATTAAACGTTTTACAATGCATTTACTTAAAAGGGTATTAATAACTCCTAAATTGAACATAAAACAGAAAATTATCAGCATCGTGACATATTCGCGGGACATATAAGTATAGTCCTTCAATGACTTAATTATAGATTATACACATTATGAAAGAAAATTATAGTTCTAAATTACGTTTTGCTCGACATTTAAAAGGTAAATATTAAATCTTCGAAGGAACATTCCGTATAAATTTCTGTCTGGGACTTCCTCCGGCTACGAAAGTAAAAACGTCATCTCGATGTGCTTTTCTGTCGGAAGGCTCAAGGTTATTAACAACGGAACATATTGGAAAGTTAATAAAGTTATTAATTAAAAAACGTCAGATGACACGTGGAGATTTTGTGCAGATTTAAAAAACTTAAACAAGGAGGTTGTTTCAGATTTGTATTCCATACCGAGAATTGAAGATTTAATGGTGTATTCAAGCAAAGCTGAATATTTCTCTAGTTTACCCTTTATAACGGGATGCTAATAAACGAAACGCGATTATTTGAATTTTGGGTACTTCTTTCTGCTCGTGGATGAAAACGAGTCAGGATAACTATCAAAGAATGATAAATACAGTGCTGAGATTAATTATAGCAATACTGTAGTTGAGGTAGATGATATCTTATTATATGGGGAAACCTTCAAAGAGTAATGTACTAAATAGATTCAGGGAAGCGAACTTGATGGTGAAACCGCCTAAGTTTACCTTTGGTTATAAATCGGTTCTGGGGTATGAAGTTAGCTAACAGGGAGTTAAACGCAGTATTGGAATTAGAGAGACCGTCAAGTGCGAAAATTTAAAATCATTCCTGTGTCTCGCGTCTTAGTATAAGATGTCTATAGAAAATTATGGGCCGATTACGCCACCATTAACGAAATTGTAAAAAAAATGGAAACATGCTTCTTTGGTCAGAGGACTGTCGAGCGGTTTTCGAAATGTCGGAGAAAAAATTGTATAATCCTTCCATTTAAAGACTTTTAGATTAACAACGATAAGATAGGGACTCGATTATTTGTAGACGCTAGCGGGAAAGTGGTGCGCATCGTTGACGTTAAGTGTGGAAGAAATGAAAAACGTTTCCCGTGACTTGCGTTTTTCTAAAGTTGAACGATTTAGAAAAAAAAGTAATCCAACTCTTAGAAGCTTTATGAGCATTGAAATATTTCAGGCCCTAAATTTTCGGAGGATGAACTTTGAAGTAGTAAGTGACGACAAGGCGTTGTGTTGGTTAAAAGAGAATCAAGACGTTGATGGTGAGTTAAGTAGGTGAGCGCTTTGAATACAGTAGTGTGGTTTTAACATCGTACAGACGTCGGAACGTCTAAACGTAGTAGCGGATCATCTTTCGAGAAACCCACTTAGAGAAAGCAATGAAGCGAAGTGGGCGGAGGAGGGGATAGAATTATAGCTGTGTAGAATTTCTTTAATTATATAATTATTAGGCATCGTGGTATGAAGATGATAAACGTTAATAGTTGAAGACGAACCTAAATAATCAGTGCTCAAAGTAAGGAAAACAATTAGGTTTGATTAATTAAAAAAAAAGTTCAATTATAACTATAACTAAAATTGCTACTTATTAACTTCATATACACTGGAAACTTAAATATACTTAACCTTGTTTTGGACGTACTTTCTGCGTGAACGTAATTGAAATGTTTCCATTACAGATTATTATATCCGTAGTTAACTTGAAAAGGAGCATTTTTTTTATTTAACTATAATTAATTACAATGGGCTGTGTCAACAGCATGAATTTAAAAAAAAAACTGGCCGAGAGCATGTTGGACCATGCCCGTTATAGGGTTCCGAAGCTATTATTACAAAGAAATGCACTACAGATGAAGAAAGTATGCTGTTACACTTTTTCCATGTTTCCCGCACAGAATAGTTATAAGCACTTTAGTCGCATATAACTATAAAAACAAGTAGGTATAAGAGCTTATCATCATGGCACTAAAATTTTTTTTTTTTGAGAAACGCAGCTTTTCGGCAATAACTCGGAAATAGTAGATTAGATCACATTCAAAATAACTTTCGTTGAAAATATTAATTTGGCGTTATCTTTGTTATTTTTTTCATATTTTTTGGACAAACGAATTAGAAAATAGAGGGAGAGACAATTTCTGCAACTTTCGGAGTAATCACGGAGTGATTATTTTCGAAATTATTCACGTAATCCAAAAAATTACTAAAGAACCTTAAAGTGCTTTTAAAAGAACTGTCGGAATATGTACCACTTTTTGATTTTTACTGAATTTTTTTTTCAGTTTCTGTTAGATGTATGGAGAGCCCCCGCTAGAAATATTTATTTTTGATATTTAACAACTAAAACTAAATAGCGACTCATATAAAACACCTATACTATAAATTTCATATATATGCGTTTATAATTTTTGAATAAAATGCCTGTGGCATACGGACGGACGGGCATAAATATGACAAAACTATAACGGTTCTGTTTTTGCCGTTTTGGCCCGGAACCCTTAAAATAAAATTACAATCATCAAAACACATTGTTCGCAATGAAAGTTTAAAATGGACATATAACTGAAAGAAAAGTATTTTTTATTTCGAGAATCAAAGAAAATCTTGTCAATTTTTAGATTTTATACCTTTTAACAGTTTTATGGCAGAAAAATTTAAAGGAATCATATTTAAAAGGAATCAAGATTCTAAAAATTTCAACAATCTAAATTCTTCGCAGGCATGAAGATGCCTGTGAAGATGCCTTTCGCTAAAATTTAAGACGCTCAAAATACCACATGAAATTGTAATAAATCGAGTGAAATATGGCGTTAGCAGCTAACTTTCATAGAGAGTCAACTAATTTTCTGGTCGTCATCCAGTCGCCGATCCTTCGAGATATTATAATATAAAAGATTTATAACTTTGTCTTAATACAACAGAGGCGATGAAAAAATGTATTTATTTTGAAGAATTTAGTTACACTAGCTTTCGAGGCAGCAATTTTGAACAATTATCGGCTTTAAAAAAATTTCCATTGTAAAACTCGGCCTTCGAGAAATACCCGCTTATAACTCAAGCCTCTACAACAATATCTTTCGTAAAAATAAGTATATTCATATTCATTTGTTATAAAAAATTCGCTATAACATGCCAAAACTGTCGCCCATTCGTTACGTTCGGCAATTAGTTTCGCACGGCCGGGCCAACTTTTGCGTGTTATATGAAAGTTTAGTGTGACAACTCAGTTTGACATTTAGAATACCATAAAATATTGTCTCATGGGGCGTACATTCATACTATCCGGGAACCGTTTCGAAAACGCTGTAGACCGAAACCCTTGTAGAAATAAGAAGAGAAATTAATTTTGGGAGAATTCGGACTTTTGTTATCACCCCATAAAGCGTTTATTAAAATTTTTTGTATAAATTTCTTTTGTTTTGTCATTCGTTTCACGTTTCACAATCTACGCGTCGTATGATTGTATTTTACGAAGAAAAAATATTAAAAAAAGAGCCAGTACTAAATATCGAGATAGTAAAATATAAATATATTGTTCAAATTTTCATAAGCAGATCTCGACTTTTTAATAGTTTATATTTCAGCAATACGACTCTAAATAGGGTGTCAAAAAAAAAATCTGCACGAGTATTAAGATTCATATTAATAAAAGAGTGTTAATATTGTATTAAACTTCCACTCAAGAGACCTAGATTTCTACCTATGGTGTTAAACTTAAACATGTTCTCACCTCTGAGCCTATATGTCGGTCAGTCTGTCTAGATATCGCCCGCCGGCACTTGTTGATCGTAGAGCACGTCGTCCATTAACGCGGCCGCAAGGTGGTATCGCATTTCACGATGACGCGCAACACTTATTGGCATAATGGCCACTTAATAATTGCAACATTTCTATATTGAATACATTGAAAGATGTGTTTTTACTCACAATAATTTACGACATTCAAACTGAGTTTCATTCAACAAGAATAAAAGGAATAAAAATTAGAAAATGAAGGCATATTGTGTATACACGAATTAAAATTACAATTTTATTTATTGGATTGAAACCACTAATCGAGCAAATTTTAGTTAGGCAAAAATGGTTTGTGTTAATTTCGTAGGGTTAGATTAGTTTTGAAAAGTCGAAGTGCCTTCACGTTTCGCTAATTGTGAAGAGGCAATTTATGCCCTTGCGTGCTACAGTGAAATATTTTCGTAATGAAAGTCAAGGCAAGAGATTATTTCAACTCTTTGTTTATTACGCGATATCATATTTTTCGGTAATAATATGCACGAAATAATTTTTTTTCGCAACATAATAAATATCATTCATTAGTATTAGGCTCACAGGAAAACTATTTAAACACTAGAATGTATATTTCAATTCGGAAACTTACTGCAGTCTAATTCCAAAAGTTCGTCAAAAGCTCAAACCGCGCTTTCATCAAAAGGTCGTGACACTATAAACTTTTTCAAAATATAACATAATATGTAGTTATATCACAATTAGTTACACAACTTGTTAAAATGTAGCACAGTTAATTAATTACATTAAATAAATCAATAATTATACTAATTAAATTTTATTCGATAAATAAGCAGTTATATTCGATAATATTGAAAACGATTACTCTGCTGCTTTTCTATGTGGAACAATTTTTTGCCTATATTTTTAACTATTTCACGGACATTTTTGTATTTAAAATACGAAATCGATAAGCGATTACAAAAATGTAAGTTAATATTTAGAAAAAGAATTATTTGGCGTCAGCTAAAAATTTTCTTTCACAAAGTGGCATTTTATTCACGTAACTAATAATTTAAATAACAATTATCTTATACACTTTAAACAGCATCTCACGTCGATCCCTATACACGGACACGTATTTAAATCAATAAGAAAAGTATTAAAAAAAAGTTCGTGAACTGACCTGCAGTCGGTGCGTGGTGACGGTGCGGCCGCGTGGTGTGCTGTTGCATTGTCGGCGGCGGGAGGCTTCGGCGGTTATATAGGCGGGCGCCCCGCCCACCGGCCGCCCCCTCGTTTCCCGCCCGCCCTGCCTACGACTCGCCACTAGTTGAATTGAGTTGGATTGAATTGTTGTGAACCGTGCTTGGGTTAATTTAAAAAGTATACATGTGAAAATCCTATTTAAAATTTACATATGAAATAACTGAATTTCGAGTATGACTTTGAATCGAAAAAATAATGGCGATCGAATTTGGAAAATTGATTGAATTCTTTGGCTGTGCTGTGAGTATTGTTTATTTTAAGTAAAATAATGTTCTTGGAAAGAAAATTAAAGAAACATTGATAAGAAAAACTAGATTATATAAACTTGTGAAAAAAATTGGTATATTTTACTATGGATTTATGGATACCAAATTTAATTATATTAAATATTTTTTAAATTTATTTACATATATGCCTTCAGAGATTATCGACTACAGAAAAAATATACTTAAAACATCTTAGACATGCAAAAATTAGAATATCATGGTATTATATTTTAATAGGTTCTATATGATAATATGAAATTGAAAAAAAGTATTAAGATGGATTAAATCAAATATAATTATAATTTTAGAAGAAGCTTATTCCGTCTTCGCTATAAAATAAGGAAAATAAATGTAATAATTGAATGCTACTTCGATTAGAGTTTTCCAATATTTGAAATGATATGAATCGAAATAAGAAATTAAATATAAACAACAGATTTACTCTAGGAAAAATTTCATAACTTCAATGAATACATATAAACAAATGAATACACAATCTCAAAAATCAGTTTTTGTAATGCATACAAGATTTTTAAAAAAATAGGAAAAAAATAATTCCTGAGTTTACCAAAATGATTGCTGTGCCAAACTCACCTGGATTATACAAGTGGATCCCAAAAAATTCATTATTTTCAAGACTTATTTTAAATCATTTTTAGATAGAAATTTCGAAAATTATTTGGTGGATGAATAACGTATCAAAATAAGTTGATTTTACTCTTTCACATTTTACGGTCGCTATGTTTTATTTGAGTGGACCAGTCTAAAATATTTATTTTTTTATATAATTAAAACCCTGAAGGGTTCTCTTGGGGACATTCAAAGTACTGGGTCAAGTTTAAAATTTACTGCGTTTTTAAAAGTTGAAGTTTATACAAAGTTTTCAGTCTAGTCTATTAATCTTCAAGTAATCCTTGACCGTTAATAGAATCTCTTAAGAAAAACATCCTAACTACATCTTCAAGGTCGATGATTTGACCCATCGCGATGAACAAAATCGACATAAAATACCGACTTCATAATTAGCAAAGAAGTGCGTGACGATCGACTTGCGAAATTTGAACCAACTAAATATTGGTTCAAATTTTAAGGAAATGTTTAAGGAAAACCTACAGCCATTGAAAATATTTATAAACTTAACCTCCTGGACATATTATTGTATCGACTATATTTCTGTATTTTTTTCATGTTTACGCATGTATGAAAAAGTCAATTGATACATAGAAACATTTTTCATTATAAGACATTAGTTTTTAGTCCTTTTTTGTAATCAAAATTTCAACTTTATTACTGATAACGATTTTATGTTTGAAACAATCTCAATTTGAAGAATAATAGTTATTTATAGTTTATAATAAATAACATACGGTAATCGTTTTCGTTCGATAACCATAATTTAAATATTTTTAAGTTAGATCATTATTTCAAAATTTTCCTAAAAACCGATTTTGTTGTTATAGAATATTTAACGATTCCTGTACCAGTTTAAAGTTTTGTGCTGTATAAAAAAGTAGAGAAAAATTATTTTACAACAGCTTTAACACAAGCTAAGACATAAAAAGTTAAAATTGCTTAATGAAAAGTGTTTTTGATTAAAATATGGGAGTTAAGATTAAAACAAATAGAACAGAAATATATATCATACCTTCAATAAAACGAAATTTGATTTTATTTGATGCTAAACGTATTTTTTATAAATCTTCTGTGTAAAAAAATGACAAATATATTTATGTCATTATTAGTTTATTATGACACAAAATATTTTAATTACAGTTTACATCACTAGTTGTCTATGATATTTTATTCTTTAATCGTATTCTGAATATTACGTTGCATCAAAACACAATTTTATGCATAGCGTTCACACTTTTGTATCGCTTTTTTCATTCGATATCGCATTTGAAGAGCATCTGGAATATTTTTTTTCGATAATTTTTCCGATCCCGCCATAATGATCTCTTTCGCGTTAAAATTGTGTTCTTCATCTTAAATTCCTTTCGCCGCCATCGCCAACTACGACTATATCAAGTTTCCTTTTTCCTGCTTTCGATTCTGAAAAAAATTCAACTTTTCTACGGAGCACCACCTATACTAAGGCTATATTTTCCGTAATAAGCATGTTCCCATTGTTCATGTTTTCCGTAGACATTTTCCTGCACCAAATCGGATTAGTGAGTCCTATATAAATATCTTTATGAAATATATCACTTTCTGTAGTCTGTGGTCCGTTTCGGAATAAATACCATAAAACATAACGATTTGTAGGTTTTTAGTTAGATATATATTTAAGAAGTTTTCGTCAAATATGTTATTTTGATAGTTATAAATGGTTTATGAATTGTCTTATACTTAGGTATGTGTGTTTATCTGATGCATTACTAGTCTAATACTTTTAAAGTACTAAAACGATTTAAAATATTGCTTAATCCCAGTATATTCTTGTAACTACATATATAGATGTTTTTACCTAACTTATAAAGTTAACATAAAAATGCAGTTAGATGCTAATGAGACTATGATATTTTTAGTGCCTTTTAATAATGTCTGAGTAATTGTATGTAATCAGGATAAAGAACAAGCAACAATGAAAATAATTAATATTATATCACCTAATAACATTGACAATTCTGAAATAAACAAATAGATTTCAGTCGTATGTCTTCACTATATTAATTATCACTCTCGAAACGAAATGATTGTAGTTTCTTTTTGAAAGTCGCTGTAATTTATTGAAAATCGAAAAATAGTACAAATCCTCTTTAATAGAGTACCTGAACTAGATAGAAGCCTATAATTTTGGAGGATAACAAGCTCTTTGATATTTTTAACGTCATCTTCTTGACTTTTACAAAGTCGGTCTCTACTCTCTTTTTCCTTTTTTTTCTTCTCAATAAAAGAAATCTTACTTCTTCTACTATGTTTCAATATGAAATGCTAAGTTTTCGCACAATGCGGATTGACAATACGGTATCATAAATTTAGGCTTCGATGAGATAAGATTGATGTGAAGTTGAGATAAGACAAGACGACCTAAGTTCATTTTACATCGGTTTTAAAAGGAGAATCCACTTGTTGTTGTCCTTTACAGGAGCCGTACATCCCGAAAAGGAAAAGTTAATTTGTTTATTTTAAACTTGAGTACATCAAAGTGTAAAAATCTAATACAAATTCATCCAGTGTCGATAGTCGCGTATATTAATTATAAAAATAGCACAAGTGCTAACCGGTTTCATCCGACTGCGTTTAAACATAAGACGCACGTATACATTTTTCGCCGTATACACTTAGCATTTAATTTCAAAATCGCCCCAAGAAAGTAATAATTTGTAGAAAAATAAATTCAACGTTTGCGCATAAGTTGTATTAACTTTGTAACAGTCATAGTTCCGGTTCTCATTTTACTGAATTTTCCTCTATTAGGAACCCCATAGAATATTATTCAATAGAAACCTTGAAGTTTTTTTTTTTAAGTTTATCCATTAAACTTCTAAAACGCATTTTTTTACTCTGTGAAACAATGTGTTTATTAAAATATAAGCATCCATCGATTTAACATGTTTGTATTAGAAACATTTATTTTTTCGTCAATCGTCTTCATATTGGAGACGGTCTAGTCTACTAATAATGAATACGTTTAGCGCGTTTTCGGCTGAACTGCTTAAAGCACATTATTCGGATTAGCAGAACCGCGCAGATTTCATGTTTGTCTATTACTTAGCGGACTGTACGATTCCATTTTCCGAACATAGACAACCATAATAGACATAGAACTGTACGCGGATATAACGTATTTTCTTCCCTCAACCGCGCGCCCAAATTGGACTATTCCTATTACTTATTGAAACGTTCAATATAACGCGTCTCCGTTTCGGATGTGTGCTTATGAACGCTTCCAATATTGCTTCCTTTCGAGTGTTTGTCGATACGTTACGGGGGTTTTTTTTTCTAACCACTCGCATCCCGTAAATAACTGAAACATAATCGACTGACTTCGCCACTTGTCGTCTAGAGACGTCCAACAGACACGACCTTATTTATAATTTTTTTTTTCCCCCGTCACGTAAACACGTATTACTGTTGTCGACATCGGTCATTCTTTTTCCCATATAAAACCCGATCGAAATGCGGAGGTAAAGACGTCTGCGTTCATGCGGCGGTCTGTGTTCAAGGAGAAATCTATTGCTTAAAAAAATTACGTTCTCAGCTTTTAAGTTTTTATTTATTCATTTATTTTTATTTATTCATCGAGTACTTACGGCACTACTCGTCGTCCGCTCCTGAAAGTTTTCTCTGAGTGAAGCTTCTCGATAGGAAAGCGCCTCAATACATGCGCAAACATGATCTGCAAAATTTTTCATTTTCCTTATGCCACTTCAAAGTGAAATCTCGGTAGGGAAAAACATTTTCACGGGGCGGGAGGGGGAATTATGAGGCGGGACTCTTAAAATCGTAAACGCATATTACATTATTCAACGGGGTGTATGCATGTTTGCGCGATCTTTAGCGATTTCTATTTGAAGATTTCGCAGATGAAAGGCAGTACCCGCGGCTTCGCCCCCAGCGCTCTGCGCTCGCTGGACGGAAATCGAGTACTATTTCAGCTGAAACTTCCTTTCGCTTTTCCTTTTCATTCCTTTTAGTACTGTTTTTCGCTTTTAATTGAAGTCCACCATTTTTATTGCACATTCGAGGGGCAAACGAGCAGGCGCACCATCAGAGAGTAGATAGTCACCGCCGCCTATGGACACTCGCAAGTGCAAAGGGGTCACTGGTGCGTGGACGATCTCTCGGAAAGGAGTAGGGTATCTAATGAAAAGGGATCGGGAATATAAAGAGGAAGAGGAACAGCGCGCCACCGGTATTCTGACCTACTGGACGAAACGCAACAGAGGAAGCTGCTACTTCACGTCTGCATTCTGCGATAGTGTGATATTTCATGCCGGTCCTTTTTTATCTTGCAGCCAAACTTAGTTACATTACATACAGTAAGCTACAACGCAAATAAATTTTCGAAAATCGGTAATTATTTAAAATCGTTTTATAAATCGATAATTTCTAATGGAAGCTATGTGTCAATCAAGAGTTCTCATTGTTGTATTTGTTTTTTTTTTAATAATTTGACAGTATTTGATGCAATGATGTAATAAATGTACAAAAAAATTAGTCCATTAAAATGTTACATTTTAGGCCTTACCTTGCGTTTTTAGAGGACGTAATTTTATTTTTTCGATGTGTGGGGGTCAGTGTAAAGCTAAAAACAAGTTTGTGGGGTCGCCGTCCTTGTCCTACGGCCGCCATCTTGAAAATAGGGGTTGAAATGGTATTTACGATATATCTCTTAAACTATTTATTTGATAAAAAAAAATTGTGAACATTTTTTGTTACAAATTAAATTCTCTACAACTTTGGTCCAGTAACTTTTTGTCGTATAACTATAAATAAGAAAGTTATAAGCGAAAGTCTTCAGATATTCGAGAAAAAAATTTATATTTTTCGATTTAACTTTTTTTTTTATCATTTTACGAAAAAATGATATCTGACCATTTTTGTAGATCGTTTTCTGAGGAACAACTTTCATTCGTATCATTTTTTCATTAAGTCAATAGTTAAGGTTTTACAGCGCTCCGAAGTGAGTACTATTTTTCAGTACTCTTAACTATACCTATATTATACGTGTGTACCTATAATATGTCATCAGTTATTGATTGTTTTTTTTATTTTTTTTTTACTTTATTATTATAATTTTTTTTAATTCTAAATTTTGCAATATTATTAATAATTAAATATTGACTCTTTTCCCCACCACCCACGAGGTAGAGTCTAGAGGAGAGTTTTTTTTTACGTGGTATCCCCAATAGGCATAATCCACGGTGATTTTCTAAATTAGAACTACTCCGTCCTCAGTCGTTTCGATGGACCAGACTGCGGCTCAGCATCTGATCGGGTTTCTGAATTAAATACCAGTGGGAGAACTGGAGAAGGAAGGGGTGTTAATGTTGGCGGTTCATCATCAAAGTCATTTTCATTTATTAATTGAAGCTTCTAAAATTGATCTTTTGCAAATGCAAAGGAAACTGTGGTGCGATGTGTGGATGCCAAAAAGCAGGAATGAAATGTTCTGCAGTATGCTTCCATTGTTCTGGAGAGACTTGCAGTAACGTAATGGAACTCTCAGAATTAATAAATGAAAATGACTTTGATGATGAACCGCCAACATTAACACCCCTTCTCCAGTTCTCCCACTGGTATTTCATTCAGAAACCCGATCAGATGCTGAGCCGCAGCCTGGTCCATCGAAACGACTGAGGACGGAGTAGTTCTAATTTAGAAAATCACCGTGGATTATGCCTATTGGGGATACCACGTAAAAAAAAACTCGCCTCTAGACTCTACCTCGTGGGTGGTGGGGAAAAGAGTCAATATTTAATTATTAATAATATTGCAAAATTTAGAATTAAAAAAAATTATAATAATAAAGTAAAAAAAAAAAACAATCAATAACTGATGACATATTATAGGTACACACGTATAATATAGGTATAGTTAAGAGTACTGAAAAATAGTACTCACTTCGGAGCGCTGTAAAACCTTAACTATTGACTTAATGAAAAATGATAATGAAAGTTGTTCCTCAAAAACGATCTACAAAATGGTCAGATATCATTTTTTCGTAAAATGATAAAAGTTAAATCGAAAAATATAATTTTTTCTCGAATTTCTGAAGATTTTCGCTTATAACTTTTTATTTATAGTTATACGACAAAAGTTACTGGACCAAAGTCGTAGAAATTTAATTTGTAACAAAAAATGTTCACAAATTTTTTTTATCAAATAAATAGTTTAAGAGATATATCGTAAATACCATTTCAACCCCTATTTTCAAGATGGCGGCCGTGGGACAAGGGTGGCGACCCCACAAACTTGTTTTTAGCTTTACACTGACCCCCCCCACACATCAAAAAAATAAAATTACGTCCTCTAAAAAACGCAACCCCAAATGTAACTTTTCAATGGACTAAATCGCTTTCAAGCCAGTTTTTCACTTTGAACTGTTTATTGTTCTCAAACTATACGTGATTTTTGTCTTAAAAAATTATACCTTACATGAAGGTGTAATTGAGGTTAGAAGCACAGTTTCAAAGTTATACAGCGTTATACATATATACACATATATTAGCATAACTAATCTTTAATAGATAAGAGTTCGATAGTGATACCATGTTCTTCTAATAAAAAAAGTTAAGTAATAAATAAAGAAATGATTTTTATTTTATTTAACTTATACGGAACTGCATTTAAATTCAAACAAATGCACATTTTATGTACTACGATGCATTCTAAGGACGTATATTCGTCCGTATATAATTTACAGTGTAAATAACGTACATAATTTACATTCTTTTTCTATTAAAAAATTAAAACTATATCAATAATAATTCCAAGTCAAAAATATGGACAGTAATAACAACATAAGTCTTTTTTTTCCATCGAATTACTTACATTTTTTTTTACATGAAACTGTCATAGTTTTTTGTTTGGTGTAATCTCACTTCCTTGGGCAAGTTTATGCAGAAATTTAAACTTTCGCCAAACAATTCTGACAACAACAGCTCTGAGACTGCGATAATGGCATCCGTTTACCCAACTTTGGCAAAGACCCTCTACATCCGCCCATTAAACTTATTTTTTGCTAATCTTATTACGTTTACCCTTTCTAATACTTTGGTTTAATCATTCCACGTTCTGAACTGTGTTTTTGTATGTAACTATGTATTAACCACTCGCTCGTAACGCGTTGCGTTACACAATAGGAGAATTTTTTTTATCAAGCATTCATAGTTATGAATTTAAATTTAAACACTATGAACGTATTATATTTTTGAATTAATTAAATTTGAACTGACAAACAGTAGCTTGTAAAATGATTCATTGCGTTTCAGTTCATCGTTAACTACTAAATAGGCGTACTTACACAGTTTTCCGTTTTCGGAACAAGGTTTATGGCCCCCAATGCACACCTTCCTATGGTATCCTTTCAGAATGAGAAGCTAAACTCGTTCAAATTGGAAATCTTTTTATTTCATGTGTTATGAAATAATACTTGAAATACATCGTAATATTTTAATAATTTAGAGTGTTAGAAAAATTTACCACTCGTTGATAACGAAATTTTCCCTCAGTAAGAACAAACTAGAAATTTAAGGGTTGCTCTTTTCCATACAAATTATACACAATCACTAGATCCAATGTGATAGGTATTACAAAAAGAAATAAACCTGTAAGGAATCTAACTGGTTATGCCTATGGATATTTGTCTTCTAAGCATTCGGAAATTATGTAACAGTTATTTTTACTAAATATTTGCTTAACAAAGGCTTAAATTTATCTAAAGTTTTATAGACGTTGAACATGCACATACGGAGCTCCGTAAACGAATTCCTGACTTTATTTAAGCAACCAACATGTAAACATATACTTTATTTTTCTTTATTGCATTGAAGGTGTGTATATTTTATTTATCTTTAAGAATTTTATTATTTTTTTCTAACAAATATTAAATTTTCATATATATAAGATTGCATCTTAAGCATGCTAGGTTAGTACAACACACGCTGGGGGCAGTCATGGAACGTTGTTGTCAGTGTTGCTTCGAAGCACGAAGTAAGTGGCTTAATCAGGCTTAATTTAAGAACTCATAGACCTATTTTATCCGCATACGGCGAGAGATCGAAGTTGTTACTTCGCGATTCGATAGAAATACGACGGTCGCCCAACTGTCACCGCTCTTACGCAACTTTGGCGTGTCACGCGCTAATTAAGTGCTCCACTTGCAGCCTATTCCACAGAATGAGTCGAATTACGTCTAATTTATAGAAAATAACGAATGACATACTTGAATATTGCGTATCGGCACTCCCTACATCGACGTCTGCGAAAGAACATTTTACAATTGCTATTTTAGGAATCCAATGCTTTTTTACACATGTGATCATACTCAAAAGTTACTCATTCGCCGCGTAATGAGGTTAGGGAAATTTATATCTCGCATATTATAATCCGACTTTTAACCTTTATAGGTTAAAAGTCGGCCAAGTTGTGGGTGGTTATGTCCAATAACGCCGGTGGACAATTTTATGGGCATGCACAAGATCATTTTTCACCTCATATGAGAGGTTTCATTGTCATCGTCATCTTTGTGAGAACGTTTTGCGCATCTACGCCAATCCCATACATTCTATATCTCACTATGGGCGACAGCGTTCATTGAAAAGATTTCTGTCTATGCACTGAATTGCCAATTTTTGTACGACTCGTGATGCGGAGCATTTGCGAGTGCTTTGCGATAGATAAATTTATTTCATCCCTTGTCAACAACTATTTGTATCGCTGTTTGTAAACGAAAATGGGAAAATTAGCATACCACTGTACCGACAATCTTATAAAGACTGATTCTGTCGGCTTAGAAAAATGATTTAATCCAATAGCAGAGAAAAAGAAAACAGTTTAAAAAACCTTCATACATCGTGTGAAACTTGTATAGATGATACTTTGTAAAAAAATGCATTTACTAAATATTATATTGAGGTGAGACTAGCGATGCAACTAAGCTAAAATATTATACAGTAGAACCTCGATAACTCAAACCTCGGTAACTTAAAAACCTCTATAACTTCAAAAAATAATATGTTCCCTTCCCATCAGAGCCCAAAACCTCTATAACTTAAAATACGCAACTTCTATAACTTAAATAAGTAATCCCTGTATTGGCCCTCATTAACTTAAAGAAATGTTTCCACAACCTCTATAACATAAAATTGTTTGTCAATGAGTCATTTTGAAAGAGTGGCAAAACAAAAGGTTTCGGTATTTATTGCTTGCACGTGTTCACTAGTTAAATTGTTAACGTAAATAATACATATGTCACCTATTGTTTGCTTCTTCGAAATTCTTTAAAGCTTTGCGGCGGTTAGCCTTAAGACATAAGTAAGCCTTGGATCATAAATTTTTGATCATTGTCCTGGAAACATCGCTTTACTTACTGTGTGATAAAACTGGCTTAAAATGAGTTCAAAAAGAAAACTAACAACACTCACATACGGTGATAAAGGGTGGAACAAGGGTACATACAGACATATGTACATACCTACCTCTATATTAACCTATCCCTAACATAGACCCTTGATAACTTAAAACCTCTATAACTTAAAATATTTTGTGTTTCCCTTGGACTTTAACTTATCGAGGTTCAACTGTAATACCATACAGCGCGCTTGAAGATTTCGCAATAAATTGTTCTTTATCTGTTACTGGGGATAATTTTATTTTTGTTCTTCGTTTCACTTTATAGATCAACAATATAATTCGTTTCTTATTTAAATAAAGAGCATCATGAGGCATGCATTTTTGGATATTTCAATTTTTTTTACATACACTCATGGAACTGTGAGCAACTCAAAAAATTCGGTACACTTTAAAAATCAAATTGTAGACTATCATCTCAGAAAAGTCGGTGACATGTCAGCTTAAACTAAGGGCTTTTTCCACCATCTCATTTTAAATTAACTTTAATAAAAAGTTACTATTTAAAATAAATTAATTTCTTATTTGAAATTAGTAATTTTAAATTCATTTTGGATTCCACGTTCACCTCTAAAACGGTTTTTAGCTCTAAAAATCGTTAAAAAAAGACACGTGAAACGTAAAATTAATTTTAAAATTGCATGTATTTTAAATTTCAATTAAAAGGAAATGGTGGAAGAAACCCCAAGAAGGACCGAACTATGTTTCTAAACTACTGTGTACAATGTAAATGAACTTTCTCGTGTTGTCACTTCTTAGATGATGAAAAAGTAAAATTATTGATACCTCTATACGAGCTAGAACATTCAGTTAACATCTCTACTGGAACTAACGGCCGTTGAAATAAATCAACTGTAGAATGGAGAATGCGTTTGTGCAAACTTAAAACAGTAGTAGAGAGATGATGGCAGAGGTGATGGCCCATCGCCTAAAAGCGTTGCGCTGATATCAGAAGTTACCTTTTCGTTTTCGACCGCGGGCGAGTTAGCCGATAAGTTTGTAATTTGAGTTAAATTAAACCGTACTACGCCAGCGTGCAAAGCTCAGGGACGAAACTGCTAAATGTGAAATAAAAAAGGTTGTGAAAAGGTACGTACGCCTCGGAAGTCATTAAAAACATGTCACAACAACACAATATAAAACAACACCGAGCGAAATACAGCAGGGAATAACTGGAAATGCAACAGGAAAACTCGTATTGGAGTCCGCGAGAAGGAAGGGCCCGAAGGTCGAAGGAGCCCATCGACGGAAAGGGCGAGGACAACGAATGTCTAATATTCCGTGATGTAACTGCATAATTAAAGTGTATTTTAAGTCATTAAAACGTTCAACAGTCGTTATAAGCGATGTTTACGCCTTATTAAATGTTAGGGATTTTATGCAAACCAAGTTCTATTTATGTCCTATTTCAATCTTTCGTTGTAAAAAGTTTGCCCGAGTTGAAGAGCTGAAATGTCTGATAGATTACTCGAAACTACTATTAGCTGTTGAGTAGTGTGAAGTAATAACTGTTGAATAGAGAGTTCTAATTGAGTCCTAGAAATACCGGATGAACTAAAAAGGGACAAATTTAATCAAATAATATATATATATATATATATATATATACATATTTTAATAACAATTTTTTAGTAAATTGAAAATTGGTTACACTTTTATTTATTTCATTAAGTCATTTTCTAAATTTTAACATCACCTATACCTTCCCATTTCAAAAATCATTAGCTGTAAGCGAAACTCTTAACCTGTTTCTTTTTATTTATTTTTAAAAACATGAATCATTGTGCCATTCTGGGAACTCAGAAATATTTTACTGCAACGATTAAACAAATGATTCTCAATATCTTACAGTCCCTAATGTAAAACGTGTTCGAAAGCGTGATTTCTAAACGGCGAGTGATAAACGAAGATTTTATGGAGCCAGAGCACACTAAAATGTAACCAGTTGATTCGAATTACGAATTCGAATTAGTGGGCAAAGCTGCATGCGCACTCGCATAACTTGTTTGGTTATCGGTACACGCGCTTATAAATAAATTAATTTGCTTATCAGAATGATGTATGTGTATACACGCTCGCACGGCGTGTGTTGCGTGTGGCTGTGTATATGTGTTTCCTAAATTCTGTTTTTGGTAAAAAAGTTGTTTTTGTACCTTTATTACATTGGTTTTATTATTTTATGTTTATGATTTTTATAAAAAAATATCTCATCTGTTTTGAGTTGATTTCATTCACCCGATACCATATAATGATATGATTCTAGAGAAAAACCATGCGCAGCCTGTGTTGTGAAACAAAGATAAAAGCTTTACTTAACTTACCTAACTTAACTTACTTGAAACTTAACAACCAATAACCAAAACTCACAACGCTTAGGACTTTAAACGGAGACGTGCTATACTAGTGTATTTGCACGTGTGATCTTCTAGTACATTTTCACTTCCCACGCACCCCTTTAGGCCCACGCATACACGCTATTTTATTTGTTTTCTTTCTACCTTGCATTTATTCTTTTCTTTATTTTATTTTTTCTTCAGACTGACATATAGACTCCAACGAATGTTGCTTTCTTACTATTTTTAGAGACGCTGCGCTACCCAAGCATACATAATCTTTACGCTAACCTTAGCTTATTCTTTATATTCACAAATACGTATACCTATATTCATATACATATGCCATATCCATTAAAAGGTAAAATTTTTTGCATAAGGAACAGTACCTAGTTTACTATTAAGCCAAATTAATTGCCAGGATCGCATAAATACTTCACGTACTAAATCAATCGTTAATATCACATATTTCATCAAAGTAATCTTAAACAAATGCACCTGCAATTCCACACTGATTCAATTAAGTAATAAATTTCAACTTAGTTTTAAAAACCAAGTTACATTAACATCACACATCATTAGATCATCAAGCTGACACATCAGAAAGCCAACATTAAATTGTACCTAAGTCAAAATTTAAATGAATTACACATATTTCTATTAATCGTTCAAATATAAATTTTAATATATTTTTTTAACAGTCAAATTCGAACAAATACATAATTACACACGAGTTTGTCGGTTACGCCCCTCTTTTAGCTAATTATATTATCTAAGAATGGCACTAACAACCGAAAAATACTTTTTTGCTCACCCGACTTCGTGCATACGTTACCCTAAAATAACTCGTGCATGGCAGTTTATGGGTATCGAACCTTATCTTTATTCCATTGATTTTTCGAATTGAACCCTTTTTGTTAGTCTAAGACTGTTATTTTTGTCTGAAGGAATTGCTCACATGGCGTTTCTATACGAACCCGTAACATATACTTCCTTCTTTTTCGTTTTCTCTACTTCCTGTAAACGCAAGTTTGTATTTTAACAAATTTCGACTTACAGTCAATAACATTGGTCATGCATTCGTATTAAAAAAAAAAATATGTTTCCATAAACGAAAGTTAAAAAAATACCATTACCATAATCGAGAACGAGACCAAACTCAAAAAAGATATCGAATCCGTAATTTAAATCGAAAACAATCGGTTCTGTATTGATTCTAAATGCGGTCGCAATATCGGATCGGTACAAGGAGTCGGAATCAGAATCGAAAAAATATCGTTCCATATTAAAGTAAAAAAAATCATTCTATGTCTACGCAGACGGAGCTGATGTGCCAGTAATATGGCCCACATAGGGTTTTCTAAGGCGACCTTTGCCACCCTTCCTTCACACGCATTCGCCCTATAGACTAGATTCATACTTTAATCCATCCAGAACCGTTCGGCACAGTTACAATCGTTTACTGATGAAACACCCTTTAACAATTACTAGATTCTAAATTTTATGTTCAATTTCAGTAACCATACACAATTTTGTCCGTAAGTTGATTTTACAGCCTATATTGTTTATTTAATAAACGAACAATATTTTGTATTGTATAAAACAATACATCATTTAATACTGTCGCTGTTTTTATTGAGAAGCTTTTCACTGCATAATTTATCATAAGTTAGTACAAAAATCACAATATTTATAAATCTTTCAATTTTTTTTTTTCTTTGAAAGTTCTGGCTGGTAAAATACACCACGCAAATTATGTCAATAAAAGACATACTATTATTTAACAAGTATGAAATTAAGTGAGAATTTGTAAAACCGAAAATATCTAAAAAGCCGCGAGATGTTTTCGGGGGGTAAGAAATAGAATATTATCACTCAAAAAGCCGTGCAGTGCTATACTGCACGTAAGTGCAGTATAGAACTGATGATTTTTTTTACTGTGTACACCGATGCTCTCGACAACATCAAAAAGGTAAACAAAGGAAGATAATCAATTACACATCTGACCTTTATCCAGTGCGCACTTGACTGTATAATCAATCAAACACTCGCAAATTGGTGTTCCAATAATCACATTATACTTGTTATTCGTGTCGTATTCATCGAACGTTTTTTTTTTGTTCTCATTGTACTTTATTTATATTTTTAAAACTTCAAGTTTGAGAAGCGATACCAATGGCAAACATTATATAAAATGCAATTTTCACAGTGCCTGGGAAAATAGTAAATATAAGATTATAGTAAGAATAGTGCTGTCATTTGTTGTTTAGAACTTCAAAATTGTACTACAAAAATTGAAACTTTTGATTTGGTAACACTTCGTGTTTTATAAAATATAATGCAAGTTAAGGTTTAAAGTATAAGTGATTAACAAAGTGAGTTATAGTTTTTTTAATTTATTTTAAATGGCTAAAGAGCTTTAAAATGTTAGTCAAGATGGCCCAGTGTGTGCGCTAACTAATTTTAACTTAAAATTCTAAAATATTGTATCGATTTCGGAATTTCATAGACATAAATATGATGTTGTTTTTCTATTGAGGCCTATTTTGTCGTTGAACGCGATGCGAAGCATCGATGTTGGAATTTCGTAGAGACACAGATATTATGTTGTTTTATGTTGAAGTCGATTTTATCGTTAAAGTTGTTATAAGTATTGGTGTTGAAATTCCGCAGAGAGACAAATACGATGTCGTTCTTTTATTGAGGCCAATTTTGTCGTTAAAGGCGATGCGAAACATTGATATTGGAATTTTGCAGAGACCCAAATCTGTTGTCGTCGATAGAAATGCAATGCGACTCCATAAACAACTTATAATTAGTTCATTAAAAGTAAATAAACTTAGCATGGTCTCTACCGTCCACGAGTGCAGATCCTCATTATTCTCTACTGCCTCGGCAATAAGTTTTTTAACGTGGCAACGTGAGCTAATTACCTCATCCACGCCGCACTGGGTGCGACAAACCAAATTCTGTGCTACAATCAAAAGATTTCTTGCACATAGGCGTTTCATATCGAATCGCCTGTAACTTTTAACGTAACCAGTGGTAATATGCATTTCTCACATGTTACACTATCGTCAAAGATTTTATCAACTAAACTTCAATTGAATCATTAACGAAATTAGCACTAATAAATAAAATCCGACTATTCAAAAATGAAAAAAACAATTCATTGATTACATTTGCAAGTATGTTCGTAAAGCAGTGCTTACTATTCGTCATAATGTATCATATTATATATTCACAGATTTATATATATTAATATAAGTTCAAAAGCATGAAACATCGCTTTTATTTAATCAGATAACATCGGATGACGAGGGTAAATATATTTTATTTCGATTAGACCTCGGCCCAGATATTAGCATAATAAAATCTCATGAAACCTGATTGTTAAATTTGTTGGATGTTTTATGAACGATCGTGCTTCGAAACTGAAAATACAGAAAATAAATCATTTCTAACTCTACTTAGAAAATCCTCGTTTATGATTTTTATCAAAAGAGACCTACATACGCCCAATTGTTATCACACTCTCACAGAATACAGACGCTAAATAATATTTTCCTCTGTTGCATTTCGCCCAGTGAATAATAGTTCCGGTGGCCAACTTCCCTCTCCCCCTTCCATTAATCCGATACCTCTCCATTAGATATTCTATCTTCTCGCAAGAGGCCGGCATCGCACTGGTAAAGCTAAATGGACTCTGCGATGTCCATGGGCTGCGATGCCCACCTATGCTCTGATGGCTGCTATACTGGTTTGCCTCTAAATAATGCTATAAACAACATGGTAAATAGAAAAGTTTTGTAGTTACAAATTAACGAGTGACAAATGACATGATTGTCTTTGGTCCGATATCATTAGACACTGCTGATCCGTCAATTTTAATAATCGACCGACAATTTATATTTCATTTTTTATTACAGATTTCAATTTTTGACGGATTGTTAAAAACTTATCGACGCATTCATGCATTGCATGCATGAATGCACTAACTAGTCAATTGCATACTGTTATCACTAGCAATTAATAGTTTTTATTAGAAATAGACATCAATATCGATAAACATTGGAAGGGCTCCTCAAAAAAATACCTTCACCTTTTTAAACAAGGAAATAAAAGACCGCCGCAGTAATTTTTCAAATTGTATTTTCCGATTACTTTATTAAATTCGCGTCGATTCAGTGAGCAGGAGGCTTCTCCGCGTTCGTCTGGGCGCCTCGCTTCTCCACCGCCGCGTCGCCTTTTCTATTGTATCCCAATATTCGAATTATAAAATCAACGACTACAAAGACACGCGCGCCGAATTTATTATTAAATGGAATAATAATAAGGGCGGGGCGTAATACGAGCGAGAGTGCGCGGTCTTAATCAGTCTTATTAATTGACGCCCTTAAAAGCTAACTGCGGCGAGATAAAAGGCAAACGGCTATTCGGAATTGAAAATGAGCAGGGATCACCTTTTGAATTCGTTGATTGTGTCCTCTGAAAAGGTTTATGCGGACGTTAAATTTTAATGAAATTATATTAATTAGGTATTAGGATAAACACACAATACGGATCGCTCAAATGCCAATTACAATTTGTGAAATTCCGTTATTTGTTATTATGTTACATTTATATATATATTACAAACAACTCGCAGAAAAATAATAATTACATCTATATAAAAATACAGTGATAAAATTTGTTTGTAGGGGATATTCACTGGAACTACAGGACCGATTTGTTTTCTTTACTAATAGGCACCTACACTAACCGTCACTTAACGTAGACTTTTCGTATAGTTTTGCAAAGTTTGGTTATAATGAATTCAGTAGTTTGAGCGGTTAGTGGTAACGAACAAAAAACTCTTTGCATTAATTGTTTCTGAGTTGTGAGGGCATAAATTATTTATGTATACCTACACATATATAAAACATTGAAATCCATCATACTTATTGTAGAGTTTCTACTAGCCTTTACTACTATTTTATAGAGAACAAGTAACCTTGTTGGTACATTTGCTTTATCAAAATATCCAGGAATCATGTTACGAATGTATTTACAAGAATCAGATTACGGACATTAAACTCTATACATTCCGATTCCCCTCGACGAGGCCTTAACCCCACTCGACGACTTCAAACGCGAAACGTTCGATGTATTAGAAAATCATAAGGCTTTTTCGGATGTGCCTGTCGAAAACGACCTCGATCGTTATAATATTTCACGAATTTACTACCTTATCACGTCTGTAAAGCCGTTTTTCTTCAATAGAAACGACAAAAACATTGGAGAGTAGCTCTTTTGTAATTTGTCGTATGAAATATGTCGTATGATATGATCAAATACAAAATTATTATACAATTAAACAAACCAGTAAGAAGTCAAGCTGATTACGCTCGTGGACATTTGTCTTTAAGTATTCGGTAATTGTACTTATTCATTATTTGTTTAATAATGGCCTGAAATTCGTATAAAGATAAATTTATATTTCTTAGGGATCATATTAAACATACTTATACGGGATCTATTAAATTCATCCGTGATTTTCTATGGTCCACTACAATGATAAGACGATTTATTTTTATTTATGATATTGAATTTATGTCGATCACAATTTCTCTTAAATATTTCTAAGTTTTTTTTCTTATATATATATCAAATTTTGTTTAGAGGCAGAAAAAATATGTATGGATGCTTGAAAAATTATACGACGAATAAATTCAAATCAAAACAATAATCGTTAAACAACGTAAAAATCGTAAAACAATAATTTCTATAGCTGTTTGCCTTTGGCTGTTAGTTTACATATTGCAAAGGCCTTCGAAGGTCTGGCATTAAGCGCTTCTCTTAACTTCCTTCTTACGGGCTTCCCGATAAATTATGTAAGTGGATTGGCAATTTTCTCATGGAACATATAATTAAGGTCATAATTGACGGTATACGTTCAGATCCCATAACTGTGAATGCTGGTGTCTCTCAAAAATGTCTACTGTCCCTTACGCTGTTCATCCTGCGTATTAATTGTTAACTGAAAACCGGTAACGTTCCTTGCCATGCCAATACTGATGCCAATAATGACAATACTGTAGAAGCATTATACTTGGACCACACTAATATTTCTCGCAACTGTGGTCGGAATCAAATTATGCCTTATAATCTAAACAGCTTTAGAGCAAATCTTAGAATGGTTTAAATTCAATCTCTATAAATTTAACCCCCCAAAAGAGACAATTATGCGCGTTTACTGCTAAAAAATACCCCTTCGTTCCTTCTCCTCCCTTTGGAAGCATTCCCCCTAGTACTACACCGAATATCCGGATTCCCGGTGTCGATATATCGAGCAGCGTTCAGTTTCGCAATCATATAAAGCATAAAGTAAAACTAGCTTAGATCACGCCTGTACTTCGAGCCGGATTATCGCCTTTTACTTTACAAGGCACAGCTCCTCATCTATAGTACTGTGGTCACCTCTAGACTGGGGCACCGCAATATCGACTTTTGTCTCTAGACCGCATCCAACGTATAACATCTCGAATCATCGGCGATCCCGTAGCATCCCCTCCAACTCGACCCGCCGGTTTTGCTAATAGATGTAGCAACTCTGTGCATGCTCTGTCGCGCATATTATGGGGAGTCCTCTAAAGAGCTATTCAACCTTATCTCTGTCCACAATTTCCACCATCGTTCCGCTCACCCAGTAATACCATCGGCGGTGTTCTCAACGAACTTTGACGTGAGAGGTCTTCGAGGAAAGAGCGTTTTCCTATTTAAAAAGCCGGCAACATCAAAAAGTGTCTCCTCTAGATTTGCAGATGTACATAAGCGGCGGTTCTACTCTTACTTACCGATGGTCCGCATGCAGGTTTGTCCTTTATGAATCCTATGCAAAAAAAATTAAAGTTAAATTTACGCCCAATTATTCAATGGGAAATTGATCCTGCCTAACTAACACCACAATAATTACTGTAGCCAATGGGTACGTGATTGAACTGTGTAATCACGTTCTCGATATGTAATAAGTACAGTTTTCCACACAAGTAAAATCTCGGGGCGCATAATCGATATAATTGACATAATGAATAATCAGGGTCGAGAACGGAATCGAGAGATAAATCATGATTGGAATCGACATCGCATTCCAAACAACTGTTTACGGATACTTCTCGATTTTCAAGCGAGAATTCAAAGAATGCCGCTCAATTTGTTCGCGGGACGAGCAGAAGACGCTCAGGTAAACTGATACATGTGATACTACGTGTATGACCTGAAATAGAACATCATAAGCCGCTCGTGGCACGACATGTTCAAAGAAACACAAGCTGTCACATTTTTGAAGTGAAAAGTTCTTTCAACGCACCATACATGTTCTAGGCAGGGAAAGAAACTAATAAAATGAACAAAAAATGATTCTTTCGCGTCAGGGCATCAGTGACAAACTACTGGACATATCGCTATGAAATTTTCATCAAACGACGAGGAATCGCCTGCAGATGGTTTTGGGCGGTTTGTTTTTATTCGATTTATTACTTTCAAAAAAAAAAAGAAAGGTTTTGGAATTCGTGGCATCAATTTCTCGCCAGTACCGGTATAGAAAACACATACGTAACTAGATTTACACGGAACCCTTAGAATGCGAGTCTTATTCGCTATTTGTCCGTTTTTTTTTTTCTGTACTCTCATAGACCATAATACCCAGCAAAGCTGACAAGTTTATATAAAAAAATTCCTAATTACAAAATCTTCAAAGTTTTCACTACATCGTGTGGTCACAAGCATACATGATTCATTTCTTTTTAATGAGATATATGTATTTAAGTTATGTAAATTTACGTATGTATTGAATTTGTATTGTATGAAAATAAGTGTTGCCCAGTTATAAAAGAACGTATCATGACATTTAATAATTAATACTGAATTTTATTCCGTAGTCACATATTCCTAATTTATTATATTACATTTTTATTACACGTGACGTAATTCATCATGCCTAAATACCAGGTAATGGGCCGAGTCGTAATGCTGGAGCAGCCAGCAGCGGGGGCGTTACGCGCGACCGTTACTCAAAACGATCTCTTGAAAACGTTTATCGCTTTGAAACAACCGATTTCCTTAATGCTCACGTCTTGTAATTTTATATGGGGAGACGGAGTCATTTTGATGTACCATTAAATTATTTGATGCGTTCATCAAATAGTGAATTTCAACTTTTGTAGATCGACCGACCCAAAGACAAGTAACCGAACGAAAAATTCTTTATAAACCTATCGGAATATTCCTATAGCATAAATCCATTATTAGAATTATCGCAATTTAAATGTTTTTTCCAGGATGAATTTTACTGTTTTTAATAAAATATCTGTTGAGAACAATTTTTTTAATACGTATTGTCCTAAAGACGTATAATACGTATTAAAATATATTTAAAACATTATCTACACTAAATGCAAGTAAACGTTACGTACTTGTGTGACACAAAGTAACACTTTTTCTTTCCATTTATAAAAATAATAAGGTCATATAATCGTATATGCATACTCGTCTATACTACTCGCGCATACTCCTGCCGTGATGAAAATCTCTATTATTGACGTTTCATAAACTATAATAATTTATATGTTAAATGGAAAATATCGAAGCCCACATAAGAAAAGACAGAAGGAAAGTATATAACAATTTGTGATACAATATCTAATCCTTTTAAGACCTGCCTTTAACCCTTCTATCAAATAAGGTTTTATTGTAACTGTAAAGGTATTTCGTCACTTTTTTTACTCAGCGAATTTGACTCTTTCTCCAACTTTTCTATTTCGTTATAGGCAAACTTGATATCACCTATTGTTTGGCTCATGCAGGTTTAGACTTATTCATCTTTCATTTCCCCCGTTCATGCGACTCCTTTTCAGTCATTACCCCGATCCTGTTCCCCATTTCGATACCAGGCCCAATGCCGGTCTCGTTCGTAATTCAATCCCAACTCCGATCTGGATTCCAATTCCGGTCCGATTTCGATTTCAAACGAGACGAAAATCGGAAAATTTCTTCTGGATCCGGTCCCATTCGAGATTCGAAAGCGATTCCATTTTCCTTTACAAAACTACTTCAACTCTAGAGTTTTCCCACCCCGGTTTCCCTCTAGTCAAATCGGGATGTATAAGGAAAATTTAAATTTTCTAGGTGTATGTTTGTTTGTAAGTATGTTTGTCCACGTGTTTCTAGGAAACTATTAATGTCATTGTGATCACATTTTTTTTTTTATCGTTTACGTTTACTTGAACTTAGAAATCAGTGAAGAACAGAAAATTTAATCAAAATCAGTTTAATAGTTTTCAAGGTATGGGATTAGTCCCATTCCTTAAAAATACCTGGCTTGTTGATAAAAGCTACGGGTGTGGTGTCAAAGAGCAAACATCTCACAACCTTGGCAAATTCTAATGCTCGTGATAAAAATGAAAAAATCAAAAAGACCGAAACCAAACTGGCCTCACGGAACAAAGCCTCTAGTTCTAACTAAAAATTAATAACATTGCCACGCCATCCGATGCGAGCTACTACAGCGGAATATTATTACTCAATAGCAAAGTAGACCGATTTGTAGATGTAGTATTGCTACATAAAGGCATCATTTCTCGGTATCCTCGTATGTTTTGAGGTTGGTTCAAAAAATTTGTCGGAATCTACCGCGAGTCCGCACACTCTTTCATTCATTAGAGACGCACAGCTCGTTCGTCTTGAGATTGACCAGCGTACTTATTACATATTATTGCTTAAGTCAGACATCTGGCTTAATTTTCCAACCTCAGTCTCAGGTGCCCGTGCGTGGCGTTGCCTTTCGCGTTGCTTGTCACGCATCTTTTTGCGAACAAATTAGATTCGTGTTCTCGATTCTTACGTATTTTAGCAGCACCTAACGATAAAGATCTCGCCATTTTATTGAAAAAAACTACACTAGACTTATCAGTAAAAAAAGACAAAAAATGTATAACCATTTATTTAAAGAAATTTTAACTACTTATAACAAAAAACTATAGTAATTTTTACTAAATAAATCTGTAAATGTTTACTAAAAATTCTTTAAGCATTTACAACAAAATGTTAAGTACTTATTACAAACATGTATTTCAGTTTTTATTTAAAACTAAAAATTACGAAATAAAAAAATAATCTAAGAAAATTACCTATCAAATACAAAAAAGAAAATCCACAATATTAATAAAAACATAAAGTACAACTAACTACGTTATTGAAAAAATAAAAATGGAAAGTATATTCTTATGTGTACATAAAAAATTAGGATACTAAAATATCTTATTATTCTGTTTTGTATCAGATACATCGTTTCATTTTTCATTAAATTTCATGTTCGATGTTGCTGGCGCCGACCTCAGAAAAAATATAGGCTCCTAATTTGGTCCGTATCTACTATTGATTTAATTTTTGTTGTTTAATTTATTTATTACACAATTTTTTTTTACAATTTTCGATTAATTTGTTTTGAAGTCAATTTCGTTTTTGTGAATTCCGTTTTTCTGATAGATTAAAATAGGGGTTGAATAATGTAGACTCTTTCGATCCTCATCCCATTGTTGACTTCGATCCTAGATTAGCTCTCGGTAACCAGAAGCTTATGTTCTTCTTTAAATTCTTTTGAAGCCCATCCTTCTTTAAGTCCGATGGTAGCCTCGTTCTCAGTTACAACGACGGTACCTACAGTGCCGCTCAAGGTTATTGTCTGGCTCCTGCTTTCGGTTAAATTCGAGCTCTCGACTATGAAGCTGCTTTCATTCTAGGCTTTTCCAAACGCCATCTCGCTTTTCATTCATATTACTGTCTTTTTTCGTTTTCGATGCTGTTTCTACTTTAGGCTCTGCCGACCTACATCCCACTGTAAGTTCGATGCCGGCTCCCTCCTTTATTAAAAAATGGCCCAGTTTTGCAACAATCGATCCGATTCCCATCCCCCTCGTAGTTCCGAACCCGGTTGGCTTTCCGTTGCAAAACTAGTTCCGCACTAGATTCTCTCGATCGCCGTCCTAAGATTGGTACCAATTGTGGTGCCAATCTAATACTTCATTTTATTATAACACGAGCTCAAACAAATGCGTAACTATTCACGTATTTATTTACTTTTGATCAGAATTGTTTGACCAGAGCTACAGCCACTTTACGTGTAGATTTTTTATTGCATATGTTTAATAATTGTTCTGATTGTACAATAATGCACCACTATTCACTTTTAAATAGTAAAAGGAGTTAAAGACGATTTTGAGCATTGTTACAAATTCAAAACTAAAGCTATTTTCGTCGCTATTGTGTATGTATATGAAGAAATTAAAATTTTTAATATATTATATTCTTCATATAAATAAAAATTTCAATTTCTTGTAATTAAGAATTTTGCTTATTTATTACTTCATATACCAATTTCAAAATTCTTATATTAAATTACTTTATCCTCTTCTTTTTGGAATATTTCTTACTATGTCAAGCATTTCAAATTTATACACAAAACTCTACTACCGACATTAACTTCTTTAAACTTGATTTTCAATGAATGCTGAAACACGTCAATTTGTAATTTCTAATAAACCAATATCAGTTTAATTTTTTACCTTCAAAATATTAAATAAAAAAAAACAAACTTTCTCGAATATTGTAAATAAAATACTTAACAGATGTTTACTTCCACAGACAGTTACAAACCAACCAATTTGTTTTCTATAAAATTAATTAGCACTTATTTTTTAAGTTTTTTGACAGCTTGTTTGTAAAAAAAGGTTTTATTTGTTTACTACTCTCTTTCTAAGACACCACATATTCTTCACAAGGATCGCTTCACTATTGCATTATTTCTACTTTCATCTTTTCTGCAATAGCCAACTTTCACTGCTTTCACTACATAAGTGTAGGAACCAAATGTCTATCATGATCAGCTTAGCACTGTTCGCTGTAAGGTTTTTATTGTCCCCTTATTGAAGAGGTATAAATCCCTCGCGATCTTTTTGATGCGTGTTGAGAAGCTTGGATCTCAAATTCTCTACTCTTAGGCCAGTATAGGTGGGATGAGTTCGAACCTTGATCAAAGCACTTGTAGCAACCGCCATTGATCATTGTTATCAGGGTAATGACGAACAATGTCCTCTCCAAATCACAGAGCAAATGCTATGATTCAACCATTTTAAATTTTGAGTCAACATGTCAATTTAAGTTGCTTCCAATAGTTTAGCTGTCTTTTTTTCAATCGAATGTTATTTTTATTATTTTATCAGCTATTTGTCTCTGCTTCCTCTCTACAAATTATAGTTTATATAACTCATTTTAGTGTTTTGAACTATGTTTTTGTGATCGAAAACATGTGACGCAGTGACTCTAAAAGTTTTAGAAACGCACTCAAGTATCAAAGAAAATTACGAGATTCATAAATATACGCTCAAAAATACATCTCTAATTTCGGAACGTCTATATAGAAATACATAGACATATTTTTGCTAATGTCATTTAACTGCCATGGTTTTAAAATGTTAACAATCCGAACGTTTCAGTGTAATACAATTAAATCAAAGTGAATAACTAAAAGATATGACAATGGAAATAAAGCAAATAAAACAATTTACAATTTTGAACGCGCGTGCTTAACGTTTTCCCATAAGGATTGACAGTTCACGAATAGGCACGAAACAAAACAATAAAGTTTATTATTTATTGAATAAACTATATTGAAAGAAACTTTTAATACATTTAACAAAATAATCTCCTAACTAATACTATTCCTTAATGAATTTAATTTACAAATTTTAATTTTATTGTTTTCAAGGGATATGTAATCGTTATTTACATGTAGTGTTGATTTGACTTTCGTGTTAAAATATAAATTCCGGTTTATTCCAAAATCGGCATCAAAAGTTATAAGATCCTCAGTGTGTCACATTTTATATCGAAATCATAAATGGCTCGGTGTTTATTTTATTGATGTCGTTGATTTTATGGTAACATGGTCAAAGTGGCGACAGAACTTCTAACGCGTTTATTTTTATTGCGTTCGTATAAGCGAACTCGTAAAACGACGGTTGTAATGGACACTTAATTAGTATCATAAAATTATTGGTTTTCGCCTACAACATACATTTTTATTTTGGTGAAATAAGTACAGCGAGTACTTAATTTACGCTGCACGTATAACTCACTCATATATTATTTATTTATAAAATTCACACCGATTTGCCAGTAGGATAGGCGGAGACCACAGATTTCCACATGGTACGGTCTTCGCATACCTCTCTTGCATCACCGACGTCTGTCAGATCTTTTCGTGCAGGCTCGTCTGTTACGGATGCTTAATATTTGACTTATTTTTTAATATGCTACCTTCTTCTTTCAAATCACACAATTCTCTAGAGTAACCGATCCTATAGCTATCTTTCAAAGGCACTCCACGCATATTGGACGGGTGATTGTAGCATCTCACCGTTTTTAAGCGAAAAAAAAAATAAAACAAGCGCGACTCGAACTCGCCCACCGAAGGTTCCGTACAAATTTGCAGGTACGTGTTATAAATAGATCAGGATTCGAGTCTCGCAGTTTTTTCAGAGCTTCTCCAAAAATTCAGTTTCCGAAACCTATAATTACATACTTATAGGATATTGTGGTTATATTAACAGTTCATACCTAAATTAGTTAGGTAACCTATTCAAAGTTATTTTTATGATTTAATTTAAAATGTATGATTTTCAGATTTTTTCCTACACTTGTAGTATACGACGGTATTACTTGCCAATTTTTATAGTTCTAGGTCAACGTAAAATACCCTATAAATTTTGATCCCTTTGAAAGTATTTAAATATACGTTTTTGCGGCATAAACTGCCGTATTTTTTGAAGTGAAAACTTCTTTAGCGGCGCTGAGCACTTTTTGTATGGGTAAAAACTTCCAAACTCGCGTCAGGGTCACGTGATTCTGATCGAAAAAGCGTAAGATCGAGGGGAAGGGAGAGGAACTAGCATCTCTCACTCTTTCTACCGTGCCTGAGTGTGCTGCTCCGTTTAGGCGGCACAGGGCGCTTGCGCGAATGTCCGTGTGTGTTTATGTACAGCGTGCCACGCGTATCCAAGAATGGTGACAGCTGATGGCTTGACTGTTGTGTAGTAACCACACTGTTGTGTATTCGTATATGTGAATTATTTTAATTATGGAAATTGAACAAAGTGCATCTATTAATGAAAAAAGTGATGATGAAGTAGTGAAAGAAAATGAGTGAGTACTTTATAAATATACTAGATGAAAAACTCTTACTTGGCTTTAGCCCGTAACTGCCGTCAAGAAAACCAGCTATAAGCTGAGCACTATAAAACGTAAAAAACTCGCGGTCTATTAATTCCTGCTCGAATAATGTTGACATATTCTTCATCTGAAGCAATGTTATTTTCATCGTAGAAAGATTGAAAACCACTGTATTCATATTTTTCCAAGGGTTTTTCGGATTGAACTATATTTAGCCTTGTACTGCTGGAAACAATTTTCTGTGTCTGGCATAGGCGTCAGAATCATGGTTTTCTTAACCGGCATAAACGGAGCTTCAAATCTACATTTTTGTTGTCGTCTCGATGCTATACCTTTATAGCAAGTAAAGGTATGCTTGTGAGTTTGTAATCGGATATCACCAGAAGCCTCGGCAGCAGATACTGATATCAAAAAATCGATAAGATCGATAGCTTTATTATAATCTTTGTTTCTTAACAAATGCCCCAGAAGACGCTCTTGCGTCTTCTGGGGCATTATCAAGCCAAGCTAAAATATGCGCGTGCGGACTACCTCGATGTTGAAATTCAATTCTTTTAAAGTAATGCAAAATCCTGTATTAATATTGAAGTTTTCACTTTTGCCGGCACTCCCGGAGTGCTACCGGTGTTTTTTTTTTCACTTTAAATTAGAAGTTTGATATTTTAACAACTTAATGAACTGTAGACTTGGGTATATGGTTTTAATTTCAGCTGGATCCACGTGTTCCCAATATAGTCCCCGACTCCGTTTGTTTTGACGGACAGACGGACGGACGGACAGACGGACCGACAACAGAGTGATCCTATAAGGCTTCCGTTTTTCCTTTTGAGATACGGAACCTTAAAAACGAATAAACGAGAAACAATAAGAATTTCTTATTTCCAATACTATTATTACTAATTTTCTTTGTAGTACTAATAATATTTTCTATCTAATTATTAAATGTATTCTATCTCCTTATTGTCGCGGAATTTCTACATGAATTGTTTATCCTATTTCATCGTAAAAGGAAAAACACCCAATCATATATGAATTATGAATGAATCTTCGTAGTTGTTTATCAAAAAATATGAATTTATGAATTTAAATACCGTGGAAAATACCTGTTTTACGTTTGATAATAAAGGCACAAAAGGTTGTATATTTTTGCGTACATTTACGTACTTATATATTTATGTATTTAATTCCATCATTATGTATAACATACATACCTATATTCCAATAATAAACAATCCGTTTATTATTTTGAGTTTTTATTACATCATTGTTTCTTGCTTGTTGGCTCGCTACTTTCTTGAAGAGACGAGAATTCTGATTAAATCGTTTATTATGTAAAAAAAAAATTTGGTTGCCTGTAAAGTCGGTATACGGGCGAAAGTTTTACGTGACAACGACTTTGAATGGTAAAATCATTTTAATGTGAATATTCATTCGTATAGTAGGAAGAAGGATGAAATAATAGTAACAATTTAAAACATTTATTTATACAAAGAATTATATTTAAAACATTAATTTATACAAAGAATCTCGCACTGAATTTCATATTAACAAAATTTTATTTTACCTTTACACATACATACGTATTTATATACAAATATACATACAATAACTTGCAATACATTTGCAAGCTATGCACTAATTCTCTAGTGCTGCGCGCGCGGCAGACCGATCATAGTTGAGTGGGAGAGAGACGCAAGGCATTCGGCGGGCCTCTCTCTCGTTCGGTGACTCATCGTTACGTTACCGAGCGTTACATTTTTCATAAGTGACTCCCAGCCGCAACCTAATTTAAGACGTTGTCACGTCAAAAATTGAAGTTATTCAAAATTGAAATATAACACTGATATAACCTCTTTCTTGCAATTCAATTATATAATTTAATATCTGCAGATAATATTTTGTTCCCTGAACTCCGGCCCGATCTTCTATGAGGGACTGCTTCATTGCCTCATGAGCCAGCTGTTGCCGAAGGCAGCTAAGGTAATAAATAGGTATATATCCTCCAGAATGCTATATTTGAGATTTATTTTTAATGATAGATTCGACCCCATAGACTGCTGCTCGAGAAATATTATTTTAATGGAAACCTGCAAAGGTTCCAGCGCAAACGGCAGCTCCAATTAGACAGCACCCTCTTTGCCAACTAACGTTAATCTCTAGAGTACCTTACCCTTCAATTTAAAAATAATACGAACCATAAACCTTTCAATTTTCTATGATTATTTCCAATTTTTAATATCACACCCAACCAATCCCATAGCTAACAATTCTGATTGTCGTAGAAATTTAAATTCTTATTTTTTTTTTAAATTCCATGTTCAACAATTTTAGTTTAAAACATTTTTGTAGCATTTAATACTGATACAACATTTTGTTAGAAATTTTCACATTCAGCCGTAGGTTTAATAAACAGTACTGGTAAACATGTTACATGAACTTATACAAAAGAAAAATACATAAGCTAATTTATATTAACACTTCAAATTGGAACCTCATTTCGATAGGTCTGTTAGAACACTCGCTTATCGATCAATCTCTCATTGTATAGTATAACATTTTATTCACCGAACAAAGGAGACATTTCTAAATTGTCGATAACTAAAGAAAGGCGTGGATCGGCACCCGTCGACTAGACGCTGGGCGCGCCCGTGTCCGTCCCCCTTTGCCCTATAAATAGAAGTGAATAACGATCTGCATGCGACACGGCCGTCCGTCAGCGTAACCGCTCGTAACGTAAGACGATGTTTATACTCGAGATATTGTATTGCGAAAATGCGAATTTTTATTTGAATCTGCTGACAGGCATTTATTCTAATCGATCCTTGTCGCTTAAATATTCCTAAAGCGGTGTTTTCAGTAAGCGCATGCGCCCGCGACGACATTGTCCACATTATAATCCAAAAATTTCAAATGGATGACACCTTGCACTTACATATGTTCAGCGTATGACATGTCAACTTATTTCCCAAAGTCAACGTGTGACTAAAGTATGGTTCTGCCACAGTATTATTGATGTTAAAACGCTCTACAATGGTTTTATGTCGCGATATTTTTAAATTGGGCAAAGGATATATCTTTCATGGTTCTTTAGTAGTCATATATTAGCACTAGTGAGTGGTATACATTCTGTTTTCAAACACTATCACAGAGACGCCTGCTGCTTAAATGGTAATGCAACGGTGCGGTAATGGTAATGTGGAAATAAGTTATTATATTTCAATTTATAACTTTTGATAACATATCGGGGTTACTGCGTTTTAAATATTTGCAAATTGTTGAAGGTCCTTTCAAGAACTCAGTTTCAAGCAGAGGCGGCTCGTGACATATTTTTATGGGTGTTCAATAAAAATAAAAACAAAAAAACAAGATCTTACCATTAACTTTATTTATATAAAAAATCAATTCGCCGGTCTTTTTGGCGAGCGAAGACATCTATCACTTTCTTGTGAAAATCTGATATTGAATTAATTAAGTGTTTTTCTATGCTTATCATACATAACGCATTAAGACGGTCTTGCGCCATAGTATTGCGCGTAAACGTTTTTACTTTATTTAACGTCGAAAAACAGCGTTCACTTTCTACTGAGGTCATAGGAATAGTGCATACAATATTTAAAAGTTTCATGCTTTCAGCAAATACAGATTCTAATGAAAATTCCATAAAATATTGAAGTAAAGCAACGGCGCCGTCAGCATTGTGAAAATCTTCTCTGCTATAAATTACTAACAACTCATTTTTTAGTTTGGTTTTTTCTAGGAAATTGTAGTGTTTACCATTTTTTTTTAAAATCATCTTCAGGAAAACTCTTATTGTAGTCCGCAAATCTATCTGTTTAGAACAATTTAGAAGCCAATAAATGGTTCGTATGTATAAATCTGTCTTTAATTTGCACTCTTAAACGTCACATACTTCTTTTCTCATAACTGAATGATTTACGTCATCAGGACGACGTTTTTTCTTCGGCGAAGGTGGTGGAACTGCATTACGTAACTCGTTTATGGCTCTTTCGAATTTACTGACTTCATTCATGATTTTAATCGAGTCAAGTGATCGAGACTGTAAAAATTTAAACAACATTTCACAATGCGGCATAAGCGTCGCATGAAAGTTCAGCCAATACAAAAAGTTTTCATTATTTGAATATGAAAGGAGCGATTGAGCTTGATTGTAGCTATCGGGATCACTGTTATGACTGTCCATTATTGCTTGCATACACTCTTTCAGAGGCTCTAAATTATCGTGTATAGCTTTCACTGTACGTGTATTATAATTCCATTTCGTCTGTGGAGCGGCAGGTACTTTGTTTCCCGAGTACGGGAAACAAAATAATTTATTACTGTCTTCACAATCACACAACCAAGGTGTTTTGATATATTGTTCAGATTTAAAAGCACGCTTATAAGTTTTAGTTTTCGAACGACATTTTTGAGTAAGTGCAATTTCAGGCCGTGGTGGTCCCTTAACTTTCAGTTCGAGACGCATTTCTAGAGTTTTTTCACAATGTTTAATAAAAGTCACATTGTATTGTTCCATTTTTAACACAAACGTTGCGCACAAATTATTTTAATACGTAAATTATAAGAAACTCCCGTAAAATAACCAACAAACCGACACACGACACGACACTAATAACCGGTTTAAAATACACGTTTGTTTGTTTACATGATGGACGGCAACAACGCATTTCTCCGCGTGTCATTCGCCATCACACCGCGATCTGGCAACGTAGCGCAAGAGCGGCGCTCCAGATGAAGTTCATTTCTCATACAAAATCTTTGTTTCACGCGTCGAACCGTGTCGATGTTTCTCTTTCGCACTCCTTGAATACAGTGCAAGAGATTGTACTAAAGTTTGCTCCATAGGGGCGCAATCGCTGGCGCTCCACTCGTTGCAACTTAACACCAAATATGTTAGAGAACTTTCAACTCAATACGCGTAGGTAGTTTCTAGTAATCTGTTATTATGAGTGCATAGGCAGGTATAGTAGAATGTATATAAGTATTATAGGTTACATAAAGAAATATATTTATTACTTAATTTTTGTGGGAGTGCACTGCACCAGCGCTCTTTAAGACGAGCCGCCTTTGGTTTCAAGTTAGTATCACTTTACTCCTTGGATATTGACTGATGACAGAAAGGAATTATTTAGCACTTATAAGGCGATAGTCTAGTTATGATTATAAATATAACAAATATAATAATAAATTAATAATACTCCAAGAAAGGCGGTTTGAATTAATGATACCAAAGATATAAATAAATCATTTTTAAGCATATGACTAACAACGAATGTCAGTTTTCCTTGAAAGGATGCGTGTCATTTACCAATGCAAGTAAAGCACTTGTTTTAAGTGTATCTTCTCAGTTATTTTTTTAAAAAACACATAAATATTATCTTAAATATATAAAAAAACATTTTTTTTTTTTCAAATTTTTTATATTCCCAAATTCGACTAAAAGTAGTGATGACTCTATGTTAGAACACTCGACTTCTAACGCGAGGGTCGTGTGTTGAATCCCGAGCGTGTACCAATAAGTTTTTTTAAACCGAAAGGCATTGGTTTATTAAACAATACCACTCCTTAAGTGTAAAAGAAAATATTACGAGATACCTACACTACGAGAGTAGATGAAAATTTACACCTCTTCTGTATGAGATCTGTATAGAGCGATGGACTCGCTCGTTTCACACTGTCGTGGTCACTCGAATCTGTCACATTGGCTTCAAGTTGCGCAATAGGGAAGCTTACTAAATGGACCATTTTTGGCAATTCCATATTGAAAAACATGCAGACACTCACTAAGTACGCGAGTCCTAAGAAGGGACTCTCGTACTTAGTGAGTGTCTGCATATTTTATCTTTGTCCTTTTGAGATTATTTTTTCTTTGTCCTTTTGAACCCTTTGATTACTGATTTACTTATTGACGCATATAACTATAAAGGGACTTTGAATCAATCACGATTTTAATTATAATTTCTAACTCTACTTCATGTTATAAAATTTGCTATAAAATTTTCCGACTACACAGTTTAAAAACCGGAATCAACAATATTAGTCAGCTTAGAAAATCCTTTGAATAGCTTTAAACTTTGAATCACTAAACGGCAAAGTAAAGTTAAAAACGTATGCAGTATGCGGTATAAGTGTATCGACGGCTTAACCGCTGGAACTCTCCTTGATAAGCCTTACGCAACGAAATGCACTAGTATCGCTATATTGCACTATGCATGATGCAAGCCATCATGTGCATGCGGGCTAATCCAATGCAAACGGCCTGCACAGTGGTCGATAATAGTCCTAATGTACCTCTATTTCTATTCGCTTCGTATATTTTCTAGATTATCACTAGCAGTGTCGCTCATTCTATTTAACTTCTTCGAATACAATCAGTTAACTATAGGTGCTATTGTAAATACACTACAACTTTTATATTTGTAATAAAGTCTTCCGTGTATGGAACACGACAACGAAATTTTCTCCGATTTCTACCAATGATATGTTGCAGAATTTTTCACTTTTCTATTTTTTTATATTGTGTTTTTCCTCTGGCAGTATATTAAAAAAGTTATTTCTGACAATACGAAAGACAATTTAAATAGATATCTTCTAGACTTGTTTCGCATTGTATAAAACGTCACTTCAAACGTATGTCGAATAGGTTATACAACACTTTTTATTATTAAATATTAATAGCGACACCAGACAAATTGCATCGACTACTTTCAATTTTCTTCCTAAATGATGCACGCATCGTGTGCACGGGGATACCTCTGGGGGTACTTGACAGTTTTGTGTAATATTTTAATTAGCAGTTTGATTCGTTTTAACATTTTGCCAATTCAACGGTGTAGTTCTAAAATTGGAATCATCATTAACGTAATACGTGAATTTGCGGTAGATCGATACTATTATAATACTGATCAGATAATTTTAACGAAGCGGTATTACTGCATCGAGAGCTTGACTGGAGATAATATAAACATTTAAGTGTAAAGTGCATAAACGCTAGTCTGCAAATATCGGCTTCGTTGTCACCTCATTCTTATGCAATAAAATGAGAATATAAAAGATTTTAAATTGCAAGTCAATAGACTTACAATTTTCTTTGTTCATAAATTTAAGAAAACTTAAATTTATAGTGCATTATATTTATTTCAATTTTTATTTTATTTTTGTATATTTTAAATGAATCTTCATCTGTCTATATTCAAGATTAATTCTAAGTAAACTATGTACATCATTTTACTCGAGGCTTAATATTTCGAAATCATATTTTTGTATAGCAATAAAAAATCCTATTGGAAAATGATAAACAAAAACGCAAGAGATACCTTTTAGGCATTCAGTATAAAATCGAATTGTTAATTAATATAGCTTAATTTTGTATAATAATGAGTACTCTTCCACGCAGTTTTCGATAACCCACATACAAGTCCTGCCTGGAAACATATATGCAAATATATTTTATTTATTTATATACCCGCTTCTATTTTCCTGAAAGGTAGGCGAGGACCGCAGACGTCTACATTGTACGACGTTTATACACCTCTCTCACTACACTAACACTCATCGATTGTTTCATGAAAGCCCATCGGTTTCGAGCGCCTAAAATTTGACTCCAATCTGGCACTAAACCTAATCTGCATAGTATTTTCTAAGCCGCCACCCGCCGAGCCTTGCATCATTCGCTCTAAAGATTTTTTTTTATCGGTCTACTCTCATTCGTCCCTTGCAAATGGCCAAACAACCTTAACATACCTCATTATATTCTAGCTACAACATCTTTCGAATCGCTATATCGCTTTCTGACATCGCTATATCGCTCGAATTTCATTTCGCAGGCATTTTAACTCTATTGCACTAATTCTACTTACATATTTCTCCTACCACATCCCAACTTTTACTACCGTACGTAGGCATAGGGACCGGAATTCCATTATGGTCCGTCAACGGAGCTAGTCATGAAACAGTTTTACTATCCATAACAGCTAGTAATCTTTTGTGACGGATGGATATACTAACTACGCATAACAGTATTAAAATACAATACCATACACGAACGCATACATACACACATGCATTAAAAAGCTTCTCTTCGAAAATCCTCTTAGCAATTTAAAATTATCTGAAATCTATGAGAAATAAATAACATTCGAAGCGATTACGTAGTTAGAAACAAAGAGTTAGGTAGATTTTTACATTATTAAATTTTCGTTATCAAAAGAATTAAGACATTTCATGGGTGAATTCAACTTGTAGTAGAGAAAAATGTAATAGAGAAAAAGTATTGCCATATCACGAATTATAGTTTTATATTTCGGTCGAGACTCATCTGCCAGACTAAAATTTATATATGTGTAAGCTTAGAAAGGCAATTTTCACTTTTTCTAAATTGAAGTATTGTACAACTGTGTCATTTGGATGAATGTCATGTCAATCGGCAGGTAGGTAATGGAACCCTTTTACGGCTAATAGTAATCCCATCGTGTTTGAGCTCATTTAATTTGTTTGTAGAGTTCTACCGATTACGCACTCAATTACGAGGGTCTTATAATAGTTGTAAGCGGCTAATGGACATTTTCAATGACTATTAACGAACCCATTAAATTTAGGCTCATATGTTCCGATTCGATGATATGTATATTCATTCCATATAAATATTTTTAGTACCACGGCTAAATTAATGACTTGAAACGTAGAGATCGCATCCTAGCTAACCCGGTGAAATACATGCCGCGCACTGAAATTTATGGTTCTCATGCCATTCAGTTCGCAGCATGTGTTGTCAAAAAAAAAGGATATCTAAAAGTTGTAAAATTTTTGACAGTTTTATAAAAGCTAAAACACGCACTTTTTTATTAGTTCTCATCTCACTTCGTACTTGAAAAAAAAAGAAGAAGAAAAAATAAAATATTCTAATGCAACAGATCATCGATACATATAATAAAATAGTAGAACTCAGTGTGTCTGTACTATGAAAAATGGAGAGGGGACGATAAGAGAAAGGCGATATAAGAGGTAACAAGGGTTTTTTAAATTTCGTGTCTGTCTGTCTGTTTCCGTATGTGTATGAAATTGCTCAACAGATTTTAACGAAGTTGTAACGGGTAGATAGAACTTGGCTCGGAGCAGAATATAAGCCTCATACCATTTGAATCGGATGAGAGATAAGACATTATCTTCGAGGAGGATAGGGCAGTGGGGTTGTATAAGGTATAAAAAAATCACTTATACAAAGCCTATCCCAGAGTCATCATATATATAATTTTGATACTAGCGTATAAGTAGCGACCGCAAACGATATAGGAATCGAAGGCGCAACCGAGACCAAAATCGAGAGACAAGACCGACGAAACTGAGAACGTTCAGATGTTACAAGTTTATTGATCGCGTACAACGTCTAAGACAACGTATTTTACAAAAAACCAAAACAGTGTGTGTACTATGTACCCACGTGAGGAGTTGTACTTATATGTATACAAAAATGTAACTGAATTTGGTAAACATACGCTAAATTCAGGGTCGTTCGCACTCGTAGAAATCGCAGTTAGAAATTAAAAAAAAATCGCATACACATTTTGTCAAAAATTTATCTGATAAGTTTTTTTTCTGCGTCGTTAATAAATATAATTTTAGTCATAAGAAAAATAATCTTTACACAAGTCTTTATTTGATACATATGCACAATAAAAGAATATATATATATATATATACAGTGGCGTAGCTACCTCCCCTAGGTAGCTACGATAGATGATAAAGAAGCTTAGCATTTTTAGTGTATTTGTATATTTAATATTTTTACTTGATAAAACCGAATCAGTTTAGATAGCAGTGGGGCCCCATTTTTTGATTTGCCCCAGGGCCCTTGGTTACCTAGCTACGCCACTGTATATATACTACAATATAAATAAAGGTTTATAAATATAAAATGAATAATAGTCAGTTGTCAATGTACGTCTAAAATACATTCTGTTTTTTTCACTCTAACGTGCTTAAAGAACTTCAATAAAATTATATTAATATCCTTAGGACGTAATCCTATTTCGATTCTTTGGTAATCCACTTATTCCGAACCCTTTATCTACATCTTTATCGTGATCCTGCTCAATCTGCTTATTTTTATTTTTCATAAAATCTATCTGAATAAATAACGTGCAACAAACACAATTTATATACAAATTTTGTTCAATATGAAACAATTATGTTCCAAAGAGAATAATATTTATTAAACTGTAATTATCTATTTTACCTTTGCAAATGTTCTGCATGTAGCCAAACCACAAAATACATATATGCTATGAAACGTACACATCGCGGCATATTTAGCTACCGATGCGGAGCGAATTTACATGTGCCGGCCACACGACCTAGCAGCTGCCGCGCGCGCCCTCTGTGAACGGGGCGTCAAACGATGCTATTGCTTTAAAATATCATGGAATTTGATGACGTTTATGTGTGAGAAAATTTCATAATCGCGCACAAAACAGAAGCAATCTTGCCGTAAGGGTCGATGAATGTCGCGCAAGCGAATCATACATTCGCAAATATGTTCGCTCGTTGTTTCTTAACTACGTAGTTACCAAACTGACTACAATTTCGGACATAGATAAGGCTTTAAAATTTTAGGGATGAAACCGTTAATTAAATGAAACTCAAAATATATATTTTTTTTTTTTTTACTTCATTTAAGGGACCGACAAGATAACGGCGGGTAGGAGCCGAAATCGTGAGTAAAAACTCATTTCACAATAAACCTGTATAGCCTTATAAACTAAAAGTAAGTACCAGGAAGGTGATTTTGGGGCAATGTAAAAATTGTCATATGAGACAGTTTTGCCGTGAATTCGATGAACGTCATTCCAAAGAAGTTGCCACATAAAATTCATGTACTTATGAATGCTTCGTACTCTTAAAGTTTAAAAGTTAGAAAAATGATAGTTATATCATTATGAGGCTCCATTCGGCGACAACACGAAAATATATGTTTGACCCTCCCGTCACCCCCTATGATGACGTCATAAACGCCAATGACGTCATGGACCATGGAAGTGAAGACTGAAAATGAGTTTTCGCGCGAGCGCCGATTAGTACTCATCAAAAATTCTAGTTGGATATGAACAAAATAAACTCTACTTAACATTTACGTCAAAACTTTATTTTGTTATAAAAAAATATAGATTGATATATTTAAAACATATTGGCACGGAGAAATGCCGAGACCGAAACTGAGAAGGATAAAAATAATTAAAAAGCTAAATCTCGTTTATGATCACTTAAAGTTCTACTATATGGCACTTATAAAGTAACTTTTACAAAAAAAGTTACCTCCTTTTTTTTCAAGGAAGACACTTACATAGATAAACTTGAAAAGCAATACATTATCAATGCAACCGAAATTGTTAGAGCTATTTGCAAAATACCCATGTATAAACATTTATGTATACAGTAATTGCTCACTAAAGTAATAAGATACAGCACAAACGTTAAAATCGATTTAACGCATTGTTAGTACTGACCCTTGAGCTAACATTTGAACCTTTTTCACCTCTAACTTTGGTTGAAGGATTATCTATAGTTTTAAATCAAGTATATAATTGTTGTTTCCAGAGATTATTTTAATATATATACTATTATAATTTTTAATAATTGTTATTAAACCTAAAGTGCTATTTAATACAGTGAGAGGAAAATAACCTAATTAGGAATAAAACAACAAATAAATATTGCGGAATTATTTTTTTGATATATTCCCTCAATATTAAAAAAAATGTTCTAGGATATAGTATTTAGACTGTATAAACGTATTGGATTACTAATAATGATTCAGCTAAAAGTTATAAATAACCTAACAAATATTATAATCTAAAAATAACTGAATTTATGTTACAAAAACACTCTTATTTACATTTACACATGTTTTAAATTAAATACTTTTCAGTGTTTATGATCGAAATTGCTCCTATATGACCACCTCCTACCTACAGTTAGCGGTGTCTACAACAACTTTTTTCCCTTTCGTCAATCGGATAACTAGACTTACTAATAGTATCACTGAAATAACTAAGTTTCTCTTGCAGATTTCAGCCAGACAAAAGCTAATTTATTGACCTTTATTGGTACTGGAAACCGGCCCGCGCTGTCGCACCGCTGAAGCCGTAAATATAACATTGAATGAAATCTTTAGGGAGGTTGCCCATTCTCTCCTTTTCTTCGGTGTGTCGCTTGTGCGTGACGGCTGAGAAATGGCGGGCGCGTCGCGCGGCTCACCGCCTTGTGCGGTGTATGCAAATTGAATTAAAGGTGTTAGTAACGTCTGAAACCGACCGAAAACATATCGACCTCAGCATCCACTTTCAGCATGAATGTCCCCTACGAAATTATCTATTTACTAAAACCAAAAAGTGGCAATTAATTATCGAAAAAATGCCAGCGGAAATGTTGTTGAAATCAATTTTATGGGTTACTGTGAACTCAGTCTACTCGTGACGTTGTCTGCACTCCGATTACTAAGAGTTTTATATGATTACTAATCTATATGTATATATATAATATGTACACATACGAGAATTGCTATTTATACATCCGGAACTGGCCACATACAAAACAATATTTAAAAAGTAATTACATTTGAAAATGGAACTCCTTGGTTATAAAATACAATTCGTTTCATGTTAACTGTTAATTGTTTACCATTGTGGCGTCATTTTGAAAATTACGTGCCGAAAATTTTTACAGTTAAAGTCATGATAAATAACATCATGACTTCGACTCGTAAAAATTTTCATGCGATGATTTATTACTATTTCGGCAAGAGCTAACTCAAGAATCGTGCATCGATCAACACACTTCCATTTTTGGGCATGAAGCACCATAAAAACCTCTGTCTATCACTGGTTTAGTGAGTTTAATCGTGGGCGGTCTATGCTCACGGACGAATTTAATGAAGGTCTCCCTAAAACAGTTGTTGTTCCACAAAATATCGATGTTGTGCGGGCACATAATTTAAGATCGTCATGTAACATATTATATCATAAAAGCGGCCCTGGGCATAAGTATGACGAATATACATAAGATATTACACAAACATTTGGCTCTAAAAGAAATTCGTTTTACGTTGGATTCCGGACAACTTGAGCATTGATCAAAAACATGCTCGTGTCGATTGGCGCAAAAAAATAATAAAAAAATGCAATCATGGTGCGTCAAAAGCTGCTCATAATACCTACACAGGTGATGAATCTTGGATCTGTGTGCATAACCACGAAACTAAACAACAATCAAAGGTGTGAGTGTTCCACGATGAGCCGAACCCAACAAAAGTGATTCGTGCCAAAAGCACTTTAAAGCAAATGGTTGTCCGTTTTTTTGGTATAAATGGACATGTGGTAACAGTGTCATTATAGAATCATAAAACAGTTAATTCTGAGTGATACACGACTATTGGTTTGCCAGAAGTTTTTGAAGAAATAAGAAAGAACAAAGGACAATGCAGAATCATTCTTCATTATGGCTATACTAATTGTCACACGTCGGCCGCAACAATTCAGTTTTTGGATGGTCAGAAGATCCGATTAACGTGTCGTTCGCCGAACAGCCTCCATGTGGTACCCAACGATTTCTATTTATTCCCAAGCGTGAAGAATAAATTACGTGGTTAACATTTTTCGCGCCGCAAAGAGGCCATTGATACGTTCATAACGCACGTTTTGGATATACCTAAATCAGAATAGAAAAAGTGCTATAAAATTATAAATATGCTATTATATCTATAATATAATTATAACATTTATTTATAATAGCATAAATATAATTGTGTAATTTTTCATATATATAATATATAATATATATATATATATATATATATATATATATATATATATACAGTGGAATCTCAATAACTCGAACCTCGTTAAGTCGAAATCCTCAGCAAGTCGAAAAAAATTGCCATTCCCTTCCGACGAACCCCTAAATACGCGGTATCTCGAATTATTTAGACTTTGTAACTCGAACAAAATGTTATTTCCCTACGAAGTATTGATAATACATATTTATACTCTATAACTCGAATTTCAAATAGGAGACTCCGTAAGTCATAGTTGGTAAAATATAATAACGTCTTACTTGGAATTCCCCGAAATAATAGCAATGAATTTCCAAATGAATGTTCGGGTTCGGGGCTTCTAATCTATTGTTTTTGTCTTGTACACGTGCAATGAATGAATACATCTATGAAACTTTCTAAGTAACACAGCTGTGAACGTTATGTTTGTTCCTTGTCGACACAGTCATATGTATCTCGAAGTTCTTGGTAAGTCGAAAACTCGTTAACGCGATTTTTTTAGCATTTCCCTTGACATTCGAGTTATTGAGATTCCACTGTATATACATACATAAAATCAATACAAAAAAATACACAAGAATTATATTTATACTGTTTAGCGATTATGTCCGCCTCCCATGCAGGAGATGCGAGCTCGAGTCCAGAGGGTCGCTAAGCTTTCTACAACTTAGTGAAGAATATGACTAGTAGTTTCTTAAAAAAGGAAAACATCGACAAGGTCACACATTTAGTAAAAAGTTCACCAGAACTTCCAAAGATGTTTGAAGCACCCAACACGCATGGGTCAAAGGATGTGGACTATTGCTTTTTGACTTTATCTCATTTTTATAGAAGACTCTTGTTCTGCACTAGAACATTACGTGGGTAAAATTAAATAATTTAAATAGTTTTACGTGAGACCTAAGAATCAATTAGGTGTATATATATGTACACATGTTCGTGCGTGCGTGTGTGCATGAGTGCGTGCGCACATGTGCATGTGTAAAAGCATGAGCGCGTGTGACTTTTCAATTTAGAATAATGTTTATATAATCAAATTGGAAACATACAGCGTTTATCTGTTTATGTTATCGTTATATAATTCGTGACGGTTGTATACAAATAAGAGTCACGACATTGGTATCAGCGATAGCAGGCAATACATCAACTTCGGTATAGCTTTGACAATGGGTCCACAAGCAGCAGAAGCTGAGTCCAGCCTTTTCACTTCATCAGCGGCAGGATGCGATAGGCTCGCCATCTACTAAAAGAAATATGTCATCATCATCATTATCATCGCTCAACCTTCAACAAGTCGCAATGACTGATAGGGATAAATTCCGATACACCGGAGGGAGTGTCATTATAGGGGGGGCGTGCAGGTTCTAGTCTTGATTAGGAGTGATGGGAGTGTAGAATCAGCTGTTATTCGTGCAACTTTAATCAGAAATTGTACTCAGGATAGGTAATAGATACTATTACCTATTCCGGTATATATCAATATCAGGATATTCAATAAGTATAGTGGGAAAGGGCAAGTTTCTTCTGTTTGTCTTCTGTTTCCCGTTTTCTTCGCTTGGTGTAGAGCTTTCAGTATTCGCTTCTGGAAGTGTGGAATGGTTCATCCTCAATCTTTTAGGTTCTACGTTTCTCTGTGCTAATGTGACCTATTCCTTTTGATTCCTGTTAGGATAACTCATGTTTAGTTTAAGAAATCCTTCTTTCCTAAAGTTTCTTCATTTAATCTTTCATATTTAATGTCATCTACTGAAATAAATAGAATCGAATCCTAATTAAGTTTGATTGAATATGTTACGTTGCGATAGGTAAGTAACTCATTTCATTGGCAAATAATGCGCATATTTTAACCAATTAGATCGTTCGAATCAATATTTGGGTTGATTAAAACAACTAAAATATGAATAAGCTCGTAAACGACGATAAAAATTCATTATGTCATTTAAACTTTTGGTTGCAATGACCAATTTCTTTTTCTCTCAGGGTACAGGAGGTAATGGGTGTAGTAGTTGTAGAGCCACCACCTCCAAGGAAAGAACGGACACGAGCCACCACGAGGACATCAAAAGAAATCCCTGTCTCGTTGTTCAGGGGTAGCGCCTGGGATTTGAAACGATATATTGATAGCGTTTGGGTTAGGCACTTTGAATATACCCACGCGCACGCAACCGCCATCAAATGGAATGAGAAGTCATTCGCGTCAATTTAGATGATCTAACGAAAATTAACAACCAAAACCACGAAACTATAGTGTCAACCACGACAACAATTTGACGTAATGTTGCATATGACAATAAAATAAACGTCGACATGTAATTAATTACAGATTAAGGGCGACTTGATAAGGGCCACAGATTTATCGACCCTTCCATAGTACATAAGTACAGTTAATTGACGATAATCAAAATTATTACAATATTAAAACAAAACGTTACTAATAATTTTTTTCTCTAATTTAATTCTATTTAATAACTGAATGAATATTTTTGTATTATAAATATATAAGATATTATGTTATTTTTAATAATATATGTATTTTCTATAACATTTACAGAAATTTGCGACAATTTTTGAATACTTTATATAATCGGTAGTCATATAAAAGACACTTAATAGAAATAATTCCACAAAAATTATATACATTACTCAATAACATAAAATAGTATAATTTTCCTATTAATTTTTTACAGAAAGGAGACCCATCTGGCGCTGCGACTATACCCCATTATGAAAGAAGTATACCCTCTCTCAAGTAAGATCTACACTTCAATAGATCACGTTGCAATTTCCACTTTCCTCAAAAAGATTTATCACGTTGAATATTGCAAGAGTACGACAAAAATAACACAGCGCATTTTTCATTTATAAAATTCGAGGAAATTCTTTTATAAGTTATATGAAAAAAGTAAAGCCGTTCTAAGACGTTGGATTCGGATGTTTATCATTTTGACAAAATTAATAGCACCACCTTAAACTCTTAAAAGTAGGACCTTTAAATATTTTTCGTCATTGTTAAAATAAATTGAAAAAAAAAACCTGTTAATGGTAAAAAGTAACGTAATAATGTTTTTGACATATAAAATCATAGAAACGATAGGTGATATTACATATTAATATAATAATATACTAAAATCAATTTGGCAATCTAATTTACATGTAACAATGAATTTTAAAATCAATCCGAATCAGAGAAATCACTTGCACTCCGATCACTTTTTAACATGAATAATTATGCCCATGGCCATAACTGAATCTTATATTGTCACGTTCATAACCTTCAAACATTATATGTTTTGTCTTCTATACTATTTTCGCTTTTTGCTTCTCAGTCTACGTTTTTCGCTTTTTCGCATGCCGTTGTTAATAGAGCCAACAATTCCCCTATCCTATATGGCGGAGCCACATTGTAATACGCAGTGTAAACCTAGAATGGAAGCAAACAATATATAACAAAATATAGTGACTGATTTACTGACAAATATATTTATAATTATGGATATGAATCAATTTCAAAAATGACCAATCACACAAAGTTACTAACCTTTGATTTGAGCTTATATAAGTTCAATAGCATTATATTGGTCGTGGTAGAGAGAAAAGCGCGGGACTCGATGATCATAGGCTAACGCAAATCCGTTTATTTCATAAAGTTTCTTTGTCGATTTGTTATCTTTTACCAATTTCAGTATATCTACTTTTGGCAAGCTCAAATTGGCAATGATGCCGTTTTATTTAGTTAAGCTAGTATATCAAACTTTTTGTTGACCTCCGCTGGTGCTTAAACTATTTGTTTGGAGTGATACGGAGATTTAAATGTAAAAATCACTGACGGTTATATCAGATTGGGAAACAACTATGTTGAAACCACTCGGTAAACGATGCCGCATTCATCTCCTCATGGTCATCGCATCTGTTCATGATTAACTCTAAAGCCAGTTATGCGTTCTCCACGAAGCCAGATCCTGCAGAGCCTGCACCGTTAACATCGGTCTGACGTTCTGTGATGTGCATTCAAAGCACTCTTGCAGTTTTAGTACAAGCTCGCGCAACTGGCTGCTTAGAGCTTGTTCACGTTTCGACATTTTATGTGAAAAACACTTTCCGATCGCAGAGTGGATTCACAAATCGAATTTAGCTCGCCAAGGTCATATTCCGTTATCCTTCAAAAACGCAATCAAGTCCGAGAACGCGATGCGCTCGAGTCTGCTTTCTTCAATCGGACCCGGGACCGAAATCGAAACCAAATCAGGATCGGCAAAAGAATAACGAGCAGGATTAAAAGCGGGATTGAAATTTAATTTGGGACAAGATCGATACGAAAGGAATATTACGTCGGTCAATCTGAAAGTCCTAAGTAAATCAAAGATTGAGACAACTAGAGAGTTATTTTTATTGTTATTGTTTTTCAGAATAGTGTCCGTTGAGATCAATACATCGCGGCGTTCCATGGAATGGCTGGGAGAAACACTGCCCACTCGCACGAAAGAGTCGCTTCGAGGGTCTTTTTATATGCAGCCACTGGTTCGTAAACGAATTTTCTACAAGTTGACCTTTTATTTTAGGAAATTTATAAAAATCGTGTGGTGCGAAGTCAGGGCTGTAAGACGAGTGAGTCAATATTTATATACATAACTTCCCCCAAATAGTTAGTTGTTTCTTGCAATCCTATTGCGAGGTCGTTTTTCCCGAACTTTTTCTAAACAAGAGGCAAACAATTGTTAGCGTACCAAATTACAGTGATTATAATTATTTTTTTCATTTTCTATAACAATTTTTGCATAATTATCTGTCATTCTGATCTTCCAACGTTTCGACCTCATTTTACTCTAGTAAGCAAATCTGTGAAAGAACACACCCACTGAGCAGTATTTTGGTTTCAAGATCGAAACAGTAAATCCAGCGCTTGTCACCTATAACTATGTCGTATACGGCATTTGAGTCACTACCGGCAAATTTTTGCATCATTTCGCGGCACCAATTAATACGACGGAGTTTCTGTGCTTCGATCAAATTATAAGGTGTCCGCCCAGCACAAAGTTTCCTGACCGGCTAAATATTCATGAAGGATTTTGTGCACTTGACTCATACCGATGCGTAAGTTTGTCCGAACCTGGTAGGTTGGTAGGTCACTCTTTTGTTAATCTCTATCATGAGCCGGACAGCACTGATGTTGTCTTCGCTGGTCGCCGTTGAAGTCGTCCCCTCACCCAGATCATCAGTCAGATTAATGCGACCACATTTGAACTCGTCAAACCAGTTATAAACAGTGGCAAGGGATGGAGCTTCATCATGGAAGGCCTACCGAAGTCTGTTATAACTTTCTTGTTTACTTAAATGGCAGCGAAATTCAGAAAATCATTCCACAAAAATTTTCTCGTGTTGAATTCGTTTTGGCATTAGACAATATTCTTTTTGATACTAATTTATAATAACAAATGAAATATAAATTCAGTATATATTATATTTCTTTTCTAATTCAGATAATTCTTTTTTTTATTTTACAAATTCTAAGTGGCCAGTTCTAAAAATTTTAATTGTCACCTACGTAATCTATCCTATATCCTCGCGTTCAAAATTGCTATCAAAACCTAATCTATTTTAATATCGCTAACAGCGCGCTACGTAATAATTATTAAGCAATTTAATAGAACATTAAATGGTAATATCCCGTGAGCACCTTAAGCTGACCCACGAGATATATTCGTAAGAGGATTTCTGGTCTCTGGCAAACCTAATGAATATGCATAATTCGTGTAGACAACGTCCCGACATCAAATCCGTGTTGTGTAAACGTGTACAACGTGTATCCCTTTCGTGCTTCATCGTCAGTTTTGTTTTTTTTTTCAAACGCATACAGGGATAAAGTCTGTTTTTTTTTTTATTTAAATATCCAAATATTAGTTGAGAACGAATATACTCCCAACGGTGTAGACATGAAATAATTTTATCGTTTTAAGAATGTCGCTTGCGTGTAGATCTAATAAATTGCACAGAATGGTGCAACACATAGAAAACTTTAAAAATGAGAGCATAACGTATCATTCAAATTATGAATCTAGAATTATTTACAATGGAAACTGGATATTCTACCGTCCGTTAAACTTCGTCCAGCAAATACAAATTCAAGAAATAGAATAACAAGAAAAGGGGCACTTCAACGATTTCAATAAACATGTAATTGAACTAAGAAAGTACACAAATATGTAAATATGTGGTGTGTCTGTGATCTCTAAATTAACAATAATACTATAATAAGTAAATGAGCTATTTAAACATCACCCAACCATAGATAAATCATTTTAGAACGTCTCTCTTTTTTTGTCTGATAAATACGACAATTGGTTCCAGAATGGTTGAATGAATATCACGAATGAAGTTAAAATTTTAACAATTAAATTCGTGTCTTGTCACAGAAATCGACAAAACGTTTTTGACAGTGACCGCTCGGTATGATAGGCGGAATGATTGGTTGCAAGGGAAAATAATAATCTTGAAGTTATTGATAATCATATTTTCCCAAAAAAAAAATAATAATAATCTATGAATGTCTGCCCATCGAAAGAAATTTTTTAAGTATTGCAAAAGGGAAGATAAGATAGAAGGTATTAGAATGGTGTCGTATATTGTTTGTCTTTGTGTATAAGCCACAAAAGTCTATTGAAACGAAATCTGTATTAAAAACAATGGGCTTAACTTGGAATTTCGTTTGATAAAGTTGCTAATTGATATAAATCGACCCGATCGATCTTAGAGTAGGTAATTTTAAACCAGAATAAAACGCCCTCGCTAGATCGTTGTTTATGACACCTACCTAATACGCAATCAAAATTTTGATACCATCATCAAACTCGTAGACCCTTCCCCTGATCCTACTGAATCTTGAATCCAACTGATTTCAAGTTTCTATTTAACGCAATATGTTTCGCAGTTATTGCTCTCGAAGTGAAACGTATATTCGTCACCGTGACCTTTTACAACTGCACTTCCACACTAAGAGAGGTCGTTAAACACGCCTTACTCCCACACTTTCTATGGAATGGAACTAAATTTTGTTTTAGTTCCGTGTCATTAATGAAGTTAATGGTCCGAGTCTAACAAACCGAAACTCATCATTTGATATCAGAATTAAAATCAAAACCAGGATTATAATTAAAAATACCATTTTAATACTGCGTTCACACAGAGAGAATAAAGCTTATTCTATAATGAAAGAAAAAGGGTGACAAGTCTAATGTCACCAATAGAAACATTACATAAGCAAATTTCAAATCGGAACAGAACGTCGCCGTTTTTTTCAACCTGCTTTAGTCGGTGCGCCTTTTTTTGTACGAATTAATGTTACAATAAAACTCGAATATACGCGCATTGTTGTGTGGAACACGACCTCGTTTTTGTGTCAAGGTCCCGTTCCCGTTCGAATTCGGAAAGTGTTTTATTGCGTACATTCGAGTCCATCTTAACCGGTCGCTCATCCTCGGTGAAAATTAATCACTCATCACGTGAATCGGAGACGTCATTACTTTTATAAGGGAATAAAGTCTTTACGCGCTCGAGGCGTCTCCGCCGTCGTTTACGGCGGAGATTAGAGTATTCCACTATGACCTTGATGATTCGACATGTGAAACTAGATAAGGAAATCGGTCAAGTGCGATCAGGACGTGCGCAATTAATGTTCCGCACCATACATATATTATATGCAAAATTTCTTTTAACTTATGCCTTTTATTACAAAATATAACTTTTTTTAAGTTATACACAAAAATATAACGGAAATTCCCTCGAAAAACAGTAATCCCCGTAATTGCATGAAAAAAAAATCAAGAATATTACAATGATTTTAATAACAATAAAATCAACCAAAGGAATATATTATTACGTAAGGTGATCTATTGAAGATATAATATGCTCATTAAAAATTATAATAATGGCATTTGATGTTATATCATCAGAAATGGAGTTAAAGATTATCTCACAGAATTAATTCATCCTTCTAAATTACTATTATAATAAATAATGCATGTAATTGACAAATTAGAATATATTAAAAATAATAAGACGTAGACGAATTTGGTATAAACGATGTGAGTTTATGTTGTATACTCTTTCACGACCTTATTTGAAATCGAGGCCCTTGATATAATAGAGATATGTAAAATAATATCATAAAAATCTTGTTGGAGGGCAAGAAAAGCGATATAAATCGAGATTGAACGCCGAACGAGTATCGTAAATTTGATGGCTGATTATATCTGCCTACTCTAGGTCTCAGAGTAAACTGAATGTGCTTATGCTAGACTTATTGTTACATTATCACAACTGAACCCTGACTTAACATCAGAGATTTTGAAATACATATAGTATCGAATAAGTTAAAAAATGGAAAATTAAATGTAACCGCTGTTGATTCATAAACGAGTTAAAACGAAAATGGAAGAGTAAAAATAATATTCAGCTAACGTATGAAAATCTAAATGTTTAATCTGTTTATTTTGAAGAAAATTTTGCGTAATGAATAATTCAAAACTATGTACATTATAAAAAATATATATATTTGACGATATTTCACATAACATGACTTTATTTTTTGATACGAGCATGCCGTTTTTATCAGACGAAAGTATAATACAGTGTATTATTTGTTTAGGCCTTTAAATCACAAGTATCAGAAAATCTATTAAAAGTCTGATGAAATATTTATGTATTTTTTCATGTGTACAGTAAAATAACGTTTTATTCGATATTAGTTACATTTTTTAATAACAAATCATTAAATCGTATAGTATAACATTTTTCGTAAAAAATACTAATATACGTGTCTTTCAAGGATAAATACCACAAGTCGTATCCGGACATGCAAAAGCAGACTTAATACAATTTTTCTATTGTTCTAGTACAGTTTTACTTAAAAATCCTATAACTAATGGTTTTTTCTAATGGTTTTATACAAGATGTAGTGATCGTTTTGCCGACTCCCTAGGTAGATAGTTTTCCCTCGCATGCAAAAAGGAATGGTAATGTATATGACCTGATCGCTCTCGAACTTTTTTCGTTTTCGTCCCCGACCTCGATTGAGTTCCCGTACCATCAAAAACTCTAAGCCCCAGCCCCGTTTCCGGCCGGTCGATCGCATTAAAATAATATTCACTTCCGTTTACGTTTTTTGAGCAATCTAGAGACATCTTTGCGAACAATTTTGAGGGATCTAGAGGGATCTTTAGAAACATTTTTAAGCGATCTAATTGACGTAAGGATTTGATGGTTTCACTGCATCCTTCTTCGGCTTTCAAATTCATCTCCCTTGCAAATTTTAATTAAATCATTTCATTGGTTCAGCCTTTATTACCAGTCCTCGATAACTATGTAAAATGAGAATACTGTACGGATTTTTCCAGATTTCAAATCACCCCTCGTAATTTCGATGTGTATCTTACAACTAAATTGAATTCTGATTTATGATGTACATTTCCATACGATCTTTTTATAGCTTATTAAAAGGCCTGTTTCCGAACATCCTCACTCCCTAGTATTGCAAACTTCCTATTCTAAAAGGCACTTTAATTATACTATAAAATTTCGAAACAATAATATTACACGTGAATAGTATTCCTATCCCATACGCTAAATACACATATTCATATGCAAATATAAAAGTTTAATATACACAATATGGCATTTTTTTTTAAATTCTCTGTATATATATTAAAACACGATTTTGAAAATCCATCTCGATTTTTGATTTGACGACGTTTTTACTTCGCTATGTGTATTACACGCTTATCGATAGCAGTAATATAAAAAAATATATTCAAAGTGATCTCGTTTCACCAGTTCAAAATTTATAATTATATCTTGATAATGTTTTGTCGATCGCCTCAGTAGGGATCCTCATTTCAGCGAAAATGCGAATAGATTGTGGTGTCGCGAGCTCTACGTCTAAAAGAATGACTGGGGTGTCAGAAGATGCGTATGGGCATATAGACAAGAACTACATGGTGGTAACAAAAAAAATGAATAAATATGGCATTTTTTTTTTATAATATACCAAAAAATTCCCTAAAAATGCGTGATTTTAGCGATTTTCTAAAGGACACTTTTAAACCTATTTAAATATTTAGTCAAATTTCTAATTTTTATATTGAAAATTGATTCAATGTCTGGAGTGCGTTCTTTCATTATTATTTTTTTGTAAATAATAAGAGTATTTTGAATATTCCTTATAGGATTAAGGTGTCACTCTGTGCTTTCGCTTCAACCATTGGACGTCCGCAAATGGACGTGTATCTCACCTCTATAATTCGACGCGTACGATCCTGAGCCAATCGAATATTTAAATTAGCAATTTCCAATAGTATCTTAGAAATATGTATGCATATTTCGTACAACCAGAAAAAAGATTCAAAGTTATAATCGACTTAACTATGGTATTCTATAACATAAATCGTGTTACTCTTTACGATATTCGAATCACACACAGATAATCTTATTTCTTTTTTAACATATACCGATGCGTATACCAAAGACGTGTACGCATCACCATACATAAAAATTAATTAACTAGGGCAGTTAATCACATGGGTAAGCAATACTTTCTGAAAATTCAAATGCCTTTTTTTCATCGAATGGCAAATCGGAAGCACGATTTGCAACAAAAGCGTTTTCAGATCCTTTATTCGACAAAAACATCGGATACGACCCCTGGACATGATGAATGGCTCAAATCAATGATGGCGAATGGCTTTCTTGAGAAAACATGAGGAAAGGATTCAATAAAAAACGTTTAGGTGAGCCCTTCAGACGCCGTTTATGCATATGGTGGCATATAAAATAAGTAACGTTATCTCGAAAATCGTCGACACATTTTACTGGATTCTGAAAAATTGTCGAGTTATTTTTTTAAGTTTAACTTTTTATATCGTCGCGTTCTATAGATGTGTCGCATATCGATAATAAAAGTAATATAAACGATCTAAATATTTTTTTCCATTCCGAAACAGAACGCAACCATTCTGTCTACACCGCTAAGAGGAGTAGGTTTGCGTGTCCGCGACGGGACTAGTAAACAGTATCAAATTACGCAAAGTACATGCACCCACATTTACAACTTCACCCACATTCCGTATAGTAGTTATTCGCTTACCGAAATCAATACCATTCAGCGGTGTGCTAATATTTCGTTAGGCAGATACCAGAAAAAGAAAAACCTAAAGTATTTATTTTTTTAATTTGCCCCCGAGACATGTCAACCACGCCCTTTTTTTACTTAATTCTCTTTTCAGTACATAAAGTTTTATATACCCTACTCATACCAGGGATGGCGGGTTTGGGTTGTGTAGACTTTATTTTCTTTATTGCATTTTATTTTATTTTCTTTTAATTTTTTTTTATTAGGATTGTATATATATATATATTTCAACATATTTCAACACAACGCTTTATATGCTTTATTTAACAATAACCTTCAACTTATTTGATTTATTGCTACATCATTTCTATATGTCTTATATTTAATTGCACGTTGTTTACTCTATAATAATTGTAACACATAGCTTTAATACATGGTTAAAATCTATCTGTCTTTCAGTGCTCAGTATAGTTTTTCTCTATTATCTCTGGTCTGTACACTTCTGCTATATATCAATCTTCTACTCATATTCCACATTTTCACATATGCTAGCGTCTATTATTTATTAATTATATTGCATCTTTCAACAACTTTGCCGCAAAAAACTAAAACTTCTTCATTTTAGTAACGTCTTCCAGAATCTCCGGAAAGTTTCGTCTCGCTATCCGAACGTCTATCATCGCTTCCAGCGCCGCACGCTCACGAACATATCGCAGACCTCGAGAACGTACAGCACGTCCTGGATTTTGGAGGGGTCACAGGCGCAGTAGGGTGAGTCCCGCAGTTTGAACCTATACAGATACAGCGCGAACCCACCGTGACCCGTTAGGATCTGCGCCACTTAGGACGTTACTTCGTCCTGAAGACATTATACGGCTGTTCCACCCGGGGAAAGAAGCATTTGGTGATTTCACCCGTACTTCCCTCGGCGTATCGTTGTTGCCACTCTTCCAGCCTGGCCGCCCTAATCATATTTTTCACGTGCGACAGCGGAAACCGATCGTAGTCCGCTGCCGTCTTCTTGTCAAGGACGGCCCGCCTGGCGAGCTCGTCTACACGCTCGTTACCTGCGATTCCGATATGTGCTCTAACACAAAATAGGCTCACTAGCTTCATAAGGCAGAGGGTGATAGGTTTTCGGGCCGATCAGTACCTCCAGGGAAGACTTGGAATCGAAACGGTCCATTGTTTGGGAGTCCAGGTCCTCGACGCTCTCGTACCCGATCTCGGGCATGTAGGGTGAGGCAAATCGCCGAAATACACGAGTCTCTCGAGCTCCCGGTCGACAAAAGTGTCCCCCATATCTTTTCCGCGCTTCATCTCGTATAACCAGGCCGCTTCCCTCGAGATATGGAGGGGGAGCAGCCTCGAGAGAATCAGCGCGGAATGCAGAGACACTGTACGGTGAGCCCGGCATGCCTTAAGAGCTGCGCTGGACAGCGCCAAGCATCTTTCGCACGCCGAGCTTCCCCGTTGCCGGTGCCGAAGCACACGATGCGTACATAACGATAGGCTCTATCACGGTAATGTATATGGTCCTCACGACCTGCGAAATCAGACATCACGTCGTCTTGACCGCTCGGGATAATTCCTTATAAATATTTATAGCCTTTTTACAAGCCTTAGCGACATGAGGAATGAACGTCAACTTCCCTTTAACTCGAGACTCCACTAGGAGAATTTTAACCTACGCTCAGAGTTTCTAGATGGGATAGCAGCATCACACGCTTGTTGGATGCACTCGGTATAGATCTCCATAACGCCATCGAGCCCACAAATTGCACCATCTCGATGGTCAGAGCCCGTTCAATCAGAACAGCGTCCATGGCTGCTCCGAACTCAGACCATTGAACCTTTGCAATATTGTAGATTCGTGTACCGGTGGGAGGCCGTGGGCCGGACCGTCTCCTCATTCGCACGGCAAACGTGACCGCGTTATGGTCCGAAGATGTTAAATCTCTGATTACTTGCCATTACTCCGCTCTATCCAGTAGAGTGGATCTGCACGCGGTCACATTCACTACGCTCCTGATAAAACGGCCCCCCTACGCACCTCGAACGTGGATGTGTTGCCCTCGTTCAAGATGTACAGCCCCTCAGCATCGAAGAAGTCGCAGAGATCTACCCCGCGCGAATCATCATGCACGCTGCCCCACCACACGCTCCACGCGTTGACGTCACCCCCCAGGGTTATTTTGTCCGTCCCGAGATTCGAGCAGCCATATCGCATGCGATCGAGATACGGGCTGATGGGCTTAGCCCCTTCGAAGTACACCGACACAACGCCAACCCTGCAGTTTTCAGCTTTTATCATGGTAGCTGTGACGTTTTTGTTTGATAAGGGTTTGATCCTAATCGACATTCACGTCACTGTCCAGGATTATGATGGTGGCCTTGACGGGTCCCCTTCACGGAATCGCCTTTTGAACGACTTGACATCCTGGGTACCGCCGCAGCTTGCCAATATTCACAACCTAGGGTTTTTGTACCAAGGCTACCGCGATTTTTCGCCTGTCAGCCTCAACGAGCAGCTCAGATATAGCAAGTTTACTTCGCTGCAAGTTGGACTGAATAAACCGCAGGGATACGTGGTCAGTGATATCCTCCGCGGACAATCCGCCAGCCATTTGGGTGCGATAAAAGGAGTCCAAGGCGCCGGTGGCTAATAATACGCCACTATGGACCGAGCTATCTCCTCCTACTTATGACGCACACTGCACTCCGGGCTGAACGATGTGCAGTGTCCGAACAGCCGGCTTTGATACAATTGATGCATTTCTGGGGCTCTCCCGTGCTCCGGGACTGGCAATTAGCAGCAACGTGGTCCCCCCTCCACAGTGAGCTCACTTGTCGGACGCGTCTTTGCAGTATCGCTTGTCCAAAGCCCAAGCAGCGCGAACACTGCACAAGGAAGGATTAGTCCCAGACCGGGCGCTGTTGGAGCACCATGTATATATAGCCGGCCTTTGTCAGTCTTTTGTATAGCTCGACAGTGGCCTCTTGTACCGGGTGGCACTCGAGGTCATATCGTACGCGTTTTCGGTAGCACACGTTTGCCCTGTATTTTTCCCAATCGATACCGTCGGCGATGTACCTGTTTTGGGTCCTCAACGATCTAACAATGTCCTCGTCCGTGTTCACCTTGAGGACGTCCCGGATCACCACTATCAGCAGTTTCCTTTCCGTTTTCGAGACTTTCAAATCCACCCTGCGCATCTCGAGCCACTCCTCAATCTTCTTCGCATCTTCAGCTGAGGAGCAGCTCACCACAACCTTTTGGTTCCTGGCCTTCCGAAGTCGGTCCACGGCCACACCAATCTCCCTCACGTCCACCACTTCGCGCAGTTTGGCTACCACTTGTTCCGCAGTGTGTTTTTCGTATTTCGAGGAGACTATCAGGATGTGTCCCCTTCCGAACCGGATTTCGGGGCCAGGAGTCTTTGGAACGGCGGCTGCCAATGGCTTCGACCTTGCCGCCACCTCGGTGTAGTTAAGTGCGCGCGGAGCGGTTTTCGCCTCAAGCGCATTTTTGGATTGCCTCCAGTTTCTCCGGGACGTCGAAGTGTCCCTACAAATTCCTTGTCAAGGAGACCTCGGCCGCCATTTTGTCAAACTTATTTTCGAGATTGAGTATCCTGTTCAGGTTTTCCTGAGATACTCTGACGATTCTTGCTTCCGTGGCCCCAATTTCCCTCGCCCTTCTCGCCTTTTCCATAACGTATCTTGAATGGGATTCCTCGACGCGAAGAGCGAGCTCGCCGATAATTGCCAATTTTGCAATTACCGACTCCTTAACATTTTAATTTTTGAGGAATTTGAGCTCGTTCTTCGCCTCCAAAGCATATTCTCCTATGGTGGGCGCCGCACTACTTATCGGGCGAGCGCCCTCTGCGCTGACAAGGGGTTCTGGGATTCGGTCCACGGAGTTTCCTCAGGCAGGACTACTGGCGCCGATCTTCCCGATGCGAATAATGACGGGCGGCCTATTTCTTCCTTTAGGCTCACCCGTCTAACAAAGCCACCGACCGCTTCCAGAGCCGTGAGCTTTTCCTATAGCAGCGGCTAAGTTTCGATCTCCGCCACCAGTTTAGGTGGGCTTGGGTGGGCCGACGGCACCACTGCTGCGGCTGCTCCACCGTCCGAAGCAGCTAAATGCAGTCTCATCTCTGGGCCCGAGACGCTTGTCATTTCCGCCGTCTGTGAGGACGCTTTAGGGCAGGGCGGTGTTTTTGTCTATTGCTAAGTATATTGTAGTTTTTCCTTGACTGATATCAACTCTAGAAACAACAATAATTGAAACTACATTATATTATAGTAGTAATTTGATTGACTTTTGAGTAGTCTAATATTTTTTCATTTCATTAGGAGAATTCAAAAAAATATTTTGATCATTGTTTGTTAATCATAGGTATGTATTGAGTTAAATTTGACGTGGATAGTGGATTGATCTACTACCTTCTTGCGAGGTAAACACATAGATCGTACCTACATATTGATTTAAATTTATTTAATTAATTAAATTTAAATGAAGTTGATTATTAAGTAGTAGAAGAATACGCAATTATTTTATTATTTTTTAGTACATATTAATTTGTTTTGGAATAGTTTTTGTTTTGAATTCGGTTTTTTTTTGTTAAATTTTTTTCTATATGAGAAGATGTGAACGAAATTTTGATGACGTAAGCATTTTCCCGGATCTTATTGCTTATTATTACACAATATTTGAAAATTTTGGTAGAGGACTCACATTTGTAGTCAGCTTATTATTCTTCAAGGACAACGTGTTTCTACTTACTGGTAAAGAACACTATTATTTCATAGAGAATTTTAATGAAAAAAAAAATTAAGAATGCTTAAGACGGCACGGCAAAAGTGAAAACTTCATTGACAATCACAATCAATTTATATATATATATATATATATATATATATATATATATATATATATATATATGTATATGTATATATTATTTACTAATTTTATTTAGTAAGTATTATGTAAGTATTATTATTTAGTAAGTAGTATGTAGTATTATTATGGATCGTATTAACTAATTTCTTTATTCTACTCAATAAATGAGAAACAAGTCAGAAATTAAAGTTAATATTTATTAAATTTTATATAAATCAAATTATTTATTTTCATTATCATATTCTACAAAGGATATTATGGGTTTATGATAACTAAAATAAGAAATAAATACTCTTGATTGAATTTTACTTATATATCTATAAAAAAACTCCATCAATTGTAGTTCCGTATTTTGTTGTACTTTCATTTTTATTGTTTGACATATTTAAATTACCTTTACGATGGAATCACTCTTTATAGTAACAATAACAATAATTATGATTTTTATAATGTTTAACGTTTATAATGTGTTTTCAATATATAATATTAGCACGATAAACCACTAACTACACACACTAACCACACAATATAAACCAAATAATTGTTAAAATAATTATTGTTACGTACCAATAATAACTATTAAATTAATATTCTCGCTCGGGTACACTCGGCGGTCCCGAGTGTACCCGATCGAGCCTTTCACCTCAGAGCGTGACGGATTAGTCTAACTTACTACATACGAAAAAATCTGTGTGCGGTGCACCAAAAAAAAGTTTTCATTTCAAAAAATTAATAAAACTAGTACTTTCATTACTAGAGCATAAAGTTGGTCTAATATAGTACGTGCAATATCTCAACACAAAAGCAAGCCCGTTTTTAACAATAACGTACGAGATTACATCAAATTATTATACCATACTCGGCGACAACTTTCGATTCGAGTTTGCGATAACAAATTTCTAAGTCGGCAGTGATCCACGGCACCACTTACACCTCTTACATACCCCATGTCGTTTTTTTTATTTGTAATTTTGTGACGTGCATTACTACGCTACCACAAGATGTCGCTGTTCGTGATGTACCACAATTCGAGCTGCTATACATGCCCCGGTTAATGAAATAGAACGTCCAAGTGTTCCACCCAATGGCGTCGCCAGTCTGGGTGTCACCCTAGGTGGATTTGAAGTAACACCCTAAAAAAGAAAAACTTTAATGGTAAACAATGTTTTATATTACGTTGTGCATTTTTTGTAAATCAAAATTTGCGGTCGGATGAACTCGGGCGTCATCCCCGAATGGGTGGCATCCAATGCGGGCTGCCCCCGCCGCCCTCCCCTAGCTAAGCCGCTGGTTCCACAACACCACAGTTCCAATTTCAACTCTGCAGCGACACGTCTAGGGTCTACAAAATTTTCTGCTGGCGAATAATGTTCATTCTTCATCTGCAACGGAAGCCATTCCATTTCCCATCGTCATATCCTTATCTCCGCCACAGTTTATGGATTAAACTAAAGCTTTTTCGGGGTAGAATAAAGCCTATTTACGAAAGTGTGTTTCTTTTAGGTTGTATTTTTTATTTAACCACAAAGTCTTACATATCAACAGATTACTTTGGAGTTATTAATTAATATTTTGATTTTATTTCTTCGTTTTGTCATTAAGTTCGTTCTCAATGTACCCGAAGGTCGCGTAAAGCACGAGATCTGTCAATTCTTTTCTTGCCGGAACGCCGGAGCGACGGTGGAACAGAGCACTGTTCGACCGCTAAGAACCGGGACAACGTTACGGATGGGGATTCAACGAAAAGATCACTCAACCTAAAATCAAAAAACAGTGCCTCTAGCGAAGCGGCTGTCCCGGCCGCTGTACTTCAGGCGCCATCAACGACGGATAGTGGAAATCGCGGGAATAAAAGATTTTTTAATACAATGCCTGATATATTGTTGTACTTTGATTTTGGGTTGTTGGATTTTGATCATGCCGCTGCCAAGGCATACTCTCGCATCATAATGCACAATATATAAACTACAATAAAACATTATAAGTCCTATATCGTTTATTTCATTGTAAAATATAACAATAAGTATATTTTTTCCAGAAATATAACATGGCAAAGAAATATTCACTATTTACTATTGTATTAATATTCGCAATTAAACGGGGAGATATATATATATACGAAACGTATTGTTAATAGAACACCGAAGACTGTAACTAGACCATTTGAATATGTACAAAATATCATTTATTACCTGCATTTTTTTAATCTACAGGACACATAGTATTTGCAAATATATGGCCCCCGGGACTGCCCACCTGTAAGGTGGTGTAAATTATTCTTCGCCATGCGGACTCGGTGCGGATTGGTGGAGAGGCGTGCGTACAAAACCCAGTGGCTAACCGTATCATCCTACTAATATTAAAAATTAGAAATTTTGTATGTTTGAGTGTCGTATGTCTGTTCATCAATCATGCTTCGACGGTTGTACAGAATTAACTGAAACTTTGCAGTAATGTAACTTATATATTAGAAGAAGATACGAGCCACAATCTATAAAGATACTAACTCTTGCTCGAGGCTTCGCTTGCGTAATAGTACAGCGAATTCTTTACAAATGAAAATCGGTTATTTGTGACAATTATATCCGGGAGACGTTCAAATTCAACATCGGTTTGGGATCGCAATCGTAAGCTAGATCCTAGGATCAGGATCGAGAACGTAAGTGAAATCATTTCATAATAAAAAGCATCATTACAAGTGTTTTCGATGCAAAAATATGGGTTCTTCTGGTATGGAATCGGAAATGGGACCGAAATCGGGGGTCATGGTTGATAACGTTAAGATCGATACAAAAGATGAAGGAATACGTTACATGTCCGCGCGGACAAAGCCACGGGTGAATTATGTATAATTTGAATGATACTGAAATTGAAAGAAGGAACATCATTAAAATAGTGGTTAATGACAATGTGATCGGTCGTTATAAAAGATGAAATAATTCATCCAATGTCCACACGGGCGGAGTCGCGGGCGTAAGCTAGTGAAAGATGTGTTATCAGGACACTAAAATTTCTGGTCAAATTTAATAAGTAACAACTTGACACCAGTCTAGTTCAAGTGCTTGCTACCTTCAGAAATAAGAACGTGTTCATGATAAATTCTTATAAAATAGGCGAAGGGCAAAACGCCCATTGAAAACGGTATCGGTGTGCGTTGTTTAACGAATTGGCATGATGATGTCTACTCTGCTTTCTTCTAAAGAGTACCTTCCATAACTAAATATTTCAGTCGAAATTACACCGACATTTTACAATTATATTAGTCTGTCGAAATTGCACTAAAAACAAAATACCAATTATATACATGTGGTTCCTCTTTCTTTTATACTCTGTTACCTATAAACTCACAAAGAATTTATAACAACCACATAATATATTATTGATATGCGTATATATATAAAAAGTGTTTTCTTTCATTCAACTAAGAATCCTTTACCCCGGGCCGTTTCACATTTGACAGGTGTTAATCATTTCTTTTTTCCCTTTAGGTCGTACACTAATCATACTAAACTTGATGTTTGTAGATATTGATGTTTTTAAGACAGAGAAACACGAAAAAAAAATTTCATGTGTGAGGTCCCCCTTCATTTTTGAGTTTCTGTCTTCTTTTTATTATTAGTTAAGATATCCGCAAAAATAACGCATATTCTATGAAGTATTCAGCTGGCTATAGGTATATGGCAGTTTAAAATGTGCAACTCTTTGAAAAACGGACGAATGATTTAGGCTCATTAATAGAGTCCCATATGGTACCCTTTGCGTACAGAACCCTGAAAATTATATCCTTCATACGAACAGAATCCTCTAGAGTCTAGACTGTCTAGACAAACAAAAATTGTATAAACTGTTTATTTATATTATTCATTTTTTGGAACCATATTGATAATCTCATTTCTTTTATTTTTCAAATATTCAATATATAGGTCGCAAACAAATCGAGTCGCAGTTATTTTATTAACTACGTTCATCTATACAAATAGAAGTCGTCAGTTTACTTAAGCTAAGCGATTAAAACGAAACTGGAAACCTCAAAGCGGTTTATGATTTATTGTGTAAACAAGAATCGTTTGATGAATTCGCGATTGTCGGAAAGCTTCCGACTGTGACGCAGGCGGGCGATGCAAATCACTCGCTGATAATGAGGATTAAGGACTCCGACGGCCGAGGATTATCTGAAAATACACTTTGAAGCGTTGTGATTGATATCGAATCTTACCGAGCGTACGGACTGATGAAATATGTATGCAGTTTTACTCTCAAGATAGGCAATCGTGCTTCGTTATTTCGCTTACGAATGTTAGATATTCTAGGTTTCCATATCTCTAAAGGGAAAATAAACTTTTATAGGATCACTTTGTTGTCAGTCTATCCGTCTATCTGTCTAGACTCTAGATCCTTCTTCACATGAACGCGTGCAGGTATTGAGTTGAAATAAATACTGACCACGCTGAATGAGACTGAACTGAATCAAACGGTCTCTTAGAGCTGTGACAAATTAAACTACTGAATCCAGGTAATCAATGAGTATGTTGACGATAACTTTTATTAAATGTTATTTTAATTTTTCAATAAAGTCGCCTTTTAGCATAATACACTTACCATATCTGTTTTCTAAGCCTGAAATTCTTTACTTAAAAAGCTTCACCCTGAGCATCTAAAAATTTCTATACTACAGCGATTACTGCTTCATCATCTTTGAATCTCTATGCTTTCAGATACTCCTCCAATCTTCGATATAGATAGAAATCGTAAGGGGCCAGGTCGAGTGAATATGGAGGATGCTTTAGTATTTCAAAGCCAGAATCTCGAATTGCAGCCATAACAATGCGGAACTTGTGAGCCGAGGCATATGCAACAAAGCTAGTTTGCCTCGTCATTTTTTTTTCGCATTTCGCTACGCTATTCTTTTTTATTTGTATTGTATAAAAAGAGCCGTAACAATAACTCCATATTCGAGATATTCTATCATGACCACCCCTTTGCTATCGCACAAAAGTAATATAATATAAAATATAAGCATATAAATAATATAAGATCGGGGAAAAGTTTCTTCGTATTTTATATACAAATTCAAGAAAAATTTTCTTCATATTTCAAATACATTTAATTCTAATATATATACGCCATTTTGTTCGATAATTTGTTGCCATTTCGTAGGTAGTGATACGATCCAATTTCTGTAGAAATTTTGAGACTTGTGATCGAAAAACTGCGACAAGTGGTTGACCGTCCCCGTCAGTTCGTTTTTTGAACTCCGTGTCATACGCATCGTCAGTATCGACGCGTTCATCAGGAAAGTCTCAGCCAGGAAGGTCACCGACTCGCCCGGACCTAGTACTTATCCCGAGTCGGTTTGAAATAGAACATCCTCCCGGTTTTCTCCCGTTTCTCTGATAACCCTATACATGGCATCCCAAAGGTTTTCCCCGTCCTGTGCAGAGCAAATCGCTTCCAACTAGCAATCTGCGCCTCGGCTGCTGTCCTTTCGTAAACCTCTTTGGCTCGCACGTAGTCCCTGACCACGTACTCCACCGACTCAATAACTGGGGATTCCACCAGGGAAGTTTCAGTTTACGTTCCGAGCTTTTACGTGGAATGGCAGCATCGCTAGCTTGTCGGAAGCACTCGGTGTAGGTCTCCACAACGTCGTTGAGTTGGTCGTACGAGCTCAGAGATTTCACCATCTCGACGATTAGACCCTGTTCACTCAGAGCAGCATCCATTGCTGTTTCGAACTCCAACCACGGAGCCTTTGCAGTGCTGTAAACTCGTGTATCAGAAGGAGACAGAGGGCCAGATCGTCCTCCCAGACGCACGGCGAACGTGTCCGCGTTAAGGTCCGAGGATGTTACTTTTTGGCCGCCTGCCTCCGCTCTATCCAGTAGAGCTGACCTGCACACTGACACATCCACCACACTCCTGAAGAGACGGTACCCCCTCCACCATCTCACATATGGGCGTATTTCCTTCGTTTAAGACGTACAGACCCTACACATTGAAGAAGTTGCAAAGATCAACACCACGTGCATGTTTGCGTTCCGTGCCCCACGATACCGCTTCATGTGTTGACGTCGCCCCTCGCATGCGATCGAGGTACAGGCCGATGGACATGTCTCATTTAAAATACCAATACTGCAGTTTCCGGCTTTCATCGCGGTAGTTGTGATGTTTTCATCATCTGTCGAGAGTTTGATCCTCTTCAACGTCTGCGTCACTGTCTAGGATTATAATGGCGGCCTTGACGGGTCTCCTTCACAGAGTCGCTTTTTGGACGACTTGGCATCCTGGGTGTCTTCGCAGCTCAGTAGTATTCCCAACACAGGGTTCCTGGACTAAAGCTACGGTGATATTTCGATTTCGATTTCGATTCTTCTTCATCTGTTGTTATGTTTCGGAAGAAGCTACCTGGTATTCTTCCTACTTCTCTAGTGGTTTAAAAGGCCTTACTTTACCGATTTTTTCATACATTTTAGTGTCATTTGAAAAATGCAAAATTTGTTTTTTACCTTTGCTTTCGATTCTTACTGCAAAAAGAAAATTAAGTTCCGGACCTGTTTCTATGTTTGGAATTGTAGCTTCAGAAATTTCATTGACAACATGTGTTTCGTTTGTAATTCCATTACAATTGGAACTGGAAACAGCTTCTTCTAAAGTAATTGTAACAAAGTTTAAATGTAAACATTAAAAATAAACACAAAAACCAACATGTAACTTTATATTGACGCCATCTAAAAAACTTACTGTTTTCGCCACCGGCACTGTCTATCTTTCTTACTCACTGTCTTATACCTGACAGCACCCTTCTAACATAGCGACTCGACTCTCTGCGTTTTATCAGTCTAACTTATTATTAAACAATTGAATTATTGTCTAGCGAATTAGTTATAGGCTTTTCGATAGTAATAGAACATTATATCAAAATTACAGATATACTGAAATACTTAAAAATTAAAAATCTCATATGGCACATAATTAACAATAATAAAAATGTCTGGCAATATGATATTTATGTCTGTTAAGCCTATCAAAAGTCGGTAAAAAAGAAATTAAACGTCTTATAATTATTTTAAAATTAATATTTTTACCTATACAGGTGAGATGCGCTGTAATCAACGTAACCGCTATCACCTGCCAGACCGGCCAAGCGCTGCTCGAGAGAGTCAGAGGGATGACATATCAAAAAATCAGCTAACCTAAAATTCTTTCCCCGACGTTGCTAGCTCCCGTACTATATCAATCGGCTACTATCATGTGCGGTATCCTCACGACCGGCTTTAGTGCAGTTAATGCACTTCGGGAACTCTCCCGTGCTCCGGGACTGGTATCTTGCGCAAACATGGTCCCCCTGCGACGAGCACACTCGTCAGAGAAGTCTATGGAATAACGCCTGCCGTGTTCAAAGCGCAGACAGTGCCAACACTGAACTAAGAAGGACTGACTAATTCTAGGCTGAGCGCCATTGGAAGCCTACATATACATAACTTTGTGAGACGCTTTTATAACTCGGTACTGACCTCAAGCACCGGGTAACACTCTAGGTCACTTCGTGCGCGTTTTTGGTAGCACACTTTGACTCTCCTTTTTCCAATCGAGACCTTCAGATATGTGCCTGTTTTGGGTCCTTAACGACCTGACGATGTCCTCATCCCAGTTCACCTTTAGGACGTCCCGGATCATAACCATTGGCAACTTAATTCGCCCGCGCACTCTGAGCCTCTCCACTATTTTCTTCGCATCTTTGGTAGCAGAACAGTTCATTATCACTTTCTGATCCTTAACCTTTCTGAGCCGCTCTACGGCCTCCACCCCCGTCTCTCTGACATCGACCAAACAGCACAGTTTAATAAACAGTTGTTCCGCGGTGTGATTCTCGAACTTAGAGCAATTAAATTAAAAGTTAAAATAAAAAATTCGACTTCTACTATATCTCAATACAATAATAAAAAAAACTGGCCAAGAGCATGTCGGACCATGCCCATTATAGGATTCCGAAGCCATTATCACAAAGAAATGTACTACAGATGAAAAAAGTATGTTGTTAAACTTTTTCCATGTTTCCCGCATATAATATCTACTTATAAGCACATTAGTCGCCTATAACTAGAAAAACATGTAGGTATGTCGGGTTAAAATATAAAGGTTCTTAGTGACTCTCAGGGACCCTAAAACCCATTATTAACTTTTATTGTAGACATCATTCTCCCACGATTAAGCCCGTGTGGATATACAATAAATTCCTACATCATTTACATAAAACTGTCGACTTGTTCATGATACCGAACCCGCTTTTCATCCTCGATGTCGATAGTTCCGGTTCTGGTCCTGATCTCGATCCTGGATCCACCTTTCACTTTCATTACCTTGATTCGGTTCCGGCAGTTATTCCATTTTAAAGTTTCTCAATTTTCATGCAGAAATCCTAAATTTTCGGGATAAAAAGTACTTAAATAAACTCCTCCACCTTCCAGTGAAAATCTCACCGTGATCAGTTCTGTCTTTACCCTGTATATATCCAAATTATTCTGTAGATACCCAGGACAAACAAATAGGGAGACAAAGAGACAAAATATTATAAAACGCTTGTTTGAGTGCTTGATAATGTATCAATAACTAAACTTTATAATACATAGCGGTTTTGAAATCACAAACTGACAACTTAATTTTATTTATATATGTAGATTTATACATAATATCTTTTCTATAATATGGATCCGATAATTACTATTGCTAAGATGTTCTCACTATAATCGACGAAATATATATATTGTGGCACTTTCTTTAGTTATACCTTTTATTATTTTGTCGATTTCCGCAAAACAAACTTTTCTGTTTCATTTATACAGCAATAATAGCACTGGCCACTTATCTCCGTTCGTCAACGAGACACAATAACTTAAAGTTATTAACGTTGAACTTCATGGACGTGCCGTGGCCAAAAGGTGTGAGGCTGTCTTCGTATAGAGAATATGTGACGCGTACAGAGTTGACCACGTGTCAATAAAGGCCCTCAAGTGTAACCACCTTATAAACGCGTCGTAAACTGTGGTGTTGTTTATGGTAGTTTTGATACAAAGCACCATATTGATACAAATTAAACACAGTATATTTTTGGGTGGTTATTAATGAATATAAAAAAAAAATGTTTATGTGTATGCATTTTTATTACGAACACACTATACTCAAGCTTAAGTAAAAAACTAGAAATGCACTGAATTAACAGATTATGCGCATGAAAGTAATTATTCTTACAAAACACATTATTTGTTACATAGCATGCTTATAGACACCGTTGCAGCGCTCATTGTTCTCGAATTTCAAGGAATTTATTTTTTTATTTTTTCGAAAGACACTGTCTTATTTACAGTTTTTATAAGAACCTTATACTACTACTGAACAGTGATGACTATCACATTACTGATAAGGAAAATGTGGCGTCTATTCATTTATTATTTATGGGTTTTATCATTCACAACTTTATTAATACAATTTCATTTTTTTTTATTCCAGTCTATTCAACGTACTTCATATATATATAAAATACAATACGTAAATAACACGAAAACAGAAATAATACCATAGAGCGACATTAGCAAATGACTTTAGTAACTCTCGGTGGCCGTAAATGACACTACTGTAGATTTAATAAACTTGTCAATATGATATTAAGTACACAACGTTAAAGACACAAACACAAAATAATAAAGTCTAGTCCATTCTTTTATACCAATAACTACCATCTTCAAATTCAATGAACTCGAAAAAAAAACTATAAAACTACAAGCTTGCAGTTTTATTGACAATACATATTAAAAATACTAAATCATGAGCAAAATTTTAAAAAAATTAACAACATTGTAAATGGAAAGCAATTAAAATATATTAGATAATGTTTGAATAATATTATAAAATCAATTAGTGTTAATCGGAAAGGTTTTTTTAAAGTACTTGGAGTGACATCTACAATGCCCAACAATGGCTTTTTTCAATAGCTCTTCATTCAATGATCAAATACCATAAATAATAAATCATAGACATCGTCACTCGACTCGACGCGTCTTTAGAACACTGGTTTATAATAAGGCACTGATCTTTATAAACAAAACGCAACTGACATTACATAATACAAACAAATTTACAACAAATAAATGCACTCATGAAAGTTATACAATATTAGCGAACAGCAACAGACATTTATTATATAAAATAAACACTATTAGTGAGGTACTCTGTAAACAGATATATTTGTACTCTTCGCTTTATTTTTAAATTTAACAATGAACAGATATATAACTTCTGATTTAACCATTTAATGACCGGCTGTCCACCTGATTTCATTGCATACAACAAGACAACACAAATATATACTTTTATATTCGAGAAAACACGTTTTAGAAATATCATAATCGAAACAGGAAATCACATCACAGTGCAGTAAATAACCTTGTTATTTAAGACAAGATACATGAGAATGGTAATTGTGTGACAAAGTAAAACATAAATTCATTTGAAATATGAATTGAATTAACCATAAATTTGAACGTCAAAAATATTCAGAATGCCACTACAGTATCTAACTAAACATTAGACGACGTTGTTAATATATATTTTTATTTTAAATATACGACGCCGACGTGTGAATTGATACAAAAGTCATTTCGACAGAAACTGAACACATTTTATACTTTATATTAAAATCTGTTCATTACCATATAAATTAGTAAAAATCATAACAACCAGAATTCTTCATGAACCCACTTTATATTGAAAATTATATGTTAAACTGTGTAATGAAAATTTTTCTGTTTGGAGAAAAATTTTTTTTAAATGGGTTATCGCTAGTCACACTGACAAAAGACAAAACTTTATGAAACAAATGCAACACATTTTCTTTTCAAAGTATCTTTGGAATAAATCACTAAAAAAACGATTCATAAAGCTTGAATATATCGTCTTTGACGCAGAAATATTTCGCCCCTTGCGGCATATATGCATTGAGATACCTTAATTTCTGTAGTAATCTAGTTGATAAATTCTCAAACACAAACATTATTTCAAATGAACATTTTGATAACAATACTTTAAACAAAACTCTACATCACTTACATTATACTAAACTTTTTATTGGTGTAAGAAAAGAACATAAGACAAGTTTAAAACTACATATCGGAAGGATCGGAAACTGGCCCTATAAACTAACTCATTTAATAATCAAATATAGCAAAATTTTACTCTTAGCCATTTAGAAAAGGATAACCAACACATAAAATATAAATAAATGAATATGAAAAATTTATGCAATATTATAGATTTATGCGGATATTTAATGCTAGGAAAGACAAAATCAGCACATCACATGATTATAGATGCGCAGTGAGCTACTTGTAGGCTAATCGGCTACTACGCAAATATGGCCACGTGGTGTTTAGAATTCCTTTCTCATGCCATTAATTATGCTAACTTGTAAATGCAATTGTTCAATCCATAGTGTCCTACCGTCGAGTGTATGTTTTTCTTAGACTTGCAGCTGATGTTCTCAAAACTGTTAGCATTTTGTGCGAAAAAATAATTGTCTAATGAATTGCAGGACACAAAAACATACACAGCTACATTATAGAGAATGAAGGTAAATTTTTATATTCCTTTTGCAAAAGATATATTTTGCAAATGACATAAATTTATATATGTATTAATTAAGAAAGTACAAATTGTAAGGAAATATTGATCATCATTACAAAACAATTTTTCTTTTCATTTAAGTAATCTATAAAATTTTAAATATATTAACAAATTGTTGCATTCATAATAATTTACGAACAATTTTGATCAAGTAAACCTTACATTATATATTACTGAAATTTGTATGTAAACAGATTCAAATACTACAGGACTACAAAAAGAATAATATAATTTAAAGTTGTTGACTAATTTATAAGAAAAAAGTCATTAAACATTAATATAAACAGAATTCTCAGTCATTGGTCTACTTAAATTGTGCCACCATATTTCGTCCCATAATCATCAAACTAATTGTAATCGACAAAAACACTTAAACAAATCGACAATCTTAGATATTAAAAGAGTATTGAACTTTTTAATGGACTTTTAATTTCTTATATTCCCATCGAGATGGCTAAATATTAAAGCGCAAGTTTCTCTTCGAACAACTTATACCATACGAGTATATATAGTAACAATAAAATCAAAAGCACGTAAGCACTGGAAGAAGTTCTCAAGCGGGGCACCTCAAGGCAAAGTGGTGCAGATTAAAAAAATAAGCGAGACACAACAGAGCGGTGCGCGAATCGAAACAAGGTAGAAAGAAGGTGGGCCCGGCCCGTATTCTTTCTACGATTGATTGTCAATTCGTGGCGGCCGCCATGAGGCGCTCGCATTGCGCCAGAAGGAATTTCTTCTGTTGCTGGTCGTGTAATATTATCACTTTCCCGTGATGCGAGCTGGGGAACATGCCCAGCACTTTCTTCTTCGTGGAGGGGACATACACGCCCTGCTTGACCGCCGTCGGCACCTCCGGTATCTGCGTCCACAGGAAGCCCCACAGTATCTGATGCGTTAAATAATATCTGTTATAGCTCTCTTAACAAGAACAATTGTATTTACAAAAAAAAAAAACATAAATGCAGCTAAAAGGAAAGAAATCATATGGCACATGTTGATTTAGTACAAATGAACAAATTGTACAGTTTCGAAGATATATATGTAAGATCAAATACACCATAAATAAGCTTATTTGTATTAAAAAAGAATTTTATTATTGAAATCTACTTCTTGAGTTTTGGTCCTATACCTGCCAGCCCCCGAAAACTGTATTCCTCTCGATGTAGAGCAGTCGCTTATCGGTACAAAGCACTACCTCCTTCTTGGGGATCACCCACACGTGCGCCTCGTAAGTATCTGTGCTCACGTATTTACCCTGTAAACGTGATTAAAAATATATGATATTTACCAGATTGAAACATGCACGATAGTCATACTAATTTAAATACAAACCAATAGGTTTCATGTATTATTAAAATTAGGTTATTTTACTGACAAATAAAAACGGACATCAAAGGTTTTGTCATAAAAAATCATAAATAAATTACACAACTATTGAAATTCATAGTTTACATAGAAATATTATTACTGTATGGTATGTATTACACAAGGTAATAATATTATACACATTACATTAGAAACACAAAAATCTTTTTAATGTGAGACCAGTTCTTTATTGTCAGCCATCTGCTTATCATTGTCACCCCTCTTCCCAAAAACAATATCTTCTCTCAATATCGTTTTAGTTAGAGGGTTCTAGAACAAGCCTACCACATTGGTATAGTGGAGGGAGGTTATTAAATATCAAATCTGATGTAAATAAATACTTTTAATGCATCCCTTCCACAGAATTCTTTATAAGAATAACATTGTTACATTACATTCAAATACCATACAAAATGCAATTTATTGTCAACTCACATAAAAATTTAACATTCAAAACAGTCTTTACCTCTTATTTTTGCTTTAGAATACCTTCAACAATAATATTGCCTCAACAAATGTAGCTTATATATTATATGGATTTCTGTTTTTAGTGACAAAATAATAGTATATTATGTACCAAGGGAGAAAATTGTTCGCAGGCAGAGATATTCTACTTTTTCCTCAAGTTTTTTCACACTTGGATGAAAAATTCTCGATATTGAGGAGGAAATTGCTACATTTTCTTCAGGCTTACGCTTTGATAGAAAGTTAGTTTTTCATCTCCAGTAAAACATTCCCTCTTGAAGATTGTTGTTCTACGAGGGGAAATAATTTGACAAATACATATATATAATAACGAAATAAACAGACAGGTGTTACGGCATTACTATGAATTACTGTAAACAAGTATTTGCTAATTTCAATATTAGTACGTATGAGATTAGGGTTACAACAATTTCCTAAAATGTTTGTTTTTTTCATCATTCAAAATGATGATACAATTTTTATGGTTCTGTATCTCCAAATGAAAATAAAAAATGAATCCCTTATAGAGTTACCCATGTAGATATGAAAGATGGACTGTAGAAGATGAACAGACAGACAGCTGTCTGTACATCTTTCATAACCAGTTTGCTCTGGACCGATTAAGTTGACATTTGGTACACATATGTGTACCAAATATGGACATGTCTGAAATATGAAATATCTGTGACCCAAACATGGATATGTGATGTAAATAACCGAATTTTGAAGAATTTAATGATAGTCACTTTTGGGGGTAAATTAGAAAATAAAAAACATTTGCAAACTGAACCATGTAACATGTCAGATGAAAGCGCTTATTGTGAGGGTTTCAAACATATATTTTTTTATAATATTAATGTGCACAATGTTCAAGTTTTTTAAAATAAATAAAATTTACCATTCCTCCCATACCTCTGAAACTACTACCGCTAAAAGTTTGAAAAGAATACACAAAATAGTTCTCTACTTATAGATAAGAAGGAAACCTGCAAAAAGTCTTCTACATTTTGCTTCATTTCAGTTCAGTGTATGTCCAATATAGGCCGACACTCATTAAATATGTGAGTGCACACTTAGTGCATATCAGCTTTTTTAATAGTATATTTATTGTCTCTTTCAATATGCTAAACTACAATTTTACTAGACAATTTTTCATGAGATTTTCACATGTAACTTGAGCATAATTTGAAGCAATATGTGTGCTTTATTTCATATAATCAGCTAATAAGTAATTAATTGATTTTTAAACATAAATCCATCATGAACACATATATATAGCTATACACATCTATATGTACACAATCGGAAAACTTAAAAAAAAGTAATACACCATAATCAAAGTTTACCTTTTCAAGATCAAAGAGCATTTTGTATCCCTCCGCCTCTCTGCGCGAGTAAGGACGCAAGCCGGAGTCCTGCGGCAGGTAACGCGCCGCTCGACATTTTTTCACGTCCTCTGACATGTCGGCCGCCCTATATCCAAATTGATCACTTGTATCAACTGACTTAAAAACGTGTATACATCGTATGAGCTAACTTTGACGCGATTTTACAATGATTCTGTTCCAAAACGATACTTGGATATGTTGATGTGATACATGACAGTAAAAGATGTTTCAAAATAATATGCAGAAAATGCTGAAAAATCGAAAAAGACTAACTGAAAACAACAATGAAATTAATTAATACTTTGACTGTGGCATATTTTAACGCAATTTTTGTAAGGCTGAAAACACAAAAACTTCCTCATAAATAGAAGGATGTCGCTTAAAAGGATAAAAATTCATATCAATGTTGACGTCAAGCGCGAACGACTCAAAATAAACAAAAAGTTTGTACCTCTTGACGGCGTCCAGCGAACCAGATGCAAAATCAACTACACCAGCGGTAGGGCGAGCGACTAACCCTACGGCGCCCTTCCCCAGGCCTTCGAAAAAGCCCTTCACTCCCTCTTCACGAGCACCCTCTATCGGTTTCGTAAACACTCCAGTTATCCCGTCAACCACACCCTACGAATATAAATGAAAAAAGTATTAAACAATTGTATACAAATCGATAAATTCAACAAATCGTTTATTAGCATGAACGGTTTTCATAGTTCTGTAAAAATATTTTAAATCAATGAATGATAACTCGTTTTAATGTTTTGCAAGAGCTACATAAAGCTGTTCACAAATAACACTTATGTAATTAAAGATCGTGATTTATACTTTTATTGTGTCTGTTGGTAATTGAATTGAATGTATCAATTTCAATTTATATCATCTTTCCTACCATTAAAGAGGTCACAAAAAAATCAGGCATAAATAAAAACAACATTAAAATATTATAATCAGGAAAAATAACATAAGCTGGAGTAGATTTTCAACTTCATTCCATTTGGTAACATTTATAATTTTATATTGACTTCAAATCTATACATTTTTATTCTTTTGATAATTTTCTTACCATCACTAGGCCTTTGCCACTCCTTGCCAGTCCCTCCTGCAAATTTGCAGGCGGTTTGTTTTTCTGGACTCTTCGACGCCTCTGGAAATCTTCATCGAGAGAGAGAGCGGCTAGACCATGCCCCATGGCTCCGGTGATGCGGGACATAGCGCCGGCTGCGCCACCTACAGTGTGTCCCACTAGAGATCGGACGCCTATAAATAACCCTTCCGCGAATTCGCCTGGACCTTGGATAGCACCCTGTTAATATATACATATATATCTAATTTAGTTCACATATTTATTACATTTTTAATATTAATTTATTAAAACATAAAATGTAAAGAAGAAACTTATATCTAATCTATATCCTTAATACGTTTCTATTCATCTCATGAACGCATGTTCACAGCCCACGAATTTTCGAACATAAACTGCTTGGGTATTGATGTATATTACAGTAAATCTAAAATGTAAAATTTCTCGATCATCTTATATTTAGAAATTTTATATTATTTATAATTGTAATTTTTATATATTGGTATGTCTATATTGATGTAAGAGAATTTAAATACATGACACATAATTGGCAATCCTTAATTTTTTTTACTAACATTTATGATCTAAACACAAAACCTATATTTATATTACAAATTTGGAAAACAATTAAGAAAAATCTTTTGTACAATGAAATACAGTTGTATGACAGAAATATTTACCTGGAATGGTTCATAGAACAGATCTTCAACCCCTTTCTTCAAGCCAATGACCAAACCGTATGGATTTCCAATCACATCCAAACCGAGGACTAACACATACAGCTGTTTTAGTGCTTGGCTTGTATAATGATTCTGAACTTGTGTCATTAACTCCTTTTGAGATAAGAACTCGTAATTTTTTTCATAGTATCCCAACCTATAAGAAATATTCATTCATTTAAAAGATGACGATTTTGAAAATTTCTTTCTTATGGCATAAAGCCAAGTAACAATAAAAATGTTTGTACCTAAAAATGCCTTAAAATATAAATTATAGTGTCAGATTTTTTATTACCCCACTACCTTCCCACAATTCCATTGTAACAGATAAAGGATGACCCTCTATATATATATATAAAACCTATAGATATAAAACCTTAATAAACATTAATAAGCTATAGATATTTATACTACTGCTGTCTGTTACTGTTTAATAAATTTAGTTTTTATCACACCTCGATATGAACACCTATAATTTGATGAGAATTACAAAATCAATGAGCTGTGGTGGTAAAGTATTAAAGAACGTTGCCTTCAAAACAAAAAATACCGAGTTCAAAACTGCACCACGGGTGAACTCATCAATTAAGTGAAATTAATCCACTTGATCTGTACATCGGCGAGCATGTTAAGCCGTCGGTTGCGGACGTTATCACCACTGTAGAGACAACGATCGTTATCAGCCCCCAATACGAATAAGGCCGGCGTAGAGGGCTTAAAGGTCCCAAGCCCTTCAATCTGATATAAAAGGTTCTTTTCTATTATTTCAAAGGGGCAAACTAGCATGTGAGCCACCACAGGTGATAACAGCTGTCCATGGACAACTACAACCGTAAGGTAATCACTAATGCTTTGTGAATCTTTTGTAAATAGGCTTCTTTCTTGAAAACCCGTTTGTTATAGTTAATTGGGAATATTGTTGATGGTAATCATTCCAAAGTTCTGATATTCTTAGCAGAAAATTGTTCACAGCCATACAATGGTACGCCAGTCGTTAAAATGGTGATGGTATCTCAGACGAGTGAAACAACATTCAGCAAATTCAGCAGCAAGAATATGGTTGAATAATTTTACAAACTCCCCATATATATATGATAAAACACACGTCTTCACAAAGCCAATCACTCGCACTGGCTGGATATTACAGTCACCAAAACATTCGACGTTGAATGCATATATGTCGGGAGTTGACAATGAGGTGCCCCAACCCAGAAGTGACAACAGTACTCCAGATGTAGTCTGACCTGTGCCTTATAAAGTAAAAGCTAATGGTTCGGCTCGAAGCATTATCGTACTCTATTGTGAACCCCAAGTTTTTAAAAAATGGAAAGGTATGCTTTAACAATAAGGTAAAAAAAGACTGACGCAAAAAAAATAAATATGTACTTTCAGAGATCGTTCATAAAAACACAGATTTCAGGGAGTTTTTTTAGCTATAATATTAATAATGCCATTAGTGAACTATTTTGGTATAAGAAATTATATAAAAGTCTCATATAGTCTCTACCTATCCTTCTGGAATATAGGCGTGAATTTATATTATTATTATTAAATTATATAAAAGAGGTAACAACAATCTCATAATGAATAACGGCATACTTGAAAACGACATCATTCATGTCGGTGAGAGTGACACCGATGCTCTGTAGTACAGTACCCACGAAGGTGGGCAGTTGCGTAGCTCCGCCAAGTGAAAAGGATACATGCACCTGTACAAAAACGAACACAAATAAAAATACATGGTATTTAAATAAATGAATTATCTGCATTTAATAGATTAAAGACATCTATAAAACAATCATTATCATTATATTTAATTATTTTTTTCCTGTGTGGAACAGTCCCTACAGCCCTTGTTTACTATTTACTTCCTTTTTCAACTATATTTATAATTTAAAATTTTAATTTCCTTTTTCTATGTCTATTTTTTATATACTTATTTATTATTACTCCTTATGTTACACAATCCTTTGCTTTATGAGTTTCATTATTACTTATTAATTTATGTATAGTTAAATAAAAATACCTTAAGTGGTGAAAGATGAAGGTTGTCATAGAAATTCTTCTGATCAGATGCAGCTCCTTGGGCAGCCAACATTTCCAAAGGTTGACGGGCGTGCTCTAAGTTTACGACGAACGCATCGAGCTAAAAATAAGACAATAAGAGTTGCCGATAATTTTTTTATGGTCTATTACAAACATTACATTAAACCTCTGCATTATCATTTTATGCAAAGTTAATCCAACATAATCTAAACATACCTAAATCGACAAGATTTCAGAAACTATTTATATTTTTAAATAAAGATGGTTAAAGATAATAAAGAAGTATATTAGTGAACTATTAGACGGTTAGGACATGACATATGGACATGGTGCGTATGAGACTAACTCTCCTCACTCTTTTTCTGTCTGCATTTTGGCACTTACATAAAGTGAATCACAATATGCAACTTAGTAAACACTTCATGATGTTAATAATTGCTGAAAGTTTCTATGCAAATTCTCAATCAGTTCATTTTTTCTAACACATCAAAAGAATCAAAAGCAAATAATCCTGCCTATCTGCTACAAATGATTGAGAAATAAGAAAAAACTAGCCAAGAGCGTGTCGGACCATGCTCATTATAGGGTTCTGACACCATTATTACATAGAAATTAACTACAGATGAAAAAAGTATATTATTACACTTTTTGCTATACAGAATAGTTATAAGCACTTTAGACGCCTATGACTAGAAAAACAAGTAGATATGTTGAGTATTCCTATTAAAATAGTGTAAACTAAAGGGCATCACCAAAAGAGCGTATCTTTATGGCCCTTATGTCCTTTTGTTGCGAAGTGCAGTTTTTCGGCAAGGTTGATAGGCATCAACCAACTTTGGATGAAGTAAACAATACCATCTCTGAAATTAGTGATTTAGTATTAATAATCTTCTGCTCAATGAAAGGAAAACAAAACTTGTTAAATTTTCCTTATCTTATTCTAAATTGAACGACACAAATGTAATTGTCAAGAACGAGGTATTGAATACTGTGGACACAACCTTATTTCTTGGTCTCCCTTTAGATTCTAAGTTACGTTGGAATTCTCATATTACGAGATTAAGGAAAAGGCTTGCATCTGCAACATATGCAGTCAAAAGAATTCAGCGACTTACGGATGAAAACACCGCAAGGCTAGTTTATTTCAGTTTTTTTCATAGTCTCATGACCTATGGAATCTTATTATGGGGTCACGCAGCCGATATTAACACAATTTTCGTGCTGCAGAAACGAGCTATTTGTGCTGTTTATGATTTGAGACCAATGACATTTCACAGAAAAATTCAAGGAAATTAATATCTCAAGAGGCATAGAATCGTTCCATTCATATGACATCCATAACATTAATATTAGACATACGAACAATCTTGCTGCTCATAAGACCCATATAAGTAGAGCTAATAAATAAATAATTGAAGGGGCTGTGTGTTTTTATAATAAAATCCCAGCTGAAATTCAAAATTTGCCATTTGCTGCATTTAAATCTTTCATTAAAAGAAAGTTATATGGCAAGGGCTATTATATTGTGTTGGAATATCTTAATGAAAAAAATCCTTGAGATTGAACTGCTCAGCAATCAGGTTACTTCATATCATTTTTAAATGTCGACTAAATTATTAATTACTCAATCCTTTGTATTGATGAATAAAAAGAGCAAGCCTTGAGTTTCTTGCCCATTCTTCTCTAGGTGAGTCAGTATTTGGAATGGGTGGTAATGTCGAAAAGAATTTATTGATGACCTATTTCACGTGTAATTGCATTACCTATGAAATAAAGATATTTTTGAATTGATTTGATTTGACTTGGATAACTCGAAAACAGTATATCTGATGATTTTTAAAATAATTTTCGTTACAAGTATACATTAAGTGTTACCTTCATTCTTTTTTTCTTATTTTTTGGACATAGGGTTTAAAAAATAAAAGGAAGGACACAATTTCTGCTACTTTCAAAACTATTATTTCCGAACTTGTTTACGTAACCAGAAAAATTGATAAAAACCTTGATACTTTTAAAAGAACTGTTTAAAAATGTGCCACATGCTGATGTTTGTTGAAAAAAACATTTTTTTCAACTTCTGTTACATGCAAGGAATGCCCCCCTCTTAGAAAATATTTATTTTTATTACTTAACTACCAAACTAAGTAATGGCTTATACAAGCCACCTACACTATAAATTTCATCAATATACGTTTTGTAGTTTTTGAATAAAATGCCTGTGACATGCAAACAGAAGGACGGACAGATATGACGAAAATATAAAGGTTTTGTTTTTGCCATTTTATCTCAGAACCCTAAAAACAGTGCTATTAACTTGTGATTTCTAATCTATTTATAGTATAAAAAAATATTAGCAAACCTTATAATACTGTGATTTATTTACAAAAAAAATATGTTAAACAGTTAAAACCATATAACAATTTAGGAAATTGTTAACATTGGAAATTTAGATGTAGTGAAATGATATTATGATATAATTACTAACCGCTTCCTGCTCAGTGAGTGAGCGTTGTGGAAACATTCCCATCAGAGCATTTATTAGTCCCATATCAACCTTCACATGGAATTCTTGAATTAGGAGTTTATAGTACTTGTATTGTCGTACTTTGGTGTGTTCCATTATTCGTTCAACAATTGATACCTCCATAAACGGCTTCATACCTTAAAAAAGATAACCTTAATGCATTTCAATAAAAATAGAAATGTCTACACTTGAAAAAAAGTAGAATTATTCTTAAAGGTATATTGAGATAATTACGTATTTAAAATTTTATCAAATTTGATAAATAAAGAAACAAAAAATGTGAGAATATAATAAGAAAAAAAGAATTACATAATAATTCATAACTTAATTCATCTATATAACTTGAGAAAGTTCCAAAAAGCTCCAAAACAATATTCTGAATTTTTTTGAGTTTTGTAGTACAAAAGTTCAATTACATAAAATAGAAAATTACTATTTTAGTATTATCACTTTTACATAATTTAATTTAAAGAACATTCTCTATGTTCACCTATGGACCAACTCACATTTCATTACAAATAGAGATAATCAACTTATATTAATTATACCCCAATGATCTCTCCATACACTACCCACTCAATATCCACACCAAACATCTACTCAGTGCTAATTTCATAATGAACAAAACTTAAATCTAAAACTAAAAACTATAAAATTTCAAACGGCTTCTCATAGAATGTATTTAATGTACTTATAATAATACCAGGTGAAGTATCTTCTCACAGCACTTCCACTACGGTTCGAAACATGAATATTATTTTAATGTAAGATATTTTAGCACATTCACAAATTTAATTAACAATAAATTTAAACCTAATATTATTGGGTAAACATACAGTACAATTGAACATAATTGAAGACAATATGTGTAATTAGTTACCTGCATCTCCACTGGCCACAGACCTGGGCGGTGGTACAGGTGCTAGAACGACAGGGAAAGTGGGTAAAGGCAATTGCTGGTCTATCTGCAGACGGTGAAGACGTGCGTGGAGTCGCCTCGAATGTGCCGTGAGACCCAACGACGCCCAAATACCGGGTTCTAAGGTACGACGGAAAAGTCGGGCCGAAGGTTTTAGCTGACGCATTTCCTTGAAGTTCACCTGAAAAACAATGACAATACTTTATTTCGTGATATCGATCTTTCATTTTTTTCTTGACATATAACTTTCATAGTCTCAATAACCACTCAATGGTATTGAACACTCGTTTACATAAATTACGTAAACATCAATTAAGTTAATTGTATTTTTTTGGATAACATAATGTAATCTTTTAGTTTATAGAGTCGAAAATGGGAACACACTATATTGCATATAGCTATGTTCTTATTATCATCCATACCATCAAAAATTATACATTTTCCAATTAACAATACTTTATGAAAAGTATGGTATAAAAAATACATCAAACATTCAATTTTCAATAGCTATCCTTACTTTTCTAATACTAACAGATAATTAACTAATTGAATGAAATATTTTTATTAAAAACTGAACATCAATAACTCTTGACATATATTCTACTACAATAATCACAAACAAGAGACAAATAGATATAGCCTACCTTTTTTTATAAAGCATATTAGAAGGCTAAATGAGCAAGCAAGCCATCAGAGAGTAGATGGTTAATATCAAACACTCCCAACCTCAGAGAAATCACAAACGCGTTGCCGGCCTTTCGATAAGAATAGTATATATTGATGAAGAGAAAGTGGAGCGATGGAGAGAGTGGAGCATCGGAACTCTCACTCACCAGACGAAATTTACGGCAGAAGCTACTACTTCAGGTCCATATTCTGTGAGAGTGTGCTATTTCATGTGAAATATCCTGGCATATTATAATTAAATCACAATATTATAATATCTCAAATTATTATCTATTCAACGTACTACAAAAATACTTTACATATGGACTAAAAATGGCCCTCTAAGATTTGCCTAAAAAAACGTTTTGTCACTAGATTTGCTTCAATCAAAATCAAACCATAGTAGCGCGCAGGAAATAAAAAATGTGAATATGTTTGAAGAGATAAAGTATATAACATAAATAAATAATGTCAGAAGTACTGACAAAAGTCAAATAACAGATGGAGCACGAATTTGCTAGATGTACACTTATTTATCATTAAAGAGAAGTATCCATCATCTTATTAGTTTAATTGCCAAAATATGAATAATAAAATCTAAATCTTTCTTGATTTTCTATAAAAAAATTGTTAGTGTCAGTTTCGACACATAAGTTAAGTTTATTCCTTACGAACGATTATGATATATACTATAGGATAAAAAATAGGGTAAATGAACCCATCCTTCATAATAATGAATGTATGTATATGAAACATTCTACCATAGGTAGAAACCCTCAAAGTTGCATTATTCTCTGGTGGATGAATACTTATATAAAGTCTAAAATCTTTGCTGTTCACTTTTGAAGAGTTCCACCTAAGGAGGAATCCCTAATGGCTGAACCATCCTATGGTCCTTGAATATTAAAGGACACCATTTAAATACAGTCTAAACTAACTAACTTTTATTTATTAATTTAATAATTGTAATACATATTAATATGTATTTAAAAACATTAAACTTCACTTTTCAGTTGGCGCTTGATTTTACTATCCATATTATTTCTACACCGCAGGCTATAAAAATCGATTCTTAAAGAGTAAACTCCAAAAATCCTTACCATATTATATTCATCATAGAAATTCGAGGTCATAAAGTCATTCATCCTTGATCCATGGTTGAAATGATGTGTTATTTCATATAATCGATAACAATGTATGTGCAATAAAAACTTGAAAATTGAATGTTTTGAGATAATTTTAATTGGAATATTAGCTTTTTTAGTTTCATAACAAATGTAGTTTTATGCAAATTCCTCATTAAACAGTTAGTATATGCATTTAATTAATATGATTACAAAAATGGAGTGAAAATCATAAAGAATGGTACTCTTGTGCCAAGTATAAATTGAAAGCAGAAAATAAATTGTAACTAAGATTTAGTGATATTACAAATATGGTAATTGATTAATTGGCCACATCTACACAATTAGGATATTTTTTATTCCTTTTATTTCAATTGTAACTTTAAAATGTTTTTCGAATAGTAATGTCAGTATGGATCTGCATAACTTCACTGAGTCTTTTAACAACATGACCAATCAATAAAACATTACAAATCATGATTCAAATTTTAAATAAAATTTTATAGTAATACAACTTTGATATTGATTAATGTAACTGAAAATTAAATTGAAATTTCAAACATTTTTGAACATATTGAAGTCATTTATTTTGTATTTAACTCATAATTACCTTTTCACTAACTTTACGACTCTTTGTAAAATAGAGTAACGTAATTAAACATGACATTCATATCTAAGGTTATTTATAAGGATGCCTGCCTTGACTCATTTCAAAACATTATACAAGTCACTGTATAGTGTTTAGTCACAAAAATAAATCTGTTTAATATGACAAGGTGATTATTTAAAAAATGTAAATGACTAAATCAAGGCAGTTCCGCATCATAAACTAATTGTAAATTGTATTATAATAGTAAGTACTTCTATTTTATCTTCTAACTGGACTATGGGAGAAACGGGTGTTTCAGAAACTGATTCCTCGTCGAGATATCGCTGGTAGGCAGTTTCCAATTGCATCATTTTATGCGTCTCGACTTTCTTGTATCGCCGAGCGCCAATCTTACATTGTTCCCAAATTATTCCCGAACTGAGAAAAAAGTTATAATAACCAGATAAATAAAAGCACAAAAATTTGTATGCATCATGTCGTAACCTAAAGCTATCCCTTATTATTTATTGAAAAATATCAAATTAAATTTTTAAATTATTTATATACATTACGTAAAATTTGTGTCACAAACAATCTTTTTATTTACAACTTTATCAAAATTATTGTTTTCAAAAGAAATAGAAATAGATGCAGTTAAGCATAAAACATCCAAGTGATAAATTTACATCATCTCATGATGATATTAAAAATATTATAGTTTGGCGAAATTTTTATTTGCTTCATATTAAAAAAAATCTAAGACACAATGTGATAAACTTTGATATTTTAACATTAAATATGTTCAAGTTGTATAAAAGGTTTATTTCAGGCTTATCTTATATTTTACTGTAGAAATGCATCAAGCAGGGTGAACTCATTATATTAGAATGTATATCGAACAGGTAAGGTACTATTTTAACTATTAAAAACATTGATGTTGCTTGAACTATTTCTACAAAAATATTTTTAATCTATCATATTATGTTTTTGCGGAAAACATCCAACGAACAAAATATAAATTATTACATAATGCCCTACATAACTTCTTTGTTATATTAGAAGTACAAATAAGTTTCCGTCTTTTTGAGAGAGATGGCATGACACGAGGCTTACGTTAGAATTCGTAGATGTTAACGGGCTTGAAAATGAGGTTGCTCATTCAAGAACAACATAACACTATCATATTATTAACTTCATATTAGCATCATATACTTTTTTATCCAAAAATGTCTAAATTTGAGCCAATTAAGCGTCATTTGCGAGAATTTTTAATTTACTGCTTTAATTTAAAAAAATCTGTAGCTGAGGTACATCGATTGCTCATAGAAGCATATAATGAGGCTGCCTTGAGTGAGAGAACATGTCGTGAGTGGTTTCAAACGTTCGAAAACGGTGATTTTGACTTATAAGACAAAGACCGCAGTGGAAGGCCAAAAATTTATGAGGACGCAGAATTGGAGGAAGATTCATCTCAAACACAAAAGGAACTTGCACTTACTTTAGAAGTCAGTCAGCAAGCAGTCTCGCATTGTTTAAAATAGTTAGGAATGATTCATAAACAAGGAAATTGAGTTCCATATGAATTAAAGCCGAGAGATGTTGATGGCCGATTATGCATGAGTGAAATGCTGCTAGCTAGGCACAAAAAAAAATTTTATACCTAGCTAGCAACATTTCATTTCAAAAAAACACTATATATAACACTAACACTTTGTATGGGTGTTCGATATTTGTTGACCTTCTCAAATGAATATACAAGTATTAGATAGTGATTTGTTATGGGGCAAAAGATTCTAGAGTCTGTGGCAGGTTTGCATTTTGCATTTTAAATGTTTCTTCTTGCTTAATTCAACTGAAGACTTTTAGAAATTTAAACCTATTACTCCAAAATATTTAGAAATAAATGTAAATAAGTAATAATTAGTAAAGATTCTGTATTTTAATAAGTAATGGACTTATTTCACACATGCATCAAAGGACTTAATGCAAATATAAAATAAGGATTATAATTTAATTTCCCTAGAAAATTCTTACTTCCACTTTCATGTCTGCACTTTTTCCACATCAATTAATTCCAGCCAATCAAATTGCTAATATACTTAAATTCACACTTGCAACACAAATAATCTTATGTATAAAAATATGATGGTAGATACAAACATATCATATGCGTCACACGTGTAAGCCTTCTATTTCTCATATATATTTTTTATGATAGTAAACACGATTGCTGCAATGAAATCACCTGGATATACTCATGTATATAATCTCGACGTATTCGGGGTCGTTGACGAGCGACAGCCCCATGCCCTGCATGGACAGCACGATCTCCGTGTCTATAGCCTCCGCCTCGCCTATCGTGTGCGCGCCGCTCGCCAGTATCGAGTCGTCAGTGAATAAAACAACACGTTGAAGTCCGTCGAGGAACGACACCCAATGCACGCGATTAGTTTCGTCTACTCTGTAAATTTTAAGTATTCATTAGTAGAAATCACTTCTTTGCTGTAAAAACAAATGCTCTAGGGCTCATGCTATGTTTTCTTTTATTCGAACTTCTAGACTATCTATATACTGTATATTTAAAAAAGTCTAAATATTATATACATATTAACATCCTATTTCATAATTTTCATCATTAATGTATGTAATTATAAGATAAATTTATTTTGCTCCATGATTGAAAACCTAGAAATTTAATTGCATGAAAAAACTCATACCCATGGAAGAATATACAAAGTAGTTTTTTTTGTTGATAATACCTATATAAAACTAGTCCTAAACATATACGTCTGAAAATGAGTATAACCTGGTTCCAAAATCATTACATTGTTGATTACGTGGGTCAAACTGAAAATCTTTAAAAAATTAAAAACTGAGCACACTAGCAAATTTTTTTTACTATTGTTGTTTCTCAAAATAGTGTCAGTAAAGACCAGTACGTTGTTACATGAGATGGAAACATTTTACCTACTCGAACTTAGGGGGTCACTTCGACGGCCTTTTTATATGGAACCTGCTTCCTCGGCGTCCGTAAACGACTTTCCTTGAAGTTCTTTTTTAATTTCCGAAAATAAATAAAAATCGCATGGTACGATGTCGTGGCGGTAAGTTGGGTAAGCCCAAATTTCTATAGTTAATGTTCCCAAATTGTTAGTTGTTTGTCTAGCGGTATGTGGTGAGGCGTTTTCATGAAGGAGAATGCTACTGCGAGGTCGTTTCCCTGAACTTTTCCAAGACAATAGGTAAACAATTGTTAATGTATGAGTCGGTAGTGAGTGTTTTTTTTTCTTCTAAATTAATTGTTTCATAATGACCTGTCATGCCAAAGAAAGACGCCAGCATCTTTTTTCCGACGCTTCGACCTCGTTTTACTTTAGTAGGCAACTCCTCGAATGGAACACCAACTGAGCAGACCGTCTTTTGATTAAAATCCAGCTTTCGTCACCTGTAGCCACACAGCATTTGATTCCCCGCCGGCAAATCTTTGCATTATTTCGTGGGACCAATTAACACGACGGGGTTTTTAAGCATCGGTCAAGCTATGAGGTATCCACCGAGTAGAAAACTTCCTGAGCGCTAAATATTCACAAAGGATTTAGTGAACTTGACTCATATTGATGCCTAAGCTTGACCAAATCTACAGATAGGTCACTCTTTTGTCAGTCTCTATCAAGATTTGCACAACACTGATGTTGTCTTCAGTTGTCACCATAGAAGGACGTCTCTTAATGCAATTAGTCAGTGCGACCACTTTTGAACTATTTAAACAGTTATAAACAATGACAAAGGATGGGAGGTTCATCTTGAAAAGCCAACTGAAGTTTGTTATAACTTTCTTGTTGGTTTTAATGGCAACGAAATTCACATAGAAAATCATGGCGCGAAAATTTTCTCGCATTAAAATCATGTTGATGTTAAACAAATATTTTCTTTTTGCCGCCAATCTTTTTCGTATTATATATATATATATATATATATATATATATATATATATATATATATATATATATATATATATATATATATAAATTAAAGATAACTTTTCATCATATTTTATTTATATTTAATTATAATATAAACATGCCATTTTGTTCAACAATTTGTTGCCATTTTATTGACTTGTGCAGTAAATAATGACTTGATCCCATTGCTGTAAAAGTTTTGGGACTTCTGATCAAAAAACTACGACAACTAGTTTTAATAGTTCTCTCTTGATGTGAACCTAACACTACCAAAAGAATTCTGAAAAAACTGAAACAGGTAAACATCTGAGGGTGCAAGGTCAGTGCTATATGGTGGATGCATTACTCCTTCCCAACCAAACTCTCAATATTTGCAGAGTGGTTAAAAATATATGTGATCTGGCATTATCATGGTGAAAAACCCCAAGTTCTGTTAATCAATTCCGGCCGTTTGTTTTTTCTTTTTCTTGCTTGAATCTCACCACCTGTTGGCAGTAGAGATCTGAATTGATAGTTTTGCCCGGTGGTAAAAGCTCATAATGAATAATGCCCTTCCGATCTCATGATACACAAAGCATCAATTTATTGCGAGTTAGTCTGGGTTTCTCTATAGTCTGTGGAGCTTGTTTGTCTTTTGAGCATAATCTTTTTCCCACCTACTTGTCGTGGATAACCCATTTTTCATCACCAGTAATTAATCTTTTCAAAAATGGGTTCAGTTTCATTACATTTCAATAGAGAATCACATATGAGTACACGATTCATTAGATTTCTTTCAGTGAGTTCATGTGGGACCCAAGTATCGACCTTTTTAGTGTATCCAGTTTTTTTCGAATAGGTCAAAACTATTTTGTGGTCAATTCACAGCTCTTCATAAAAACTAGTATGCCAATCTTGCTCTACTTTTTCTAAATTGGCATCGACTTTATCCATAACAAATCGGCCAGAGCAAGGTTCATCTTTGACATTAAAATTACTGGACTGGAAAACATTTGATCCAGTTTTGTGCTACTCTTTGCGACACTGCATTAGGATCATGAACATCGCAATTTTTTTTTTGGCGGTTTGTCCCATTTTTTCCTCTTTTATAATAAAACTTTAAAATGTATCAAATTCCTACATTAGATTCCTCATTTTAGTGGACAAAAAAACAATAGAAAAATGGCGGGACACCGTTTTTACTATTGATTTGTCTTTTTTTAAGATATCATCTATTTAATGGTATCAAAACAAGCCAAAAACAACAGCACAAGCAAAGAGAATTTAGTGCAACATTTTACCTATACAATGCGAAAAAAAAAATTTGCCAGATCTAATACATAATAATGTTGCCAAGAGTGCTATTTTTTATAATTTAATTAAATTTTATTATTTTACAGTTTCCGAGTGGTCAAATCTAAAAATTTTATAGTTGTGGCCTAGTATCCAATTAACTCAAAAAATTCACAACAAAAATAATTATAAGCAATTTAATTCTTCTTTTTATGATATGGCTTTTAGTTTATCATATAGTTTCTCCTTTTTATGATATGGTTTTATAATGCATAATGGAACTAATTTTTTTTATTAATTTAATATGAAGTGAACTTAGATTTATCAATGATCATAGTGTACAATTTTGATTACACAATATACCACTTCGTTTCTTACTAGTATTTTATGTTCAACATGTCAAAATATAACTTCAAGAGCTTTATTGATTAATATAATAATAACTATACTATATCTCCACTTTCTTGTATTACTATACTACATACAAAATTCTAATAACAAAAGGAAAACGAAATTGTTCAAATAAATATAGTTTACAATACTAACAAGAAATTGCCAATATCATCTTTGCGCAAGTCGGTTTCAAATTCTGTTTTTTTATGTGCTTCAAAAATTAATGTACGAGGTCCAGCTGGATTGTCCCATGTAAAGAGTAAGCGATGCATCGTTGGTATTTTCCTGAAAAAAAAAAATAGGTCATAAAATTGAAAAAGCACACTTTATAAATTACAATAAAAACTAATTTCTACAAATTATATACAACTTTGCTCTGTTTAAACAATAGTATAAAAACTGAACTTCTACTTAATACAAACTGTCTAATTGGGTAGATCCGGTTTTGACAAAAAAGTTACATAAAGAATCTAGTTAGATTGAGCAGCATTCTGTTCAACATATTGCCACAGACAACACATGATGATAGCAGTGTTTGCTTACTTTTGGTGTCATAAACAAACTCAAAATCACTGAACGGCGATGGAGCTTGTGGTTTCTCTGCGAGATAAAATCCGAAACAAGGAAATCCGAAGGAGAATTAGAGTACCTAACATAGCTCACTCAGAACTACACAGAATCAACAAGTTGAAATAACAATAGGAAAACAACATCATCAAAATTGATAAGCACTGGGAAATAGGTTCTCAAGTGGAGACCATGTCACAGTGTGGCCTCCTGTTAGATGACTTGATGACTTTATAGAAATGGCAGACCACTTTTAATTTCAGGTAGCCCAAGACCATGTCTTGAAAATTTAGGAGAGAGCCTTACATGCAATAGAAGACATAATGTCTGAGATGAATAAATGAATATAAAGAAAAAACTGAAAAAACGAAAGTTAAAATCACATAATAAATATTACACATTTTTTTTTTTATAAATAATTCTAGACATTTCTAAAATTATAAATAAAAAAAATATAATGAGGATCAATTATTTAACTTTTATTTTCGAAACTATTACTTGGAATAATAAAATTAGTATATAGTCATACTCATAATTTACAAGAAAACTTAAACAAAAATCCTAATTTTTGAATTCCCATGAAAAAAGAAAACTATGCATGAAAAGAATATGCCAATAAAAAGTGTTACTTAATTTCACCGACGATAAGTTCAATGAGTGGTTACTATGAAAGGCATCACGAAGGAAACAGGTTTAAACTATATTCTATGATATTTGCATTTTTTTCTAACTCATTTTTGTTACCACAACCATTGGGTCAGATTAAAAAAACATAGGTAATACAATAACTTATTGGTACGGAACGCTCTCCATTGACAAGGACGCGCATTTGATTGGTTTTATCATTATTGTATCACAATCAATGATGTGAAAACAGTACACAAATTGAAAATAAGATCGATTATGCATGCATGATTTTTTTATTTGGTAAAGTTAGCATTTGTTGCGTTTTAAATAACAATAGTACTATATATTTATTCTACTATATAAATCTGTCGCACCTGCCTATACATTATTGTTTTTTTTTGAAAAATTTCATAATATTCTTTTTATGATTAACTGACTAAAATTTAACCACTTTTAAAATTTATATCTGTCTGTCTGTCTGCCTATATTTATTTTTATAACTTAAGAACAAATTGACCAATACGATGGAAATTGGTATGCAGTAAGAACATGTGATTGCACAAATGATAGGCTTTTATCTATCTGTCTCTAGGTCTAACTACATATATGTTTTTTTTTTTAACTTGAAAACAGTTTGACTAATTTCAATAAAAATTAGATTACAGTCAAAACATGTGATTGCGCAAATTTAGACTACTCTCTGTATGTCTCTCTGTATGTTCTTTTATAACTTAAAAGCTGTTTCAACGAAATTAGTGAAAATTGGTGTTCAGTTAGAACATGTGATTTTGCAAATAATAGGCTACTGTTTGTCTGTCTGTATATATGTTATTTTATAAATTGATAACAGTTAGATCGATTGTGATAAAAAGTTGTGTACAGTTGCAACCTGTGATTGCAAAAATTGCCTGTGCTATTTCCATACACCATATGATAACCATAAAAAACAATAATTACTTTTTTATTCATTTAGTGACAATATTCATTTGCTTTTTATATAATTGCGTGTGTGTGTACGTGTGCGTAATTTTATTTTTATTGGAGTTAAAAGGGATTGAATTTTGTATGAATTTTTTTATGGAATGAGGTAAGACTGAAAAGGGACGAGATGCGTCTTTCACAATTAAATAGAGGGAGTGCGATTTTGTAACGTATAAAACTAAGTATTTTGTTTAGTCATTTGATGGCCGAAACGGCCTTAATTGTTAAGTTAAAATCAATACAACACACACTGAAGTTCACCAAATTCTTATCTCTCATACTGATCTAGTCCGAGAATTGAATCCATCGACAGCATATCTCTCGCACTTGACATAAAACTTCAAATCCTTACAGTAAAAATCAACAAAACCTAAAAAAGGACGTTTACCTTTTGTAAGAGAATTAAAACACTAAACAATTTAATTCTGAACCTTATTTATAATAGTTAACATTTCTTTTAAATATAGCGTTAATTGTAATGATAACTAAATACTAACTTGACATTCACATTCTGGTTCTCATACACTGTGATGGTGTGAGGGCTGTAGTTGACAAGTAGAGCGGGCGCATGGCCGGCACGGTATTGACGTATTGTGATATAAGTCCCGCCATCGCTGAGTTGAGTCTCTACGTGTAGTCCGCCATACTATAAAATAGTAAAACAATCAACTTTCAAGTCAAAAAGTATGGCCATTTTTGTCACATATTTTGACATTTAAATACAAATTAACTTATAAAATACTTTCTATTGGCCTAGAATCATTAAATTTGTTATGCAGCAAGATTTTGTAGCACAAGTAAAGAAAAAATTGTTAATTTATAGTTACATCATTTTTTTTATTACTCTCTTGAGATGACAAATTGTATATCATAATGTATACTGATGCAAGGCATTATATTTTTTAACTTCCAGTTGCGAAAATTCAAGATTTTCAAAAATTCGGATGTTTAATTAAACTTTCGGAATTTCCAAACCGATGACATCTAGCCAGTATCGATATTTAAAACAGACAAAAATAGTCAAGACTTTTGATAGATGAAATATCTACATACTGAATTTTCCTATTAAATTAACCCTCAGGGTCCAACTCAGACCAGGACATAGTGAACTTCCTGAAAAAACAGAACGGCCTCGCCACCGAAGGTTTCGAATTAAGAAAGTTTGAGGCGTGCGTCCGCTACCGGCGACGTGCGAGGAATACTCTCGAGTGCCATCCAATGCTCGAGGATGCAACTACCAACAGATGACGAATCTAAAACGTGGCCCCCAGTAGACGGCAGCATGTGATCGAGGAATACGCGAAAGCCAAAAAAGTTTACTAATGGGCTGCAGCAGATGCCCAGACAAGCTGGAAGCCTTTTTTTTTTCAGCCCAAGACAAGGAGAGCATATGGGACGGTGTGTACAGGGTCATCAAGGACATGGAAAAAACAACCCGGGATGTATTACTCGAAGATGACTCGGGGCAAACCTGTAGTCCGAACGAGTCCGCAATCCTCTTGGCAAATACCTTCATCCCTGATGATCGAGTGGATATCGACAATTCGTACCATACGGAACGAACTTAGGAGACGACTAGATCAGAATTATTGTCCACCAGAGGCTTTGAATATATTGACCCGGGGCGGATCCGCCTTTTACCGGGACTAAAGCCGGGTAAGGACGATTATTCCCGTCCGAAATCTTATCGTCCCATACGCCTTCTCCCTTATAATGGGTAAAACGTGGAAGGAATGCTCATCTAACGCATTCAATATCAATTAATACCGAAGCTGCAGATAAGACAATATGGTTTTATACTAGAGCGCGGTAAGGAAGACTCCTTATACGATCTGATGACAAACATACACAATGAATTAAATTTTAAAAATATTATATTTATGGTGTCACTAGACATCGAAGAGGCTTTCGACAATGCTTGGTGGCCGGCCATAAGGAACCAGTTACCTGCCCACAAATGTCCGGCAAACCTTTACGGCATGGTGATGGGATTACCTGCGGGACCGGGAAGTCGTAGTTCGTTACGCCGAAAAAGAGTCTAGGAAGGCGACTTCAAAGAGTTGTATACAGGACTCAATAGCCGGTCCAATCATTTGGGATCTCGTCCTGGACTTCCGAGAACTCGGGGACCTGGGCGTATATGTGTAGGAGTTCGCCGAGGATATAGTTTTATGTTTTTCGGACAGTTAAACTCAGCTCTGAAGGCTGAGGCAAACCGAGCACTAGGTCATATGAAGGATCGGAGCGATCGAAATAAGTTGAATTTTGCACCATCCAAAATTAATGCGTTGGTGTTTACCAAAAAAACTAAAATTCGACACCCCAACTATATACATGGGCAACATTAAAATTGCCGAAATCCACCTCTTAAATCTAATAATCGACAATAAGCTGACATTCACGCCACATATAAGCAAGATGTGTAAAAAGGTTGCCAACATCTACAAGGGCTTAGCCAGGACAGCCAAGACTACATGGGGGTTGAGTCCAGAGATAGTGAGGGCGATGTGCGCTTGTGTACCAACGGCCAGTAAACTCAGCGTGCGAAAAATACTGAATTCAATATAGCGCAACGTCGCTTACCGCCGCCGAGCTTATCTAAGTCTCCCTTCATTCCGCGCTAATCCCCACGAGACTATTCCCTCTAGACATAAGATAAGAGAAGCAACCTAGCTGTAAGAGGTAAAGCGCGGAAAGCAATTAGAGAAGATATTTGTCGACCGGGAACTCGAAAGACCCGAGGATTTTCTGCGAATTGCCGCATCTTGCACACATTCCCGAACTCGAGTTCGAGAGCATTGAGAACCTGGATCCGACAACGAAGGAACGCCTCGTCAGCGTCGGGACACCGACGGAAGCCGCATCGAAAGTAAATTCGGATCTGATGGAATGGCGAAACTAGGTGACTCCGCATGTAGATTCAAGCCCTTCTGCACGATATTCAAGGCAGAAATGTTCGCGCTAAATAGGATAATAAGGAGGGTTAATAAAGGTAAAGATCGTATTGTCAACATCTTTAGTGACTCAAAGTCATTGTTGCAGAAGTTTACCAGTCCCAAGACCTACAACCCTCTGGCCCATGCGCCGAGACGGCGACATTCTGGAAACCGTCGCAAGGGGCAGGAAGGTGTGCCTATTTTGGGACCGAGACTACGGACAACGAACGTGTTGACGAACTCGCCAAAAACGCCGCTCTCAAGAAGAAAACAGCAGCGGATTATGATCGTTTTCGTTATGAAGAAGAGAATCAAAGCCATGAATCTGGAGGAATGAAAGCAGAGATTGCCGAGAGAAGCACAGGCGGAATAACCAAGTGCTTCTTTCCCCAGTAAAGGTGGCGTGTAGGGTTCTGTCAGGAGTCGCAAACCTTCACAGGACACGGCGGATTCGCTTATTTCCTACATAGGTTTAAGCTTAAGGGTTCGCCGTATTGTACATAAGCCCCTGACAAGGTCCAGGATATACTGAATGATCTAGAAAAATGTCCAATCTTTCTGAAAAAACGTGCAGAGACCGGCGTTGAAATCCTGAGGCAGAACTTCCCCGACCTACTTCAGGACGAGGAAAAAAAACTCTGGCTTTACAAGAAGGTGGTACGAAAATGCAGCGCCGGAAACCAGTCTAAAATATACTCAAATTAAAATCGAAAATAAGGCAACAAACTCAAAATAACAGTAACTCTTGTTAAGTATGTAAAATAACAGTCTAACCATATTAAACCTAGCAGGTTTCACCTATATAAACTGACATGTAAGATGAAAATAAGACAAATATTGTACAAATATACCTTAATCTAATGTAGTCATATAAAACCGAAAATAAATGTAAGATGTATTATGTATTGTAGTAATTATGTTGTAAATATTAAATTAAGAAGATATGTAGAAATAAAATAAGGATAAAATAAATTAAGTATGGAACATAAAAATACAATATAAACGAAAGGAAAAAAGAAAAAGAACATATAAAAAGAAAAAACAAAAAACTATATATAAGAAAATTAAACAATGAAAAATAATATAAAAACAAAGGAAGTATAATAAAAAAAAATAATAGTTAATTTATAACCTGCTTATCCTGTATAAAAAGCTGCACGAGAGATGAATAGAATTGAGAAAAAGTATAAGGGCTTCACATATGTGTGACAGGCGAATGAAGTAAAAAATATACGTAACTCTCATGGTTACGGGCCCTATTCTAATTTGTTCCATATTTTAAAAAAATGCAATTTAAAAAATTTAAACAAAATAAGACATTAACAGAAATTCCAAAGCTGTGGATTTACAACTTTACTGTATGTATATACAAAAAAAATACAGTGTATGAACAAATAAGTCATAGAAAACTATGAAGTGATAAATTAACACATCATATATTTTTTATTATTTTCTAATAATAAAGCTCCAACTAATAACTCTAACTTTATAGCTACAAAATTTTAATTAGTGCAAAAGCAATAGATACACACTTGGTTGTTAAGCTGTAATGCCGTAGAATGTTGTTCGGTGTACAAGAATGGCGCTGCGTGCTCCGTGGATCCAGATACGCGCACGAGTAGTAACTTATCTTCTTTCTCCACCAAAGGCCACAAGGGAGCGCTCGAGCTAGCTTCAACCTGTAAAATTCAATATTGCCATACCAACTGTGCTGTACATCAATACAAACTGTGATATAGTTGAATACGTTAATACACAAATTCGTTTCTCGAACATGTACCCACTTTTGTTTTTGTTAGCATATTAATGTCCTCAATAAAACATTTACCAGTTTTTGTTAAAAATTCTGTAATTATTTAATCTTCATTATGTTTATTTACAATAGGTGCACTTTTACAAATTAATGCACACTTCATGTTCGAATACAGCATGTATAATTAACCTAAGCTTGAAAAATTCAGTTTGGGACTTATTTTACTTTTTTTAACAGGTTTTAATTTTACTTAACAATCCAATTTAATTTACTACCATTTTGGAATAAAATGATGCAATATTACAATAAGAAATATTTCTAATGAAATATTTAACGATACAAAATATATAAAATACATTGGCAATATTAATATCTAATTAAATATATTGCAAAATGGAATGCTGGAATATAAGAAAATTTTGTACAAAAATAAATAAAACAAATCACCGTATTGATAACTAAGGGAACTATCCAGCAGTGGGCTTTATGCATATAAAATTCAAAATCAAAAATAAATATTGAATTAAATACAATTATAATTTTGTGTTGATTACCACACACAACATAAGTAATATTACCTCCTGCCATGGATCTCCAGAACGAGAAAGCTCTTGGTACTGTATGGGGAATGGTGCTTCATTGATAATGAGGAAGAATGGAGTGAACACAACCATCTTAGTTAAGCTGTTGAAAGTCAGTTGATTTGTGACAGCCACCTAAAAATATTATTACAAATTTAGTTTGAAGCTTTGTATCATTATTATAAATGAATCTCCCTAGTATGGACCTTTTTCCAAAACCACTCCTAAAGCATAGAAGTCTTGATTGGGACACTGTAGTCATATGTCCCAAATGTTAACGCCAAATCAAGAAACTTGTGAGGGTAGTTTAGAATGGTTTTAAAAACAAATACGTTAATTAATTTGTAATATGAACATATTATTGGAGAACATTAAATAAAACTCTTTGAATCCCATTTGAAAGTTAATAAACCGTAGCATTTAATTGAGAATTTGATAACAGGCTCATTTATCAGTGTATCATAAAAATAATAACAAAATTTCAAAGTCGTAAGAAATATTTTTAAAAATGAATAAAAGGCAGGGCAGTTAAATTATAAGTCTAGTTGCATATGTATGAACTACTTACTATAATATTATTTTCATTTCTTTGCCTTGTTTTAAAATTTCTGTTTTTGTTATTGTTATTTCACATTTCTTTTCAAGGACACAAAATGGGTATATATTAATACATAAACTGAAAATACACTTGGACACAATGCAATTTATTTTTATGTAATACAAGGTTTCTATTTTTACAGGTCAAAATGTAGTCACCCTACTGTTCATACTCATGCACATAATTCTGATAATAATAAAATTCTGGTATAGTATAGCTATGGACACCACCACCGCAGCGCGTCGCTACGTGGCAACTAAACACAAATGAATTTATTACCTACATAAAACAAACAGACATCTTTATTTTATATATAGTTAATGTCAAATACAAAGTCAGGAAAAAAGTGTTTTTTATAATAAATACAAATTGAAAATAATTTTAAGGATATTTTATTTACATTTAATTATAACACATGTATATCATGTATATATATCATTTACATTTAATTATAAAGTATACATGCCATTTTGTTCAACAATTTGTTGCCAAAGGTAGTGACAATATGTCATTGTTATATAGAAATTTTAGGACTTTTGATCAAAAATCAGGGACAAGTAGTTTTGACAGTCCTCTCTTAATGTTAACCTGCCTCTACCTAAATAATTCTGGAAAAACCGAAACAGGTGAAAATCTGAGGGTGCAAGATCAGGGCTATATGGTGGATGCTTTAAAACAGGTATGGGCAATCTTTGACATGTTGTGGGCCAAACTTTAGTGTGCAAATACGTTCGCGGGCCGCGTTCAAAAGCAGGTGCATTTTAAAGTACTATTCATAATTTTTTTACGATAGATATTATACATGAAATTTTTCAATATGTCTCGCAGGCCGGATGAGGCCCGCGAGCCGGCTATTGCTCACATATGCTTTAACACTTCCTAAACAAACTCTCTCAATATTTCCTGAGTGGCTAAAGATGTGTGTCGTCTAGCGTTATCATGTTGAAAAACCGCACCCTTTCTGTTATCACTTCCGTTCGTTTTTCTCTGTCTCATCAGCTGTTGACAGTAGAGATCCAAATTGATGATATTTCCCGGTGGCAAAAACTCAATGAATAACACCCTTCTAATTCCATCATATACATAGAATCAACTCATTGCTAGTTGATTCGAGTTTCGCTATAGTCTGTGAAACTTGCTTACCTTTTGACTATGATCTTTTTCGCACGTTCTTGTCATTTCATAACCACATAAGTAGTCCATTTTTCATCACCAGTTATCCATCTTCTCAAAAATGAGTTCAGTTTAATTATGTTTCAATAGAGAATCGCAAATAAGTACACAATTCATTAGATTTCTTTCAGTGAGCTTTCTCAAATCCAGCTTTTTCAAATGGGTCAAAATTGTTTTGTGGTCAATCCCCAGCTCTTCAGCTATGTCGTAAGAACTAATATATCAATCTTGCTCCACTTTTTCCAAAATGTTATCTACTTTATCCATACAAAGTCTACCAAAGCGAGATTCGTTTTTGACATCAAAATTACTGGACTGAAAATGCTTGAACCAGTTTTATGCTATTCTTACCGACAATGCATTAGGTCCCTAAACGTCACAAATATTTTTCACAACTTGTTTCGCATTTTTCGTTTTTTTATAATAGAACTTCAAAATGTATCGAATTTCTACATCAGATTTATTCATTTAGGTGGACAGAAAATGACAGACATGGTGGACCCACCATGGGAGGTACCTATTTTTACTTTTTGTCATTGTTTAAAATGTCCTACAACAAAAACTACTCAGCGTCTAATATAGAATGACGCATTGTTTGAAGCAGTCCGGTGCCTACCCGTTCTCACGACACCAGCCCAGCGTCCATGTGCGCCCCCACACACACAAACACATTCAAAGGTGCAAGGACTTTTACGAGCACACATGCTAAATGTCATTTATTTTAGCATTAAGGCAAACTTATTATTTGTCAAAGGCGCTGGCGCATACCACCCATGAATACATTGCAATAATATGGATGTAACAATGTGAATAAATGGAGTAAAATAGTTACAGAATGGTACCCAAAAACAGAAAAAGAAAGAGAGGGAGACCACAGAAAAGGCAAGATGACGATATTAGACAGGTTGCGGGAATAACATGCGGTAGTGTGGCCATAGAAAGGTCAGAATGAAAAAGATTGGAAAAGACTTTTGCCACCAGGAAAAACAAAATGGAAATTATTGAATAAGGAAGGAAATCAATTCTGAATAAAGGCATAAATAAAATAAAAAATAATGGATATAAAAAGACAACTGCCTTATTGTTGATTGCACATGTAAAGTTTAAAGAATCATCTGTATTAAGAACCCTTAGAGGTTGTTTTCAAAATTTAGACTAATTTTCATACTAATGATACTAATCTAAATTTGACAAAAAAAAAATATTTAATGTGCATATTTTTTATATAATATATTGCTAGAAACAAAAACACTAGCTTCAGACAAAAAAAAGTTGACTATTTCTAATATCTGCTTGAAATTAAATACCTTTGTCAGATGATAATCATTATAAGCCAGAATTAATTCCAGTCAAATAACATTTTTATTATATAACATTTCAAAAACTGGCAATCGATAAAATGGTATAATATTTGCTCTATTGAGATTTATTATGAAAATATTTTACACAACTATTGAAAAATGTCACCCTGAGGTATGTTAATGTATAAGCATTTTCTAAATTAAAGATAGGATACTTAAATTTTTAAGTATTCTACCGCTATAATGAATGATACATCATTAAATATGAATTTAAAAAAAATAAAATTACTTCTTATTACCTGGTAGGTGCGACCCTCGTTCTTGCATAGCACCACGCCAGAGCTACCTGGCACGTCTAGCGAGAATTTTTCGGACCACTCTCCAAAATCGACCCTAATAGCAGCTTTTTTTTTACCAAAGAAATTTTTCGCTCTGAACGAAAAAAGTATAGGATCTTTGTAAATTGGCGGGTGGAATATCACATTTCCTGTGTCATCATAGTTCTGTAATAATATTAATTTTCCTTTAGGTTAAGCTAGTTTTATGAATTCATCAACAAAATTAATATTGATGATATATTTTGGAACAATTCAATATTATTATAATCACATGTAGATGAACCAAATAAGTATAATATATGTTGTTCTCTGAACCAAACTAATCGCTCTTACTAACATTCTTCTGGGATTTTTTGAAACACAAACATAAATAATAATAATATATTTAACAGTGATGTGAAAAAATTTAAAATATTAATTTCCAACATACATAGTCCTAAATTTTAATTATAATACATTAAGAGACTTTTCCACCATCTCTTTATAAACTGACATTTAACAAAAAGTTACTTGTAAAATAAAATTTATGTTCCATGTCTTCCTTTTAATGGGTTTTAGCCCAAACAACCATTAATAGGAGGATGTGGAAACCAAATTTAATTTAAAACCTGAATTTTTGTTAAATGTCATTAAAAAGAGATGGTGGAAAAAGCTCTAAATCTATTACTGGTTATGATTTAATTTGTGACTATATTTTTTTGTACTCAATATATACTTTGTGAGAATGTTTTTATATTAAATCATGAAACTGAGGCATATTGCACCATATATGATAATTACAATGCTTTGCCACAGCTAATTCTATCAATTGTATTGCATTGATTATCTTTTTCAATTAAATTCTTCACATGCAGTAATTAAATCTACAAATTGCTTTTAGTGTTAGTTATGAAATAAAAAGCAAAAAAAAAGAAGAAAAAACAATTTCAATATTAAAAAATACACATTTGCTCAATGGAAACTAAACGACTATGATATGCGGCAATGCAGGGTCATCATTAATCCATCCACATTAGTTAGGTTATGCAGTACATACTTTTGTCCATAACTTTGCCCATATGAATGTATGATAAGTTATCTCATCTTTTGAATGTATTCAATTTCAATTTCGCGTTCAAACAAGCTCTTTATCTGGATAAAGAGCGAGTTTAAACGGGAAACTGAAACGGATACCAGGATGGGATCTAAATCCCACCGTGGTATCGGTTTCAGTGTTAATACCACTTTCTGTTCATATCCCAGTTGCAATCTTAATTCCCTCTCGATTACAATTCCATTTCCGCTTTCGTTTCCGATCCTGACATCGCTTTCGATAATAATAGCAGTCAACTCTCAGTAACGACCTCGACGCTCTCCACTCTATTGCCGGTCCCACACTTAATTGGCATGGCTGTCATGCTTTCGATTTTACTTTTCCCACATTTTTCCATTCAAATATTAATACTTCATCAACACGCTTCCTTAAGTGTTGAATAAAAAATACCTTAGTAACCATTTATTTTAAGAAGTGTACATAATAAATTTTAAGCTAACAAGAATAGGATTTTTCATTTTCTAATATAAATTTTCATCTCTTATTCAACACCCAGAAGATTTTCTAAAAATTCTGATAATCTATAATGTAAAACTGTTAACCTGACCAAAACTTTTATTTTCAAGTTTATACATAAAAAGCATCTATGTTAAATCAGGTCATGATATTCTGTATGCTAAATATTTAAATCTACTTAACCATTTGTAAGTCAGTGAGTAACAAATATACAAACATTCAAACTTTTACATTTATAATATAAGTATGATGAAACATTTGCACCTCATAACTAAAGTAGAATGTTATTGATTGAAAATGGTTAAAACTACTGCTGTTAATTTACTCATGGTACCTTAATCGATCCAACTTCTACAAACAAGACAATCGAACAACTTGTTCATTAGAGTCATTTTCAGTATTCCTGATGAAATATAAAATATTTTATTTATTACGCTTACCGCCATGCATACGGCCTTTCGAATAAATTTTCTACAGGTTGATGGCCTCATCTGTAATATGACAGTGAATAAAAGAAAACAAAACAATTCTTTATTGACTTTAAGCATACTTTATCAATTTTATATATGACTAAATACACGATACGTTTGTCAATCAATTGTAATGATGGATTCGTCATGACCCTGCCTTGGGTGTGTAATTATGATACACTCATGCAGATTCAAAATTAAAAGCAGTATAACTAAATTTTAACAATCAAAAAATTCATAACGCGATCTTTCACGTCGCCGTTAATTTTAGGTAAAGCCTCTGTTAGTGATTTAAACAAATATGGTTGTCAAAGTACTCAAAGCGCCGATAAAATAAAAAACGAATATTATAATGCCTACCCATGCATTTCCTTTACCACTCAGTCCGCAGTTTATGAAATCATTTTCATGTGTATGTATTTGGTTTAGTATTTATAAATACAATAAAATCAATTAAGCTCATGTGGATTAAGTGACAGCCAAAATAATAAAAATATTTACATGATCGCGGTAATATACCTTATTGGGAGTACTGTTCTCGTTGTCTTGTTTCTTTGATCTCTGTAATCATGTTGTCTTATCATGTATTCAGTAAGCGGGATTTTTTACATATTTTTAGTTGGCGGGGATTTTGCATTAATGATACATTTTAATGAAATTCAGTTTACTATAGCAACCATAACAAATGATTATATTTATTAATTGTTTTTATTAGTTATTGCTACATCACATTAGGATATATGTTAATATTGAATTCACTACCATAGGAAAATTCCCTTTTAAATGGAAGCACACAAATTAAGTATTTCTAAATATACCGATAGAATACAGCTAACTTCAGTACTTTTTTGACTGTAATACTACTTACTCTGTAGGACAGTGTGAGTCCCGTTTTATTCAACATCCAGAACGGACAGTAAAGAGACAGCATCTGCGTTCCTTCTAAATCGACACTGTGCATGCCAAGATTCATTGTGATCACAGAGGGACTATCGTGCGAATCGAATGTCCATACCGATAATTCTGTATCCTCTGCAGGTAGATTTTCTGTAGCTACCCAACATTTCTCTAGATAGCTCTCCATCTGAAATTATGTATGAATTCAAATACTATTTAATTTTATAATTGAAACTTAGTTTATATAAAACACAACATATTAAAAAAAACTTAATAAAAAAGCATAATATGAAAGATGCTAATTCACTATCCATTTATGAACAATTTTTATTATGTAAGTATGATTTTTTTTATCTTCGTAATCTGATCCCAAGTCAAACAATCCATAAACATCTTTTGCATATGAAATATTCAAGAAATAAAAAACATGTCTGTACATTGCAAATGATAATGTAATATGATGACAATGTGACAAGCAATTACACAATTTCTTACTAATAGTTATTTAATCACTCATAGATTTTCATACCATGACAACAATTGTAGCCTTGTGTGGTTCGAGGTTTGACAAATGGAACATTTCTCCTGGCTTGAAAGTCTGGGTCCTGTTGAATCCAGACTGAGAAACTACTATTTCGAGTGGCAAACAATTCTGCATTTTAACTGCTGGCTTCAGTACTATATCATAACAAGACGATGCAAACGTCTGCTTGTTGGTGTTTTCAAAGAAAACTTGTTCCATTGTTCCTACAGCCTACAAATTAATAATGCTATATTTATATGTGCAAGTGAATTGTTACAATTACATATCTACAACACATACATATATTGTGTATATCATACAGAACTGAATATGTTTGTATACCTTGAGATAAAATTTTTCTTTGCTAGTTTTATCTTTGGAATTACATTGCAAAAGTCTTTCACTTTTAACTTCTTGTTGTAATTCACGCCAAATGAATGGTGATACTGACACAGTAAACCCTGCACATAGATCAAAATAATTGTTAATTTATGCAGTTAATATTTCTTAACATTAAAGTTTTCATAATATACACTTTCATCAAAACTAATCATATACATTATACTGGTTATAAACAGCTTTCAGGCCTTTTTTTTTTTTATTAAAGTAAATTGTAAATGATGAGTAGAACAAATATATGCAAAATATATATATATTTTTTAATACTTGTCTTTATGTTTAATATTTAATAAATATGGCACGTAACAAAAAAAACGTTACGTCGAAAATTTCTCTCATACGTCGATAAGGAAGTTTCACTTCAAAAATTCCTACTACATACACAATGCTTAACGACAGACACGATCGAGCAGTTGCAGTAGTGGCGTGCGGCGCCATGCTAACAGCTAAACTGCGCAATGATGAAAAAATAAATAAAAACATATCCAAAGACAACTCATGTAGGTATCTATTACATAATGATACCTATATGCTGCAAAAGTGTGATTTGAACACTATACAGATTTTTATACTTAAGTTATAATTAAGCAGAGTTGTAAAATAATTACAAGTAAATTTTGACGTGACAACGTCTTAAATTAGGTTGCGGCTGGGAGTCACTTTGCGTAACGCTCGGTAACGTAACGATGAGTCACCGAACGAGAGAGACCCGCCGAATGCGCGTCTCCCACTCAACTATGATCGGTCTGCCGCGCGCAGCACTAGAGAATTAGTGCATAGTTTGCAAATGTATTGCAAGTTATTGTATGTATATTTGTATATAAATACGTATGTATGTGTAAAGGTAAAATAAAATTTTGTTAATATGAAATTCGCGAGATTCTTTGTATAAATTAATGTTTTAAATATAATTCTTTGTATAAATAAATGTTTTAAATTGTTACTATTATTTCATCCTTCTTCCTACTATACGAATGAATATTCACATTAAAATGATTTTACCATTCAAAGTCGTTGTCACGTAAAACTTTCGCCCGTATACCGACTTTACAGGCAACCAAATTTTTATTATTATTATTTTTAATCAATGGACAATGTATATTAATGTCGAAGAAGAATAGTTTCAACCGACAGTCCGACGATTGTTTATTTTTTTTTTATTTATATTTCACAAATAAAAATTGACAATAAAAATTTAATAAAAATACCTTATATTTGCTTTAAGAAATGGCAGTGTGTTTTGATTCGATTTTTCTTAAGTAGTTTTTTCTATGTACTTTGAAGCATTAATAATACCTTCTACAGAAAAGAATATTTCTCCAGTGGGCGTGTGGACCGCTTGGAGAGGTAATCTCAGAGTTCCACCGGGCTTGACTTCACTAAGCAAACGTACTTCATTACCGCTGAGAGTCATATAATACACCGACACATTTACAGACAAAGTGTTTATGACCTGTGAAAAAGAAAATCAGAAACTAGACATCACATTTTGGTTATTCCCCTACTGTCTACTAATGAAAAGATGAATCCGTTCTTCTTTATTTTCATTCCATTCATCTATTTGTAGTTTATGGATCTCACTTTATCATTCAAGCATTTGAGAGAGGAATTCTTTAAATACAGTAGTTTTTTGATACACCCGCTCTTCCACTATACCAATAAGCTATGTACTGTCTAATTAATGAGAAAGGTTGTATTTACCTATGTGTGAAATACTTGGAAAATATTATATTATGAAATTATTTTAATTCTATTTTATTTTTATTGATTTTTTACTAACTCTTTAAAATATACACAATTATTGCTAGACAATTGCCTAGCTAATAAAAACCATAATAAAAATCGATGAATAGTTGGTGTTGCAGAAGAACCTCAAAGCTTCTTACTGTTTTCAAGCTCTGTAAACTTAAAAATCTTGTTGGTTACATTTACCAGATTTTCGAGCTCTAAAATATAAGCAATTCGAGCAGGCAACTCTTTAAGCTCCAAAATATAAGCAAAATCACTTTTTTTTTCAAATAACTACAAATTTACTATTTTTAATTTTGAGATTTACTTTCGCTGTAAGAATTTTCTTCTTGCTAAATTTCATGATACTAGATCAGCAAACAAAGAAACTTTTTGTATTCCCTTTTTTTTTGGGAATCCAATTATTTGATTGTGATTATCGAATATTAACATTTTAATTCATAATACTGCTCTTATTTGTTATGAACTTCAAAAAAGAGGAAGGGCTTTGACTGTTTCTGCAAAACTAAAAATGACAATATTTTTTTTACAATTTAAATTTAAATATACCTGTACAACACTTCTCAAATATATCTGCATCGCACCGTCTTTCATGACCACTTCAGAAATCATGCCACGAGGTTCAGCAGCCAACGCATTGACTGACGTACGTTCTAATGTGTTACCAGCTTTATTACGCCCCAAAGCAAAATAGCGTTTATCGGCCCTTTCCACACGTAATTGCAAATCTATATCCAATTCCACGACCTGTTAAAGACATTTGAAAAATGAATAATGATTTGATATAAAAAGAATAAACATAAAAAGTACGCCACGCCAAATGAGGCTAGGCGTTGACGATATTGGTGCCAACAGCTTCATAACCAGGGTAATTCGAAATAAAAGATAATATGAATAAATATAAATCATTGGGCAAATTAAATATAGGCCCACATGTATTGTGTGATTCAGTTGATATACATTTTTACCCGATTGCACAATAGAAAGAAGGGCAATGTGTTTATCAACCTTTATGTGTATGTATGTATATTTGATCCTTTGCGACACTCTAAGACCATACGCGACGGCCGATTTTGATGATTCTTATGTCAATCGATTTGTGTGTCAATAAAACATAACAGTAATTGCAATTCAATATGGCAACAAGCAAACACCATAATGTGTAAAAGAAAAAATAAAAGTGGATAAAACTATATCAAGTGGAGTATCATTGAATAGGTCTCCCTATTCAATGATACTCCATTTCCTATGAAATAATTCTCCTTCCTATTAAATCATCCCAAGCATTTTTATAATTATTTTTCATTTAAAATGACCATTTAAGATCTATAACAATCAAAAGTTGGTTAGCAACATTCTCACGTAAATTGGAAAAATCTATAAAGCTGTAATGAAGTTCAAATAGTATGTAATACTATAACACTATGGATACGATGGTAAATAATATGATGTCATATTAATTAGAAAAATAATTAATATAAAACCAAAATTATATAAATTTTGTCATATTAAATTAGTTAATTTTTTACACCATCTTTTTTCCATGTTTTTGTTAACTTTTATGCAGTGAGATTTTTAATTTTTCAAAATATTTTTGTAAAATAATAGAAGGGTTCTCATCAAGCTAATGTGGTAGATGCTGACCTTTGGTCTAGCAAGATGACACCAACTGCGTGTGCTTGGCATTTGGCTTCTAGTTCAAACCGCATTTGTTTATGAAGTCGATTATATTATAGGATTTAACCTATTCAAGGAATATAAAATTATTAAAAAAGAAACAGTATTTCACATATTATAATGTTTAGAAGGAATATTTTCCAATACATAAATGACGAAATAAAGCCTAAATTATTGACATTATTTTAATGAATGTTGCATTACATGATTCTGAATGCATTTTGGGAAGTCTGAACATAGTTGAAATAAACAATTTGTATGAAGATTAAATTATTATAATAAAAAAGAAAAATTATAATAAGAAAAATATAGTTAATTTACCTTAATACTTAGAATAAGAGCTTGAGGTTTTTCATTCAATTTGAAGGCAGTGTGTCTACCTTTTTTCAGCTGTAATGGTACACTAGCTCCAGCTTCTAATACCACTTCCCTAAAAAAATTGAGAAATTTATAACTCAGAAATTAAACTCTGGGTTCCACAAGTTAATTTGATATATTTTATTTAAATAATATATGCACTTATTGTGCTATTTCATTACAATGATTTTAAAATTAATAACTTCTGTATCAAAACAAAAATATATTTGTATAAAATGTGATATCACTATACTATTGATGTTTAAATATTCTATTATGATTTAAGCTTGACTTAAAACTCTTTCTTTCTTTTTGAATAATTGATACGATTCTCATGAGAAACAGAAACAACAAAAAAAGGCAAAAAAAATTTTCAATTGTAAAACACACTCAAATGCTTCCCATTGAATCGAAGATAATATAATCTTCTGAAATATTAAGAACTCATATTAATATATTTTAAATTTGTTGTACTGGCATTCGGCTTCAGAAATGCAGTTATCAATATTGTCAAGAACATTAAATCTCTTGTGAATATGATACATATTTTTGGTATTTATGAATAATTTACTATTCTTTTTTAGGATAAATTGAAATGTGAAATAAAATCACATTTGCATTTTACTTTTCCCTTTAAACCAATTTTACCACTATTGTAGTTCAAGACCTTTATTTTGCCAAATTAAATAAATCATTTCCAATATCATCAAAATTCATATGTGTTGTTTCCTTAAATAATGATATCAAATACATTCTTATAAGCAACTTTTAAAATTTATAACAAATAAAGCTTCTTTGATTTACTGTTCTTTACCATATAAAAAAATATCAAATTAATGTATATGTATGTATATATGAATTTTAGAAAGACTTAGCACATACTTTACTGTTACATCCTAAAAAACTGAATTGCCATATGACAGCTTCATATTTACAAATCACATTATTTTAATTATTATTTTATTGTAGCCAGTAGAGAATGAAAATATCATTAAAAGTTACAATGGAAGGAAATGAAGAAAAGATTACTTGTAATTATGCTGTGGGTCTTCCACTTTCCGGAATACAGTGAAATCTTGACTTTCCTGCATCACAATCTTAGCAGTAAGCCCGGTGGAGTTGTGAAGGACATATGGAGCGCCTGGGTATGATGAAGCCGTCGACTGCAATATTATTACTGTGTGAGTCTGCGGTCTGACAAGTATTCGGGCGAGATTCTCAGTAAGGCAATTGCATATGTTTATAAATTTTCGCAGGTTGCGGCGTAAAGTAGCTAATAAACAAATATCACATATAACACAAAAGTGTTAAACTTTGTATCTCTTCCTATATAGTTACTGCTTGCAGAGAAGGATAGAGAACGAGGGAGAGACTAATCCATTCATTGCACGACGCTCTAAAAAATGCGTTATATCAAAAATAAAACAATAAGAAGCACAAGGATTTTTGAAATGTAAGCTTCTATGGGCAGGTTTGGATAGGGAGTAATTTCAAGTTGTGAGCGACATGGTCACGTGACGTCTAACGCTAACATATTTTATTTTATTTACATCGTACAGATGGCGCGCTAATAATATAAAATATAGACCATTTTTCATAAATCCAACTTCTGTTTCATATGGAATATTAGAAACTGAACCGCATAATGCTAAATAAAATTACCGAGTAGTTTTATTAATGTTTCACTCTATAATTAATTTGAATTACATATATGTTTAAAAATAAACAGGTATTTCTATGTAGTGCAAAATTTTCTAACTAAATTGAAACAGGACTTTTATATTTGCATATGACTTTAGTACATAACGCTTTTAAGTCATTATAAAGAAGAATAGGAATATTTGTTTGCAACCAGGTTTTTTTAAAACCATGAATAATTTAATAATTGATATGTTTTCCATGACAGAATAAATATCATAACCAAGATGTAACTGGAACATATAGTAAAAGATAAGAAAAATGTATATTCATTATTATGTTATATTTAATACTAAGCTTGGGCAGCCCATGTGTTTTAATAATAAATAAACCATATGAATATAAATATGATTGTTGCTTAGAGTGTCAATAGATGTGAAAACCAGACTAATTTAAACAGTTTTAATTTGTAAATCTTAATTTATGATAAAAAATTAATTAAAATATAAAAAAAAAACTACTATTACATCACAGTTTTGAGTTTTCTTTTGCATCGGCAGTCCTCATGACTGCTTAGTGGTTTTTTTTTTTTCATTTCATGTAATTAATATGTATATTTAATTGTAAAATAAATAGAAGTAATAAGAGATTTTCAAAATCATAAACAAATAATTGAAACTAAAGTTTAATTTAAAGTCAAATTAAAATAAAAGTATATAAATGTATGTACAACAAACGTGTGTTCACGATTTCCCACAAATCATAAATAGACATTGATAATATAATACATATTAATAAATTGTAACTCACCTCTAATCGAGATTTCGCTAACACAGAAGGTTCGGTCTCCGTTTGCGCCGCTGCCGCGAAAGAGTTGCCCAGCAATGTAAGCATCTGAAAGAAATTCAGAAAAGCTTTTCTGATGTTGCCCTTTTAATAATCCAACATGAAAAGGAACAATACCATTTAAAATGAACATCTACCTCCATGCAGGTTCTGCTCATAGTAATCTCGAGTGTTTCAGTGCAGGATAAAGTGATAGTCTTGTTCGCCTGCCTTTGGGCGATCGCTTTATAGTTCGCAGCCTCGTCTGTCGTATCTATGTTGATCGGGTTCTCTTGCGAATGCATTACCACCTGTTATGCAAATAATTGAATATGTAGTTTATTTTTATTCTTGCATTATTTCTCGCGCTTTGAAGTAAACCGTCGTCGTTGGGTATACAATTTTTTAACGTTAACGCTTTACTCTATTCAGCAAAACCTAACAAATCCAACTATATCTGATAATAAATTAAAAAACGCCACATAAAACTAAGTCGCATAAATAAACCCGCTGAATAGCAAAAGCAAATTCAGCTATAAAGCTTATTTTTTTATGATTTATTCCCATTAAAACCACCATCATGTACTATACTATAATTACAAGTACTCTAAATTGAAAATTCTCATATTCCTAAACATTTCAGCTATTTTATAGTAAATAGAGATGCTAGGTGCTCAATAAATTGAAAATTCGATAAAACATACAAATTTTACATTCTTTTTAATTAGTATCACTCACCTCAAGCTTCATTTCCCATGGTACATGTTTATATTCGTTTTCTTTGAGAACCTCAACAGGTTCTAAAAGTGGTTCCCATAGTGCTCTTTTTATATTATAATATGATATCTGCATAGTCCATGTAGACTCAACGTATAACTAAAATCATTTTTTTGGCAATTTTTTAATGTGGATGTAATATAGACAATAAAAGTAAAATTTAGTTTATGCGGTGCAGTTTCCTTACCTCCGAACTCCAATCTTTAACTTGTGCATTTAAAGCCGCTTGCATAACAAGAATGGGTATATATTCTGAGCCAATCTCCATCTCCAAAGACAATGTTATGTTAGGAATGCCCAAAATACAAATTTCACCAATAGGTGGTTTTGCAATTTGTACTTCATCAATATTTTCAGTATTAATAGCTTCTTCTGCCTCTTCTAACATGTGAATATAAAACAGAAAGCATTTTTTTGGCAAAGCTTAGCATTAATGCAATATGCAAAATCATATGTATTCAAATTCATCAAATTGTATTTCAAAAAACAGTAAATAAATTCTGAATTTTTAATGCAAACATTAAATAATAACTACGTTAGAAGCTTACATATCGTACTTTGAATTTATGACATGATTTAATTCATTGCATGATTGCAGCATATCATGAAAATCATTTATTTGCTTTATTTTTTTATGACGAACAAACTAATTGCCTCAATTATATTTTTTCTCTTCTTCATTTGCGAAGCAAAAAACTAGAATTTGTTCCATGTTTATCCAACCAGAAATCATATCCAGAATCAGTATTCAATTTGCTTTACACATCAGGGACCTTTATTTAACCTGGGGCCTTTATTTAAATTACAACAGAGCGAGTTTGCTCTGATGTGAACAGAATTGAAACAAAACATATTTAAATGTAACAATTTTACCTGTCTTTAAGAACCAGTAATCATTATGGGCGAACGGTTGGATGTCCCACAATTTGTCATAAATTATAGCTTTTTTTTCATCTAAATTCTCATCTTCTTCTTTTTTCGTAACTGTCGCTAATACACGAGTCAAGAGTGTGATTATCTCTGAAATAAGGTAAATAACAAATAGATTTCATTAATTCTGTTAATTTTCTAATAACTCTTTAAATGTAAAATTTCATAATAGATTATTTATTCTTTCTCTTACAATGTAACATTTTTTTTTACAATAAAACGCATATTATGTCTCAACAATATTCTATTATTTGTGGACTGAACATTTTTAAAGTGATATTGCATAAATTTAAATGGCCGGTTCACAAGTGGCGCGGCGGCCACGTCGCATAGTTACAATGCGTTATAGCAAATACAATTTCTGTTCCGCGTTCAGCGTTCGGTGTACACGTTCGTGCAATAACTGCGTTGCCGCAAAGGCTTGGCGGCGTATCGATGGAAATGACTTCCCACTGCAACACGGCGGCATCAGAACATCGCCGAGCCGTTCTGAAGCGTCAAGGTGTATCGGCAGTGCGTTGGAGTGTTTGTATTTCATATTTGACGCAAAACGCGCTATAACGGCAATGAAATTCGATATAAAAATATTTGTAAATAATTAAAAATTGGATTATCGAGTTGGCAATTATGGGATGATTCTTTAGAAGGATATAGGGCAAAACAAGTAAAATAATATTAGTTAGTAGAGTTTTCTTTACATTGATTAAAATTATACTGAAAGATTATTTTTACTTTGAGTCTGATTAAAGTGTGTGTTTCGGTTTCTTTGAAGCACGTTTTAAAACGAGTAACACGACGAAGATCCATCCTGGATATCAGATATTATATCACGCCGTCGTCGTGCTGTCGCCGCGGCTACACCTTGCGACATCACAATGGCACATGTGAAGCGAAAATGAATGAGCTAGCTATAACGGGAGCGCAATCAACCACCTGGATTTACGTAGTGCTTATATTTACAGCACGAAACTCTGCCGCTAAGAAGATAGTCGCGAAAGCGTCGCAATGACGTAAAACAGGAACGCCGGGGGAAAAGAAAGAATCGGGGAGCGTTATACCTGCGCAATGCATCATTCGCAGCCAATTCACAACGGCAGAGTTTCGTGCGTTGTACTAGAATAAAGTCATTATCTATGAAATTCCACAATAATTTCATTGCATCGACATTATTCTTGAACAAACTTATTTTTTATAGTAAGGAGTATATGATAAGCTAAAATTCAAAAGTTGTTGTTATTCTCCATTGATTTCATTGACACTTAATAGTTGATAAGCACTAAAATTCCATCAGACATTAAAAAACTTAAGGCAGACTAACTATAACAAAATTCAGGTCAAATTAAAACTAGTAAAAGTATTTTAATAAAAACCTCTCTACCCATTATCAGTATAAAATTACTTTAATTACCTATAGTAAAAAGAAATCAAAAATAAACATTTCTTCACCAAGCCAAAGTCATAATCCATTAAATCTTTATTAAACTTTAAAATAGACAAATTCTATAAATTTAATAATATCATGTGTCATATAATGTTAAATACGAACCTGGGAGAGACATTAATGTATATATCCGACATCTCAACGTCGATATGCATTCCGGAGTCGGGAGGCGCTGACAGCATTAAGTTGACCTGAGACGGCGACAACAAGTATCGTGGTGAGCTATCGGACACCTCTCCCAATGTCCGGATGATCATCTGAAGTCCGCTAATCGACCCGTTGGCTGCCATCCGTTCTAATGTTTTGCGTAACTTGAAACTGACTTCCATCTAAGAAAAGAATAATGAAAAATTATAGTTTTTTCCTTTATGAAATTTGTCAATATTTTGTTGGGCATTTCAAAAATAAAATAGTTTTCGTTTATTATTATTTACTATAGCAGAAAATTGCATATTTAATTTCCAAAGTTGCTAGTTAAATACTTACGTTTAATACAAGGCAATCGCATTTTTTCTCTTCAAGAGATTCAACCAGAATTATATCAGGTTGCTCAATTTTTAAGTTGACAGTCATCATTGATGATTTCTGTTCTACTTCAGGTGCTGGGGTAGATACTGATATCTTACTTTTCTGTAGAAGTAAAAAAAAAAGGTTTGGTTAAATAAATGAGTCCGATAGTATTAAAGTGCAAATCATCTAGGTATAAGAAAACTCAACATCTATTTAAAACTCAAAAAAAAAACAGATTTTAAAAATAATCTCTTTTACACATAGGCATAACGTCTATATTTTTTTTTCATTAGCACTTTTGACGTGACAACGTCTTATAAATTGGTTTGCCGGGTGACACTTCAAGAAACTGCGTTACGCTCCGCTCACGTTATGCGCTCACAATGAGAGCGAGTGAGAGGCACGCGTCCCTTCCACTCGGCATGGTTAGCCCGCCTAAGAGCAGAGAGAGAGACAGACATAAAAGTGAAAGGCACGCGTCCCTTCCACTCGAGCACAGTTAGCCCGCCCTAAGAGCGAGAGAGAGAGATTAATAACTTATAACAACTGATTGATTTAACATAAACCATTTTGTGAATTTTGAATTTGTTATTTATATTAATAACTGTTTCAACAAAGTTCAATTTATGCAAAATTTGAAATAAAAATGAATTTAAATATACAAATTTTGTGAAATTTCAAATTAATTATTTATATTAGTAACTTTTAAAACTACTTTTATTTTTAAAAATTCTTGAAACAAAAGTAAATTCAACAAAACAAATTTTGTACGCAAATGTATTGCAAGTTATTGTATGTATATTTTATAAAATGTATGTATGTGTAAAGGTAAAAATAAAATTTTGTTAATATGAAATTCAGTGCTAGATTCTTTGTATAAATTAATGTTTTAAATATAATTTTGTATAAATAAATGTTTTAAATTGTTACTATTATTTCATCCTTCTTCCTACTATAATAATGAATATTCACATTAAAATGATTTTACCACTCAAAGTCGTTGTCACAAAAACCGATTCGACTTGGTTACAGGGCCAATTTTTCTTTTAAATGTTATAATGACAATTTATTCAAATATATAAAAAAATATTTGTGCTTTCTAGAAGCGGCACACCTGTCCAGTCTCATGGAATCCTATTTTCAACATCTAAACAAAATTTTAAATAAAACCGTTCCAGGATTCAAGACATTTTACTTCTTTCTCTTTAACGAGTCTTTTTTATATATCCATTATCCCTAATAGTTTTAATGTTATTGCCAATGTTGTGAGGCCATTTTTAGGGTTCCGAGCCAAAATAGCAAAAAAGGAACACTTATAGTTTTATAGCCATGTCCATCAAAATCTAAAATCCAAAAACTACAAAATGTATAGGTGTCTTGTGTAAGCCGCCAATTAATTTCGTAACTAAATAACAAAAATAAATATTTCTAAGGTGTCTTCCTTAGAAATATTTATTTTTACAATACTTGTAACACAAGCTGAAATATTTTTTTTCAGCAAACATCAACATGTGGGGCATACTTCGACAGTTCTTTTAAAAACACTTTAAGGTGCAAAGTAATTTTTCTGATTACGTATATAATTTCGGAAATAATCGCTCCGAAATTAAAAGAAACTGTATCCCCCCCATTTATTTTCTAAACGGTTTGTCCAAAAAATGTGACAAAAATAACAAAGGTAATGCTTAATAAATACTTTCAATAAAAATTATGTTGAACATGATCGGATATACCGTTTTTGAGTTATTGCCGAAAAACTGTACTTCTTAACAAAAGGACGTAAGTGCCATGAAGATACGCTCTTTGACTAATGCACTTTAGTTTACACTAGTTAATAATAGTCGACATTCCTACTTGTTTTTCTAATTATAGGCGCCTAAAATGCTAATAACTATTCAGTGTGGCAAATATGGACAAAGTGTAACAACATGCTTTTTTTTATCTATAGAGAATTTCTTTGTAATAATCGTTTCAAAACCCTATAATGAACATGGTCCGAAATACTCTTGGTCAATTTTTGGTTATTGTTAGTAACAATTGCAATTTTTATTGGCAAGGAAAATAATAAAATTGTCTTTCTCAGAATCCCATTATGTTCAAATTAACTCAAACAAGTCTAATGTATTATTTTATATTGTGTACCAATCAATCTAACCAGAAGTAAAAATTTGAGTAGTGTCGATCATTTAGAATTCAATAATTTAGGATACTTTATATATATTTTTACTGTAATAGGTAGAAACATACCACTTGTAAACTATCACTGGATTTTTCAGGCTGGGATTTTATGACTGGCACAGAATCAGGTGCTTCCTCACTGACGCCAGTTGTCACAAATTCTATTACTTTATTCAAAAAATCCATCGCCAAAATCAAATTAAAACTGCAGACGCGAATATCAACTGAAACATAGAGCAAATTGTAGAAAAATACAAACTTGTCTTTACACAATCATATCTTATTTGACCAGTAAATTACCGAATGCATCAGAGTTCTTCATGCTATATGTGATATCGATCATACTTCTGTCATCTGATGATTTTGCTCCATTCATATCTTTGTTGCCTATCATTGGGCGTCTCTCTAAATATCTGAAAAGTTAGTTCATTAGCTAAGTCAGTTAGTTAGTGAATACAAGTTATGTTCGTCCTTAAAGAATCATAAGAAAAAACACAACATTTTATAAAATTTCCTGTATTTTAAAAAAGACATTTTCAATTTAAACCTTATAAATAAAAATTGTAATATACACTGCACTAATATAGAACCAGTTGATTTACTAAAAGGTTAATTACTATAAAACATAAAATATGGTGAGATTTCCATATGTACTTAAAAATGGAAACTGACTGATTGACTAATCACGGTAGATACAGATGAAAAGGTTGGGTCTATAAACTTAAAATTTTTCACAAGACTTAGACCTTCGAAAGTACATACGTATTGTATGCCCGAACATTATTCGATAATCTCACACACCTTCATGCTTAAAGATGTGTGAAATGACAACATAACATAATTCGGCATTATTTCAATATATAAATCACGTGCTTCATATTGAAACTGACACTAAAACAAGAATAACAATACTGTTCATGGACATTCAAAAACATAAAAACTTTCAATTTTTTGACGCTCACTTATGCCAATTTACTTAATTTCTTTAATGTACCTAGTGATCTTATCACCACGTGCCGGTCGCGTGTCATCTAATGTGCAATCGACTAGCAGCACTGATGTTTGCATGGAGCTGTCAGATAACATCCTTCCCTTGACAGCTAACAGCGCAAGACAAAATCGTGCTAAATCTGAGTCTTTTCCTTCTTCAGAAGTCTTACTCTGTGAAAGATTTTAAAAACTATATATTCTATGGTTCTTTGCATCAATAAAAAAAAATTAACAGGTGTAGAATGATGTTTACTTGTTTATAAAAACTTAATTCTATATCTTAATGTACTATTTATAAGAGTGTAATAATATTTATTATTAAAGCAATACAATTCTTACATAGACATGGATACAAAAAAAATTATGATAGAAAGTTAACATTGAAACTTACAGTAACATGGGACATTAGGTCGATAACAAAACTGTCCATAGTGAAGGCAAAATTCATTGTTACTCTCGGTTTTGCAGGCATCTCCGGAACGGAAGTTTGTGTTTGTAAAGAAGTTTTAATTTGTGTTTTGCTAGACGTTTGGCTTTTCACACTCGGTTTAGATGGACCAGATTGTACAGTTTGCAATTGTTTAGGTTCTGGTTTCTGTTGGCCCTCTTGAAGATTCTGATTCAGAATCTTCATTATACTTTTGTAGTCTCTTTGTCCAACCAATATCTACAAATAATAGTGGCAAAGTAAGCAATATTTAAAATAGTCTTTGTAATATTCATAATTGCATCAAGTGAATAATAATATTATTTCTACTGATATATAACAGTTCTTTAACCATGGGTGTATACTGTTTTTAATAGCTTATGAAAAATATGAGATTATACACAATTATTATGCCACCTGAAATAATATTAAAATATATTGGGGAATTAATATAAAATTAAGGAGCATTTTTTTTAAATTGCCAATATTTTTTTATAATCAACGTTACTTTGAAGCTTTTTCGCATAGAATTAACCAGGATGTGATCTGTTAGTGGTCATCCAGAGAATAAATATAAGAGCTCCAGCTCCAGATCGGATTAGACATCCAACTAATAAGATAATGCATTTAAAACAGCTGATAATGAGTTTTTAATATTAGGAAGTGCATATATATTCATGCCATTTTTGTTATTTATTTTTAATTTATCCATTGGGTGTATTTGGACCTCCTCTATTTGCTGTCTTGATTGACATCATCACATTATACTCTGATCGATATTGAAAGGAGAGCCAAGATTTTAAAGGAACCTTGAATGTATGAAGTACTAGTGGATTTTTAAAGCATTCCTCTAATTTAATCTGTGTTTCTCACTGACAGCTTCAAAATTACATCTAATTTGATAGTCCTAGTAATATTAGAACAACCTAATTACAGACTCTTAACATTGAGTTATAAAGTAAACCATGATCATAGAAAAAATAGTTTAGGAAATATTTTATATGTAGCCGATTGTATGTTAAGAGAATTCTGTAGCATCACACTAGATAGATATTAATATGGAAAAAGACTGAGTATCGACAAAAAATAAAACAATACTAAGTCAATTGATCAGCTATGCACCTTATATTTTGGATTAATATGGGATTGGTAATTTTTTCATAGATATATCACTTAGTCACAAAAATAATTATTCAAAATGAAGGAACACACAGTTTTTTTTAACAGCATATTGGACATTACAATTAATTATCAATTAATTTTATGACCAGTATAAACTTACTTGTATAGCCTTCAGTCTTCCAGAAATATCTAAATCTGGCAATGGCTCATACCAAGTTGACAAACTTCTTTTTACTAATAGTGTGAAACTTGTAGGTTTTAACAAATTTCTTTCTCCAGAATAACCGTCGTCACAACTATTTAGCTGTACACATGACAATTTAACATTTTCTAAGCCCAATGTCAGCTCATCTACTGTTACCTTATTTGATAAGCCCTAGGATTAAAATTATTTTCATTATTAATCTATCCATCTTTTAATTGTGAAACTTAATAAATCTATCTAATAAAAGCAAACTCACTTGCACTTGGAGGTCAACAAAGTTATTGTTTATTTTCATCTGACCTAAATCGACAAGCATTGCATCTAAACTTTTAGAATTTTCTGGAATAATTATAAGTGGTGCATCTAATTGCACTTTGAGGAGGACTTTAGTGGAATTTTGGTATGCATTTTGCACATTGGCACGCGCCGCATCCGCGGCGACTGCTGATGCGTCTATAATTGCTTGTTGAGCTGCTTGGAAATTATTAAGGAATTCCTAAAAAAAGTCAATTTGATACAAATAAATCAAGAGGCATTTGTATTTTTTACTTTATTCCAAAAAAATAAACGAGCCATTACAAATTGAACAAATACCATTTTATTATCAGATAATTAAATGCACATAGGATTTTTAAATGTATTGAGTTAAAATACTAATTTAGAGAAACAAAACTCACTGATCATTTTGTCACATTTGTCATAATAAATCCAATTATTATTGGATTTATTATGACAAATATATTTGGATAATACTATTATAATTATTATGGTATGATCGAAATATACTTGAACACACAATAAAAGATTATTAAAGAATATACTTACCAACATTGATGTAACATACCAGTTTAGAAATACAATTCGTAAGCAATTAAGTTGTGCGTCTATTGACATATTTATATCACTAACATGTGGATATTCCTCAATATTGTACATCACTATTTTTACATTAATCACATCGCCGCCTAACACTTTTAATATCTGTAAGAGAAAGTAAGTCTTGCAAATATTTTAGAATAAAACATCTATCAATGCAATTCTTTTTTTTTTGTACAGTAAAAACAAATTTCAAAACAACACGGCAACACTAGTATTAAAAAAAATAGTAGTAATACATAAAAAAAAAATTATACCATTCATTCACAACACAACTACAATTCTATGAAATTCTGTATAATATTAATTTCAAACCTAAAAGGATATGATAATTCCCCACAAAATCTATCACTTTCGAAAATGAGTCAATTTAGGGCAAAACAATGCTATATGGAAAATATAGTATATAACTAAAATAATCAAAAGTTTAGTACATACATCTTATACATCCAAATCAAAATAAAAGAATATGAATATTGACGAATAATTGTTGACCTTACCTTTTTGTGAATAGAAACAGGATTCAAGTCTTCCACATCGATGGATGCAATCGAACAACCGATTTGCATATAAGAGCTCTTCATGATGACGGAGCTTTGCATTCCTTGCAATTGGACATTGGATAGAGGCCGCTTATCAGTCGCAAACTGAATTTCTACAGCATCAATCTTAACATTCACTTTTAAATGTATGCTGTCAACTTGTTTCTTCTTGGTAGCTTTGGCAACAGCTATTAAAAAAATGTTATATGTTATTCAGGTACAAGTAATCAAAGTTTTCTTCATCTATTTTTTAGCTTAAAATCATTAAACACGCACTCAGATATATGGAAGTATAACAATATAGACATTACTTATTTGTCACCAGAAACCATTTCTCACAAATCCTCATGAAAGAGTGACCTATTGTCACATGGAGAACAGAAAAAAAGAACCAAAAAGGTTGGTAATGTCTCAATCGTAATGTCTTTTAGATAAGCAATATAAGAATACTTAGAAATTTAATTTGAAAGGAATTATGGACATCACAGTTTAAAGATCTAAGAGTCAGTGACAAAGTCTATTCTTTAAATTAATTCTAAAATCAAAATACTTCTTAAATGTGAATTTTGTTAACAAATAGTTTAAAATTATATTATGGAAGAGGTCTTAAATTCAATATTTTGATTTAGTTCAATTCATTGGACAAAAATAAATAGAAAAGTATTTACAGAAAAAAAATAGCTATACTCGATTCTTTATCTGCAAAACATCCTCTGTTTATCTAAAGATCTGCTAGTCAACACCAACTACTGTAGTGTATTGTAGCACTACTCATGAAGTGTGTTGAAAAAAACCACAACAGAATCATAAAAAAGTGTTTTTTCCCTGGTAAATATACGTATAAAAACCCAAATAATAAAATGCAGAAATAATTTCAGATATGTATTTGCAATTATTTTAGCCAAATTATTAAAAAGGCATAATAAAATTTAATATATTACTAGATTTAAAAAGCTACTGTCACACAGCAACTAAACTTACAGATTTTTTTTTATTGAATGCCTCACATATGGACATTTTAAATTAATTCCACACAATTTTAACAATTTTACAACATCCTGTATGAAACGTCCAATTTTGTAAAATAATAAGTAGATTAATAAATAATTTGGAACATTAAAATGCTTATCGTACTTTTAGACTTTGTGGCAACTACTTCATCTTCCTCAGCTATTGTTGGCAGGGGGCCTGCATCGGCTACTCTATCAACTGACGCTTGGATTGTCTGCAGTCTTTTCTGTGGCAAAAAAAAAACACTTTAGATAAACATTATTTATTAATACTAGTAAGAGTGTGTAACGAACATGAAATAAAACACAACAAAAAAAAAAAAAAAAAAAACTATTTAAAGATAGAAAAATAGATCTCTTTCAAATTATATGACACAGTACTAACTAAAATTAACGATATCAACCTAATTACCATGTAAAGAGGTATGGATTTTTTAAAAAATAAATAGGAATTCAAGTAATCATAAATTTTAGAAAAATCAAGACAAATCATTTGTATTTATATGGTACCAAGGACATAAAAAAATATTCTCCTTTTATTTAAAATTATGTGATATATACACATTATACACATCTTGCCAAATTAGTTGTACCAGTGATTTTCGATATACACAATGTTGATCATTTTTTATTCAAATATATATATACTCCATTACATAGTTTAGGCTTACCAGATACAAATATGTCCATTGAAAATACAAAATTGCATCCACATACTCCATTAGCATTGAATAAACTCCTAATGAAATTTCGAAGACCGCATGTTGATCATAATAACAGTCAAACTGTTGGATCCAACAAGGCTGTATATACGTGATAGCAGAGTATATCAACATCACGTGCTTGTGCAATAATTTGATCAACTTTTTAAACGCAATCGTGAATGTTGGTTATCCTACTCGCACTTATAATTTTTATATTTATTTCTCTTACGATGACCACTGAAGTACATTCCTAAAAGGAGGTGGTCGAGTTCGGTGACGATATGAGGCCCTGCAGGGTGATATTTTATTGTAAGGTCCACTTGGCTGCGTTTTTTAATTATACATCGCGTGTTAACGCCGCGTGATTTGACGGAACAAATGATGTTCGATATAAACCTATAGGATACAAAAAGTCCCGCCGGCGTGCACGAAATACCGTCTCCTGTTTTTATTATTTAGAATTCTTGTTCTTTTGATTTGCAACTGTATGTTGATCATCTCCCACTAGTATTTTTTAATATTGCATATTGTTTTATGATTTTTGCACTGATTATGGAACTAAATAATCAATAAATAGTGGTCGCCCTGTAGTCGAAATTCAATCTAAATTCATTAAATTTTTAAGTTTGATTCTTATGAAGTTGAATAGTTTACAGGTGCCATTTGTGGAAGTTCAGGCTGGGACTGACCGAAAATTATGATCATTATGTTATTCGATTTGTAATTACATTTAGATTGACTGTATAAATAAACTTCAATACTCAGTAAAAAGAATGGAAGAGTTTTGTACAATTTAGTGGAAAAAAGTTAGTTTGGTTTTTTCAAAAATTTGAAAATTTATTAAGACATAAAAATACTTTTAAAGAGCAGAAAATTCCCTAAAAGTATTGAACGTCCTAGAACTATTAAATAACTAGTAAATAAATATTAATTTATTTTTTAAGAATGGCTAATCTTCCCGTTAATAAAAACCATATTATCAATTTTATTTATATATAAGTAGATATTTGCAATTAGTATATTCGATCAAAAAAAGAATCTAGCTGCTTCAATAAAATTACTCAGCGGTAGTAGGCAGTCACCATTCTGACTGGGAAATATATAGTTTACACTATTTTATTTACTTAAGGATTTGAGAGAATTATAGCATTATAACTTTATAGAAAAAATATTCTTAAAAAAATTTTTGATGAAGTTTTAAAGTATATGAGTATATGTGTGAAGCATATATGCGAAATAATTATTTAGAAACTGTAATTTATAATTCACATTGTGTGCTTGTTAAATAAAATAAATTTTTTTTCTTCATAGACTTTTTGAAAATTATAGTCAATAAATGCATACATTCTAATTGTAATAAACTTTACTTATCAACTAACAATAAGTATAATAAATATTGAAGAAAAATGTTTAGTTTTTTTTTTGCAAATTTTATGAAAATAATAATAAGTGACATCAAAAATTCAAGAAATGTTTAGAGAAAAATTTTATTACCTGATATTCATTAGCAATTAACATGACTTGTTTTAGCCCCTCCTGATGTAACATAACGCTCAGGACTTTGAAATCAAGTTTAATTAGTTGCTCGACTGATCCGTAATGGCTTCTGAAATCTGGACACTTTTTGTTCACCTGAAATACATATTTAAAAGTTTTGCAAAAAGCGTCTGGTAATAAAATTTGCTAACTAAATTCATTCCTTAATGGAAATGATTAATAAATATTGCATTGATTGCAAATATAACAACCCTTATTGATATTTGGTTTTCATATGTTTTAAATATTAACACAATTTAAAACATTCCATTCAAGTTACAATCTTTTTAATAGGTCATACAAATTCATTTAATTAATTTTGAGACTTACATTCAAATATGTAATTGTAAAGAGGTATTGATCACTTGAACTAGACCCTAAATCAGGAGTGTGTATCACTTTTATGATGTCAAATGTTGGCCTGTGATGATCCAAATACATAGCACCCAATCTCAGTACAGTCTCCAAAGTAAATGTCCTTTGGGTAGCAGTTAATTCTAAACTGGTCAAACTAAATACCAACATCTTGTGATATACGTCATCCTTCTTCCGGTTAACACTCAATATCAATTCTGAATAACACAAAAATATAACATCATCCAATCTATACTAATACTTGCGCATGAATTAAAAGATGAATCAATTTCACTTAAATGCCACATACATAGTAAAAATCTAATTTTGTTTATATAATAAATTACTAAATCGATGAGCACCTAGTCTAGTTATTTTATCTTTATTGCTCTACTTATTGTATTTTATTTATATAGAATATTAAATTAGCCATAAGCATATTATTTTCATAAAGAATGTCACACAAAGAACAAACAAAGAAGACTAATTCAACAGTCTAAAACTTGATGTTTCAAAAAATTAAATACATGGAAAAGATGAGCTTCTGAAAATAAATTTAATTAAAATACATCTATGTACTAACATCACAGAGCACTTCACCTTTTATAACAAAGAAAGCTTCAACCTCGGTGAGTTGCACAGTTTGTTCATCATCCTTTTTGTTTCCTTTACTTGCTTCTCTTTTTTGCTTCTCTGCTGGGTCAAGATACTTGAATAATGATAAACTGGATGATTTTGAATCAGTTGGCTGAAATGTTAAACTAAGCTATAATGCATATTTAAAATATTTCTAAATTGAAAGACTTTTTGTATTTTTATTTTCAGGAACTAATATCTTGATTACAATATCAGCCATAATGGAACATGAAGTAATAACTAATACTTCCATGTTAATATTAAAGTAGATGAGAAATTCAAATAAGATTTTAAATGCAACAAATTAGTAGGAAACATGACATGAATGGCAACAGCACATATTGGATAGTATTTAAGAGATGGTATAAATCCAACATAAGAAAAAAACTATTAGGAAATAATATTTTGCATTTACTAGATGAAATGAATCAAACGGAAATGGGAATTTACACAAATCAAATTACAGACATTTTATAATTTATCTACTTTATAATATATTGTTATGTAATGAATTTGAAGATGAACCGCCCAAAACTTTTACAATGAACTAGTTCTCATATATTAATGTTATAACAAACAACATAGCACATAACTAATTTTATTTTAGGTGCTATTGAACTGGCATAAGAAAAATGTATTTTTTCAAGGATTATTAATTTTTTTTTTTAATTTTGTCATTTGCAGTTTATGATTCAACTATTAGCCTGTGCTAAAATTAAAAACTTCTAATATTTACTTAAATATTATGAAACTAAATCATAAGAGATCCCACTACAACTATATTTTCTTAAGGTAATACTTTGTTTTACCATCAAATCATGCACCGCACGAATATCCTCATCTATATTTCGCCCAGAATGGGGAGTTTTATAATCTGAGGCCTTAAATTAATAATAATAATTCTTTAACTTTCATTAATTAATAAAATTCTATCGTAGATAAAGAAAAAATATATATTGAAAAGAAAAGATTGATTGACAAAAAGACAAACCTTAATTGGCGCTGGCGCATCTGAACCAGGCAGGGGAATTCCAACTAATATTTCAAATAATGTCAACAATCTAAAAAAAGAGTGGCATTTAAACATCCATAAAATCTGCTTGAATAAAATTACCTATCACATATATATGCAATTTTAGTAATGGTAAGTCAAATTTTTACTTATAAATCACAATATATTAGCAATGTTTAAAAGATTTTTTGGCTATAACAAATTGTTGATTTTATAAAATGAACAACAAATTATATTTAAATGGAGAAGAAGGTGCCCTTATCAATGGAGTAGTTTTAGTTTATTTTTAAAACTTGCTCCCATAATCTCATCCTACATATTTGTGTGATCATGATGATGCTTAACAAAAATCACTGAGATCAATATCACATATGCGTAAAATTATTTTATAACAAATTGAAAATTTAATTAACTTCCAACAAATTAATTACTTATTATAAAATCAAATACATAAACTTAGATACCTCAAACAATTTAGGTATGTCAAACATGGATTATTTACCACTATTTAATTCTTAAAAGTAAGTAAACTTCTATTCAAAATGAATGTATCCTAGAGTATGTTAAAATTTAATCAATATAGAACTAAAACTATAATTGATGTACAGAAATGAGACATGTAAATAATGTGCTACATTGAAGAATTATGTATGAAAATTTCTCCATATGACTAAGTGAATCAAACAATAGTACATTTTCAAACAGAATAAAAAATAACTTCACCTGTCTTCAGCGACACTTATAGCAATTTTCTGTAATTCGCCGAGCACCTTGACTTTTGGCAGACGTGGATCATCCATAATGAGGCATTTATGAATTTGTATAACTAAATTACTCGGTTGTAGCAAATGCAAGTAAGATGGTTCGTGTGATGTTATGACAGATGTCCAATCTTCATTAGCTTTGGCTATCAGTATCTGAAATTTATATTAAATGTATTTTGTAACACTAATAAAATTGAAAAGTTTAAACCTCAGGCCCTCCACGCTTGTCCAATTGGGATTGCGATCGATTGTGGTTGTCGTTGTCAACAATGCAATAATAATATTCGCGCCCGACGGTATGTTTTTAAACAAAATTAGGAGTCCCATCTGATTCAAGCTTTTGATTGCTTGGTTAAAGCAACTGATCGGTCACTTTACCTATCATCAGGATCGAACTCGGTACTTTCTAATTCAAAGGCGACACTCTTAACCACTTAGCCATTACCCCTCAATCTAAAATAAAAGTTTAGTAGGAGAGTATACATCTAGTCACAACACTGTATATATTGCATCACATGAATGTGCAGTAAGATATTGTAAGTTCATGAAATGGTTGAAGGCGCATCTATTGACGATTTTAATTTTAATAATCCTGGTACATTGTTTAACCCTGCCTAAAGATGTGCTGCATTGGCATGGAACGTACATTGAAATCACATTGTTATTAGTTAGTAGTTAAAATAAATAAAACTTTTGACACTTGCTTAGGTGTTAGATATCTGTCAATCTTCTCAAATAAATATTCAATTCATCAAATGAGGATTTACTAGGGACGAGCAGATTCAGGGGTCAGTGGTGAGTTGCATGCTACATATTATATTTTGAAGACAAGCATTTGGAACTGCACCTTAGAAGTACATCTTACACAATATTATGTACAATTTCCAAATATTTAAATTCATTTTTAATAAAACTCTCAAATATAAAACAGATTAAACAATTGATATAATAAATATTTTTTTATGGAAGTACTAAAGACTAAATATTGCTTAACTTCGAAATTTTTTAAACATTTTGCCATGCTTTTGTTTAATAACAATTTTCGCCTTTTATATAATATTTTTTTTTCAACAAAAATGAAGCAATTTAACAAAAATAACTCTCAAACATTTTCTTTATTCCCGTATAAGCTATACAATAGTTACCTGCATCTCCGTTAGTTCGAGCGACATTTTATCATAAGCATGTTCGGTAATCTCTCGTAAAATATCCTCATCCGCGAGCCCTTCTGCAACTAGTTTTCGAATATCGAGCGCTTTTGTCGAACGCGGGGCTGTCTTAACGGTTATGGCACCCAATTTCACCACCACGCACGATTCGTTACTGTAACCATTTTAAAGATTCATTTTACAAAAAATTCACTCACACTTGTACATTTCTATTTAAAAACTAGAGTACAGAAATTCCATCCTGATTAAGTATTATACTCAGATGATTATACACAAATACTTAAATAAGTAATCACCGATCGCACATAACTATCTCTATTCAATTTAAATGCTGCACTCTCTGAATAGCTTAACCTTTTCGCCGCTTACTGAATTCCTCTGTGGCATCATCATACGCCGCTCGCTTTTGAGTATAAAGAACTCTGCGGCAAGTCAATCGATAAAACTTATTTTAGAAATAAAAATTAATGAATTCTATATTTTTTTATTTTCCCTTACAATTGGCTGCAATGAGTGAATTGAGTAAATAGGACAGACGCTAAGGTTTCAACTACCCGAAAACAGTGTTGTACAAGAAAAATCAATAGTAACTTAAATAATTTATATTCGGTAGCCGTAATTGTTACACAAAAATGACCTATGTTATTTATAATATTTGATAATAAATAACAATACACTATGTGTGATATTCTGAATCTCATAAAACACAAAATGGTTATTTCCATATCGGATATTAATATTGTATGAAAACAAAAATTCATTAATGATTGTCTAGGCCTGTTCTATTCCGAGATATTCTGTTGAAACAAATTTAGCATTATTTTTAAGTTTTGGTATGACTTTATGTTACTTTCAAGTAAAGAGCAAGAATTATAAAGTCTAACCATGAATATCAATATTGTCAAATGGTATCTAGCAATAATTATATAGACAATGATTCCAAGATTTCTCATTTTGTGCAATTAATAGAACAAGAACTTAAACATACAAAGCCATGTTTACACACGCTTACTTAGCTTACTTTCACAAACATATTAATATTTTTAAATCCTACACAAGAGATATAAAATCCCCAAAATGATTAATTCAAACTTGATTTAGACCTTCTGCTTATTAACATCGTAACAATTAAATAATATTTTGGTTTATTTTTAGAAATTATTCTATAATGATGTAATTCATTCTTCTATCCATTTCTTTTGTTATTGTGTGTATAATATTATGTAAATCTGCAGTAATAAATAAAATTTCCAAATTAACACTTAACACTTTTTAATAACACTTTATTTTATTAACTAACAACACTGACACATAATTGTCTGTTGTGGCACATCACTAATAAACATATATATATCAGTTTGTGACATGGCGTACGTATGAATGATATAATTCCGAAAATATGACAAAAATACAAAATCTAAAACACATTTTAAGATCTTCATCGATTTGGAAAGATACTTCTATATAGATACTTTATCCTTTATATTTTCCATTTTACGTAAGTATATAAAATATTCACAATAATATATATATATATAACCCGACAATTTCCGTTTTGTTTATGACTAATATATCATTGCTTGGCGTGAGTGGCAGGACATTTGATGAATTAAACATCAGTCGCTGGTATTGAGTGTTAAACCAAAAATATTTAAAAAAAGGAAATACAAAATATAAACAATAAATAAAATCAATTGATGTAAAACCCCAAAGCTTCTCTAAAGCTGTACTTTTACTAAACTTTAACATAAGATCAAGGTTTTTTTATACCTAACTATTCTTTATTGTTTTAATGGATATAGAGCAATCATTTAGGAATAAACTTGAAATCGGCAATGTTTGTAGCGGTGCTACCAACAGGCGCAGGCATTATTCTCACCATAAATGAATGATATAATTGCAAAGGAACATTTGGCTTTATAATTGTTGTGATAAATTAAATATCATACATTATAACATACAAAATATATTCGAAATCGACTTTTTATGTAGTTTAATAATAATTAATCTGTTTAGCGTAACATTGCACCAAGTGACGCGATCCGTTTTTTGAACCTGTCAAATTGTGGAATTCACCGTGAGCACAGCTTTTTCATACCCAAATGCTTGTCTAGAATTTAACTTTGATTATATTTAACTCATGCCTATGTCAAGGATGCCCGAATTTCACGGTAGGTCACATGCCTGTCTGTTTCGATCTTACGGCGCACAGCATCGATTTTTTGGTAATTACAGCGGTGGACGGGCGAGGCTCTGCTGAGCTGTCAAATTACCCTTAAAATCATAGAACATCGAACTATGAAAATTTTTATGACTTAAACCCATAGTGATGAAGACACAAAATTTTTTAAAAGACGCTACAATGTAAGAACAATTGACAGTTAGATGAAACAAACTGTATTCTACACCTAGAGTTACATTTTCAAATGTAGTAATTACTTTTTGAAAATTGTTTATGAAGTAGCCAATTCCAGAAACTTATAGAGTGCCCCACATATTAATTCAAATATAGTGAAATAAGAGGTGAAATAGTAGATATAGTTTTTGACATAAAAGTCTGATATTTGCTCAAAAGCATAATCAGATAAAATTTTACAATAATCTATAAATAACAAGATATTCCTTGTGGAGCGGGTGCACTTTTCAAGTTATACATGTGTAAATTCCCTGATTTATTAAATGAAACAAAAAACTCAACTGCATTAAGAAATACTAAATTAAAAGTGAAAATCATTTCACACTTTTTAGCTTCATTAGATAAATTCTATTTTTAGTCCATATATATACAGTATTTTAAAGATTTGCTACATCAAATTACTTTTAAACATATCAATTGTATATATTTTTGTAATTGCCTTTTATTGTGATTTTTTAAAAATTCTTAATTTTGATACTCCATTCAATATGTTTAGAGAATAATATTTTTTTGAAACCCTTAATTTGGCACCACAAATATGCCAATTTGGTTTTTCATAATTTTGACATACCTTAATCTACATCTTATAGCTATCCGCCAAACAGTTTAGGTTGTACAGCATGCCAAAGAATACAAAAACAAAAATAAAAACATTGAACATATAGTCTTAAAACATTAACATACAAAATATATATATATATATATAAAAGTATAATAATAATGCTTAAAAACATTAATGTATAAAGTAAACTCACAATATTCCATATCATTTCATAGGAGCTACATATATTTAATTGGATAGAGGATAATCACTTAAAAAAATTTTCACCCAACTTCTTTAATAGAATATTACACTAAAATTTTGAAATATAATCTGTTTTTAAAACTGAATTCACGAAAAAAAGAAAAATATTTAGCATAATGTTGTGTCTTACGAAATTGATAGCATAATAACAATCGGTAGATCTACTATGTGTGAATATGTATTCATATTTAGAACATATTACAGCAAGCTGATATTCACTTTAGAAAAGGTCAATCATTACTTGCAAACACTCTATCTGCCTATTTTCTATATCCATGTTTAAAAATATCATACTTATTGCTATAGAACAATATTTTAAAAGAAAATGGAGTAATTTCTGTTAAATTATAAATTAATGATTGATCCTTTTTGAAATATCAACCACTTTGCTTAAAAGACATGAATTGAAGAAAAACTAAAATTATAAATCTCACCCTTTGTACACTCCTTTGTCTGGCACAATGATATAAGAAGACGCTATAACAATATCTATGTCAATAAACATATGCTGATTGACTGCATATTGCATACCCAATGAAGACTTCTCTTTCAGATCAGAAAGCTTGTTTTCTGCTGCAGCTTGAAGTCTAAAATTATATCATTATTATTGTATATAGTAGAGTGGTTATTCTCCATTTAATTAAAAAATAAATGCATTTTCCTCTTTTTAGTTGACATATAAATCATGAAGTATTTAAAAACTATCCACAAAAGTCAGTCAATATATTACAGTAATTTCATCTTTAACGTACGTTGTCAAGGCCGTAGATTCGGTAGGAGGTTTAAAAACATTCACAATTTCTATTACAGTTTGAGCATCATAAATAATTTGTAATGGTCTTGCAGACACCTGAACTCTCTGGTCGCATAGGCCATCTGTAAACAAGCATAAAGTATATAGACCTACACCATACTATTAATGACATATAAAATATGTTCCATATTTAGGTAATTATTATATTCCAGTAACTGTAAGACTTTTTTTTAATTATTATACTATCAATTGAAAGGCGACAAAAGTATATAATTTAGAAACCTAGAGTTTAGCATTATGTTATAAAATCTTTACCAAAATTAGAGTAGCATTTTAAAATGTTATTACTGTCTCCAAAACAACAAATTTGTTAAAACTGGTAAAAACATTACTGACAATTTTGCACACTTCAGTGATTAAAGATTTATAGTTCAAAAAAATAACAGAGATCAAAATAGTTTTCAATGAGTATAGATATAACCAAAACAAGAACATTTGAAATTTCCCAGTCAGACAGAGAAAATACTATGAATAACTGATATGATAGTGAAAAGCTTTATTAATTTTATATATTTTAAACAAATGAAGTAATTAACTTTTTTTTACATCTTCAGGTGTCATTATTTTTTTTATTATTTTAATTTTAGTCTTATGTTTTGTTCTTATAATTAATCTAATTACATATTGAATCAAGCTATACATTTTACATTTGTAATTACTTATTTGGCTTATGTAATAAAAAAATATTCTACTCTTCTGTATTTGCTTCAAAGCTATGATTATGTAAATATAATTTGATAATCCAATCCCTGCCTAATCTGGCGAATAATCCAAACACTTCGTTTCCTGCACTTCCGCATTTCATCTCTTCTCATACTGTTCCTACGCGACGCCTAGAGATAACTCTAGACGTTACAATTTCCTATTTATAACATATGAATGTTACAAATAGGAAATTGTATTTTGGCTCAAGTAAACTATTTATGTGCAAAATTTATTCAATTTAATACAATTGTAAAAAAGTGTATATTGAAGTAGTATCCTAAAGAAGTCAAAAAAGCATGTTTCTAATCCATGATTTATTTCATATTCAAATTTCTATATCTATTTCAGTGGTCAGAATATCCTCATTCCATCAACGGAAAGAACATGTACCGTGGAATAAACCAGATCACTCAACCTATTAACAGAGTATGTGTAGGTAGTTAAAATAGTTTTGGTAAATTTTCAGATAACTTTAATAACTAGAACAAAAAATATACATCACAGAAACCATGCTACCATTAATATTTATATTTCTTGCTATAATCTGAATATACTGCTAATCTGAAAGAGCCATATATATCTAGAAGTTTGATTATTGAGACTCTCTATATAGTATATTCTATTCACGCTTTACCCACATCCCAAAGGTTGGTTCTAAATACCTCATATTTTCAAAACTTTGCGTAAGTTCTAAGCCTAAAACTAATTTAAACACAAAATGAGAAACCAATTAATACTGTATCTGTTAAGTCTCGTTATTAACAAAATAAAAACTTTTTATTGCTACATTTCCTATATGAATACAATAAAATATCTTACTAACTTTTATTGCTTAACATAAAAGTAATTATATCATATAATAGAATAATATATCACCTAATGGATTAGTTTCAAATACCACATTAAGCAGATTGACGTCTTTCGTAACCTCTTTAGATATCACCAATTCTGGCTCACTTTCGCCCTGTTTTACCCCCAAAACACTGAATTTTTGCATTTGTACATCAACTCTGAAAAAAAAATAGATATGTTACTTAATATTGATTTCCTATAATTAACCCAGACACAATTTATGTTTAATTGATAAAACTAATGAGAGTTCATAAATATAATATTTTTAATTATTAATTAGCTTCACATTATCAAATTGATTGAAGATTATAAAAGCCAATCAAACTATTAATTAAATTAATGTTGTTCCTCAATAAAATATTTAAATTTAAATATGAAAATCACAATAAACCATCGATAAATTAAAATGTACTATATTAAAAGCACCCAAAACCAACGAGCTAGCTTGAAATGATTGTTAGATATAAATTAAACAAGAGATCTAAAAAGGCAATATACTATGTGGAAATCTGTGTAGGTTTTTGAGAAAATGGGATGATTTTATAATAATTATATATGTACATACATATAGTATTTTTTTTTATTTTAATACTTTACAGACACAACTATCCCAGTACCTAATTAAATGTTGCTACCAAACACCACAACCAAAACAGCAAAACTGTAAATATAAAATTAAAAGAAAAATACATTCCATAGATTGTTATAAGATAAATTGATATAATATTAGTAATTTAAAATGTTTTATCATAACATACAATATGAATGATATATGTGAATGAAATTCATTCTTTATATTACACATTATATTAAAAATCATTTTTTAGATATATTATGATGGAAAAAAATACATGTGACTAGTTCGGAATTTATTAATTGATTCCCCCTACCACTTAATATTGTATTAAATTCAAAAAAATCATATTTTAAAAATGTAGTGAAAGAAAATCATTTAGACTTTTTCTTATGTTAAAATGAATAGACGTCTACCTAAGGGCATTGGCACTTGGGCGTTGTTTTAAAGCAACTTCAACATTATCAACACAGGCTCTCAACACTTGAGTCTTATCATAGACACCGACTTGTAATCTGTCCAAATGAAATAGTCCGTGGACTGCAATGTATTCGGTGGGTAAATGCAGAGGTGCTGTATTTTCTTGGTAATCAATTGCACGATACAACTTTGCCTTTTCTTCTGGTGTCATAGCATTTTCAAACTGTTTCACTGTAATTAAGTGAAATACATTGTTTTAAAACATTCAGTACAATAGAAAATTATAAAACCACAGCAAAAGGATTCTTTTTATTTAAAATGTACAGCATATTTGCAGTTGCAAATACACTGTACATATGTAATATAATATAATATACATATTAGGGTGATTCATTTCCGCAAAGCATTTTTTTTTCTCGGTGCTCAAGCAAAATCTTAATAACGTTTTCAGATAGTATTTACGGATTTTTTAAGTTTTTAGGCATAAAAATCACTATAAATTCATGATATATCAGACGAACCACTTTTCATTAACGATTGAGTTGTATTTTCCTTTTACTTTTGGCAATTAGCTCGAAAAAACTGAAAAAAAGCGATTTTTCGCAAAAATTGTAAGTTGACCACTTCTACTGGTGAACCAATGGGAGATACCAAAAAAATCCCAACTGCATTTTTAAAGAGCGTGAAATTTCCATCATATAAGGTCCATCAAACCGATTGAAAATATTGTAAAAGGTCTTCAAGCATTAGATATTTGAAAAAAAAACATTTTTTTTAAGTGTATTTTAAATGGGAAAACTAAAAATTGAAATAAAAAGTGGTTAAAATTAATATTAAGGGCTCAAACTTCATGAGAATTTTTTTTTTCTACATGCAGATTAAGATTTTGCTTGAGCACCATGAAAAAAAATTTTTTTGGGGAAATGAATCACCCTAGTACTAATAGTTAATAAGTAGTTACTGCCGCACTCAGAGACGTTACTTAAATTTTAATCCTCCTTTAGTGGTTCCTTAGTAATGGTTTAACAAACTGTCACTCCCAGAGTCGGTTAAATGTCCCTTAAACCACCTTAAAGACTATTAACTTTAAGTAGACAATATCAGTTACTTAACTTTGTTAATGATCCCTTAACAAAAATGTAGTAGTTAACATGTTAGCATTGAAATAAACAAAACTGACATTAATATAAATGTACTATGTATACCTCTGTAGAATAACTCAATATTACAAATAGGTATGAAAATGGCCGAAACTGCCTAGTTTATAACAGTGTGCACTAATATATAGCTCACAAAATATAGGTTATTTTGATGATTGATAATTTTTTTTTTATTTGTTACTATTCTTATTAAATCCATTATAAGATACTTTTATGCTAATACATATGTATAGATTTGTAAAATTTACTTACAATCTTGTCAAAAATGAAGAGTATTTATACAAATTGAATAGAATTTCTTTGATCGATTGATTGCTTCCAGTACTGATCATACTTAAGTAGTCGTTAACTAAGTAGCCGTTAAAAGGAGACTCTGGGACGCATCCAGATTCAATGTGGCTTAGTATTTTTAATGAACTTTAATAAAGAGAGATTAACCTAAATTTAAAGAAGTTCTCTGAGTACGGCAATTACTTATTAACTATTATATTGTTCTCAAAACTAGTTTTCTTTAAAAAACGTATAGATGATGTAATAATTAATTAATTAAATTAACACAATAGAGACTCTATTAATTGGACTAATTGTTGTCATAAGGTAATCGGATAATCAAAAATCTGGATAATATAGTGTATGAAAGAAAGCTATGTTTGCACATATTATGAAGTCTAAAAAGGTAATTTACCTCACCTGCTTAGGGCTACTTTATAGATATGTTGTCATATGACTATCTTTCTAGTATTATACATAATGCTATGTATTTATTAAAAACAGCAACAAAAAGCATCAACAAAAATCAATGTTTTGATTTTCAATAAAGATATGTTTTCATATTTCCTTTACTTGAGGTATTTTTTTTAATAAAAATATTGTCGTAACAGAATATTTCAGTCTTCATCCATCAACTTTTTTAGTTTTTGTAAATTAAAGAAAACGCGATGTTTTTGAAGCGGTTTATCGTTTTTGTAAAAACCAACAATACAAAGCTCCTTTCAAAAATTCATCACACGATTTCTTCATCGCTTTTCAATGTTTATATATGAAAATTTAATTGGCATTTTTCTTAAAATCACTCATCGTGGAAGTGCATACACTGTACTTATTGGCTACGTTATGATCAGTTTCTTCTTTTTTAATGACTCAATAATATTTATTGTTTGCTTGGAGAAGCGACAACCTCACTCTACATTTTGATGTAAATCTTTATGTACATATGTGGCAGAATAACTGGTACAGTACAACAAACAAACTTTAAATCGAAAATAATAACAAAGCGCGTGAGGCAGAGATCGAGCAGGACGCTTACTGATATTGCCAGTGTCAACATATCCATGCACACACTTTATAGTGTGTGCATGGATATTTGGGTATTGGTTAACAATTCGTAAAATTTTGCATCTGTCAAATAGAAGTCCAGATAATTGAGTCTCCACAATAACATATAAACTGTAGTGAAAAAAAAAAATTTTATTGAACACTTACTTATAGCTGTACCCTCAGAGAGTTCATCGTCTTTTGATGTTTTACCTCCAAACCATCCACCGAGCCACCCACGGGATTTTTTAGCTTCTTCTTGTAGTTTACCTAATCTTTCCACCTGAAATATTCATCAAAAATATAATTATAGTTTCTATAATGATATAAATATTGCATTTGTTGCTAAATTAATGACAGAAAAAAATTACTTTTTTTTTAGTTTATAGGAAGTTTATTTAGGTTATATAAAAAAAAAAACTGATAAGTTTCTTTATTTCATTGCAATCAATTATAATCAGAGCTAAATTAGTGGAGTAATAATTAATTCTGATTTTATAATTTTATATTTCTCCGATCCAATATGCAACATAATAAAAGAATGAATAATTTCAGAGTTTTAACTCAATTCAAAACCAGAATTGTAATGGGTTTAACATGGCAGCTCGCTCCATATCCAACCATCTCGCCTCTTAGACAAAAGTGATGTAATTGTAGAACATAATGAATAGTTAGTCTGTACATTCACTTGACCAATCTTTAAAATCTTCTGTCATTGGTTAAAACCATATTCTGTGTACCAGTATACCTACATAAACAGAGCTCCTTATGAATCTCAAATAAGTAAACTACTGGATAAATTCATATTTAGTTTCAATTATTTATTAATGATCATTAATAACATCTTCTACATCAAAAACAAGCAATGTATATATGATTTTGCTCCTGTCCCTATTGCATTCTCTATAGTTCTGTTCCATTTCTAGTTCCCAGTTTTGATCTAAGATCCTTCTACAAATCCAACCATGGTGCCAATTTCTTCACCAATGAATTTTTAAAGGACATTTTAAATTATGTTGCATAATTGTATAATTGAAACTTTAATTAAAATCTGACTTTTTACATATCTATTTCAAAAACAATAAGAACTACAAATGGATTCAAACACCTACATTACATATTATAACAAAGATAACATTAAAAACATAAAATATAGTAGTGCTTGTTCAACATACCTCTAATTCAATCTGCTGTCTGATAATGACCAAATTCAACAGAGTCAAATGTCTCTCTCCTTCCTCGAGAATATTTTTTTGTTCCGTTGACATTTTTCCCTTATTACTCAATTTGTATTGATAAACTTTGGCATAATCTCTGCAAAGTTGCCTATGAGAATGCATATGGTTCCAATCCCAGTTACGATGGCGGCGTCGTACTTCTTCCTCTAAAACGCACTTGTAAGCGAAGTGCCACCATTCTTTATAATGACCTCTATAATACTTGAGATCGGGACGGTATTTTCTGCAATGTGTTTTCATAATGATAAATACTTCAGCTATATTCAAATTATATATACAATTCAAATAGTTTCAAAAAGTTCCATAATCAAATAAATTGAAGTTAATCACCTTCACATATCATATAATTTACAAAGCATACATTCATTGTGTAGCTTTACACTACATAATTACATACAAATTAAACACCTAAACGAAATAATGTAAATAAATGCTATTTGTTCTCCCAAGCCTTGAGTAACCTTCAATTTGTTTGAACTGTTAATTGAATGCTAACTGACCTATAGGGAGCACCTTTGTTCATTCTATCCATAGAGTCAGCCAGCATCATCATGTCTTGATATTGAAGCTTATTTAAAGTAACTGACAATTGCTCCATATGCAAAGTAAGAATTATTTTGGGTATAGAAAATTTTGGAGTGTCATTTTCAGGTTTCGGGTTTAACTTCAATTTTGCTGTTGCGTTAATAGGTCCCAAAGCTGTAAAAAAAAAAAAGATATAACACACACAATTATATATGTACACCAGATTGTCTCAAATGTATCAAATCAATTTTTTCAGATATTTTAGTATTGATTTGATTCATCACAAAAAGCAAATAAATATTAATGTCATTAAATTTTAAGTAAACTCCTTTAAATGTTAAATTTAGAATTTATTAATTGTTCTAACACTTAAATTATGCATTCATTTTCCCAACTTATCTGATCAATCATATCCATTATTATTAAAAGAATGAAATGCATATAATAAAACCTAAAGGCAAGGTCACAAATTGATTGAATTTGTAATTTCTTGCCTTTGTCCTGTATGAACAATTTAGACACAAATATTTAGTTTTTGTAAGCCATATTTTATATTGATTTATCTAAAATGACTACTACAAGGACTAAATGGAACAACTTACAGGAAATACATTCTTATTATTTACAATTTGCTTTTAATTTTTTTTCATGAACCATTTATTAAAAAGGATAGAAGCAGATATACAAACATTATATTAAAAATAAAAAGCAATATAAATATATATTAAAAATACAAGAGACACACTAAAGGACATAAAATAAAATGCTGAGAAACAGGACATAAAATCTGGCACATCAATATTAAACACAGTAATTGGTCATGAATTACACTATATAAATTTGGCAGTATCATTTATTTGTATTAAACAATAAGAATTACTAAAAAATTTGCATTCTTTTAAAAAACCAATTCATTTATCTAAATCTTCATAAATGCTTATATTTTAAATTGTATAACACTAGCTTATATAAATTAAAATATAAACATTTAAATTACATAACAGTAAATAATTCACAATTTATTAAATGCTTATTATATACATTATGATGACAGATTGCACTTCTAATACAATTTTGGTTAACCAATTCCAAAATGCAGGATATATAATGATTAAGATTGTTAATGCAAATGGTGCTTGACATTTTTAATAAAATTTATAGAGGAGTTTACACACACCTAATGTTGCAAGGTCATAATTGTGTAAACTCATGTCTCGTGTTACAGTTCACCTGTAACACGAGACATGAGTTGATGAAAAAAAAAAACAAAAAAAGTTAAATCAATTCAAAAGTTGAATAATGAAATAATATATTCATAAACACTTTTCATATGTTGTTTTAATATTTGAAATGAGAATATAAACATGTAATATATGTTTCTGGTATGCGCGTTACATGTAAGCAAATTCACTGTTGCTACATTAATTATCGCAAAACCAAAAATAAATTACTAATAGTACATCAGCCTTTGTATTAGTTTATATATTGGAATACTCCTCCCAAAGTTTTTGTTAGCGATAATTGTTATGAATGTTTTTTATTATAACAATATAGATATTGTCGTGTTGTAACAATGTAAATCGATTGATTAAATAGTCTAGAAATTAACAAAATGGCATATTGATTCATGTATGTAGGACCCATTGATACTGCAAGTATAATTTTATTTTTTTTTACAATTCACATGTGTGGTGGTGCAAATTTCTTAATGCAGGAAGAGAGAATATGTAATTAATAATTACAGTTAACAGAACCATGTCATAGTTATTAATTTTTACTATAGTAAGAACCAAACGAACAAAATATTTAGAAAGGTAACCACATTGTACATTTAACCACCAACAGAAAACAAAGCACTCATTAAGATTATCATTGTCATGAATACCAAAGACAGCTTTATATCTGCATTAGACTAATACATCAGCACGAAAATATATTTAAAAAAAACTAAAAAACACGCTTTTAAAGCACATCAAACTAAAAAGTGAAACATAATTTTTAATATAAGCTGAAAAAGTAATGAAAAATTACTAAAAATACTAGTATTATTGTGGAAAAACGTGGGGCGCTTTGTGTTACATTTTTTGTATATAGAGCAACCCACGCTTTTTCCACAATAATACTAGTATTTTTAGTAATTTTTCATTATTTTTTTCACCTCATATTAAGAATTATTTTTCACTTTTTAGTTTGATGTGCTTTAAAAGTATATTTTTTAGTTTTTTTTTAATATATTTATTTTTCACCTTTTAGTTCGATTGATTGTTAAAAAATTTGTAATTTTTAACAATACAACAATAGTATAATAAATAATAATGCTTATTACTGTTTCTAAATTCTATTACAAAACAGTAATAGTAATTAGTAACAGTAATAAGTCACTTGCTCTCATGCAAATAATGAAATTATAGATATTAATTTAAATTAATTAAGATATAACCCAAACTTATAAAAGCATGTTAAAAATACATAAGATAACATAAAATAACAAACTGAACACCACAACACTTCTACGATTTGGAAATATATAGCACTTACCATAATTATAGAAATCCGGTTTGTGAGTTTTACTAGCAATTTCTTTTTGTAATCTTTCTTTGATATCTGCTGGTGTCAATTTCGAGTAGAGATCTGTAATTGGATTCCAATACACTGCCAGACCTTCTAAACTGAGAATCTGGAAACATAATATAAACACCATTAAGAGAACAATAAAAAGAATTATTGTAAATAAAATCTACAAACTGACAAAAATTATAATATCTGGGCTGTATAAAATATGAATTGATATAACTACTGAGTTGACTACAATTCACATGAGCAGCATGGGCATGTCACGATAAAATATATAAAATAAATGATAATTAAAAAGAAAAATTAATGTTTTGGTTTAGTTTATAATGGAATAAAACTGCCTTATTGCCTTTTTTGCATACTAGTAATAATCATTATTAACTTAATGGTTGTTATTACTATAATACTTATTACCAACATTATATTTAAGCTTAAGATTAAAATTATTTAGTCTTTGTAATAATTACTATTAATTTAATGATTATTCTTAATTTAATAAATAACATCCACCCAATTATTTTTGCTGCCATTATTATTATTTATCTATTAATAACTTTTATTAATATGACAATAAATATTAATTAATTACAGAACAGCAAAAAAAAACTATATCAAATTTTCTATACCTTAAAAATTTTCGTAACGGCCTGTTGTATGACACACTGCTTCCAATTTTCATCAGTAGTGTGCACAGATAAATTATGAAGGGTGATACCGAAAGAGAATGGTGCCTTAGGATTTGTTATGCTGTCCTCGTACCTGATGTGGATGTCTTGTATTTTTAATTGTACATTTTTAATTATTTGCGTGACCAATTTTTCCACAAAAGTCTCATCCAGTTTATTCAAATCTGAAAAATTGATTGCATTTCATCTCAGGATATTAGTAATTCATCGAAGGATTCTATTATGTTAAACACATTTTGTTCGACTTCATAACTTATTAGCTTTTCTTTTTTGTCAAATTATCAGCAAAACAAAAATATTTATAGGATTGTCATAGGGACAAGTTTAATTTTTTTTTATTTTGTGACATCCATAGTATTTGTTTAAAAAATCCAATTACGATTCACAAAAAAATGGTGTAAACTCATCATAATGAAGTACTCTCTGCATTATAGGGTTTACTTGACATTGGTCAATTTACATTGTTATTCATGCATTAAAACACTGCAACATAATCATTAGTTTTACAAGAAACCACATGACTGTCGTTTAGACAGCTGTGTTCTCTTTGTTTGCCCCTGGTCAGGGCATCAATATATACTTTTCATCTGTTAACATCTAATAAAAACAACTGCCCTTTTATCTTTCGTCATTACTGTCCTAATGGGTAGAAATGCATTATGAAGCCAAACATACTTAAGTACAATTATATATGGATTTATTTTAAAATTGTAAAAACTGAAAAATTTATTTGAACCATTACAATGTTTTATTAAACATTAATACATTGAAAATTTTTGGAACCAAACAAAATGAATGAAATCAAATAAATTCCCTGTTCTTGAATTTCATTATAGAGAATTCATATTGTATACTTTTTATGTTGACAATCAATAACAAGACTAAGACAGAGTTCAATTTTGGATCAGGATATTAAGGATGTAGAACTGTATTCCACGACCAGGTTGTGGCGCACTCAGGTTAGACTGACTTTTTTCTCATTGCCAACATCACTTAACTTATTCCTCCCAATATATCTTAATAATCATAATCTAAAATTTTCATTACCATCATAGTTTCTGTGATTTTTGGCATTTTTAAAATTCTTTTAATGTAAAAATCATCAAAATCAGACAAGTAGAAACTTACATACACATATAAACTGATAAGGAAATTAACTCATTTGTGTTCAGCAATAATGATAAGCCAATTTTAACTTTCATTGAATATCCTTGATTACTATTTTTATTTATTTACATAGTAATGAGTCAACTTGAGAAAACAATGCATCTTTAAATTTTCAATGTTTTTTAAAGTAGTATCAGTTAGAAGACTAGTTCACAAGGGTTTAATATATTAAATTTCATGAGTATGAAATTTAATATATACTCTTGTGAACTAGTTGGAATATTTCATGTGTTTAAAGTTTTAAAATAAAGTTCATAATATACTATCATTATGGTTTTATAATCATGCTAGGGTACCTACCCTATTTTCTGTAAATCAAAATATTAAAAAAATAATAATAAGCAAAAAAATGTACATATATTTCTAAATTTTATTTCACAATTTATATGTATAACTATAGAACCTCCAGGGTATTGTTTCCAATATGGGATAGTCAGGGATGGTGATGATAAATATAGGTTTTCCCTAAATGTTTGCCTTCACAATTAGCAAGCAGTACTTACTTAAGTTTTACAAAAATGATATATAATAATAAGTTAACAAAAACCTTTTAATTTTGAATCATAAGATGCTGGTCTCTAAATTACTGTTTTTAATAAAAATATTGAATGATAAAAGTATTTATATGGCGAACTTGTGTAAAAAATTATCTAGATGACTGAAATATTATATGTGGAACAAGTTAAAAAGCCAAATTATAACACAAACTAATAAGTTGATGGAATTACTAAATACTTGGGAAATAAAAAAAGTATGTGTAGCTTATACAATTTGGAAGTAAGTCATTTCCGGCTAACCCTGACCTGGAAATGGGCTACTAAAATATTTCTAATAAATAATAAGACTGAATTCAATGTTTGCTTTCTATGATCTTTGCATCAAAATATAAATTGCAGAATCTATATGTAGAGCAGTATTTATGAATCATAAAATCAATTTATTAAATTGAAAGTGAACCTTTTTGAGCTTCCTTCTTCTTAGCTTCTTCAACCCTCGCCAATTCAGCTTGCTTGGAAGCCAGCAACAATTTATCTTCTTTTTCTGGATCATATTTAACTTCAGCAGAAGGATTTATTATCAAAAATAGACGTTCTACAGAAGCCTCTACTGATGCACCATATAAATTCTTCCATGGTATTTTAAGGACAAGTTTACCTATAAGAAATGTTAATAAAATTACACTTTTGCTGTACTAGGCAATTCAATGTTCAAAATAGTTTGAATCACACAAACAATAAGGCCTTGTTCATTTGTTGCACTTTTATGTGTGCAGTCATTTTCAGGTGGATTTATGAATTTATTATTAAGTTAAAAATAATATACATAACTTTTAGTTATGTAAAACTAGTACTAATATAGTCAAATAATATCAAACTTGAAAACAATATGCCCTTAAGATACTTATTTTTAGCACCTAATATAGAACGAATAATATATTTGCCATGTTCATATGTGACTCTTAATATTAGGGGGTGTTCATTACAAGAGATATTTTTTAAAAAATATGGACTCGTCCCCAATGAATGTTTTCACCAATGATTTTTTAACTAATGTATTTTTTTACATGTTCATATTACTGAAGATGTTAATATAGACAAATAATACCATATGTAACAATAGTTTATTTCCTAAATGTGAAAGTTGACATGAAATTTTCCATTGACCGCCTAACCTTCAGAGAAAGGAGGTGAGTTGATAAGGGCCATTTTCCACCCATCACACTGTTGAAAAAGTTTCGGTTTCCGGCTATCATTATACGGCTTTGTATACATAAATATGTGTATTTTTATTAAATAAGATTTACACCATAAATAATATAAGTTATGGAAATTATTGCCAAGAAACAGAGTTTTTAGCCTGTTTTTGTACATTTTTGTTTTATTTATACTACAAATTAGTTTTCATTTAAAACAAACGTGTTTTCTTAAGTGTCAGGAAGTATTCTATTAATAAATATAATTTGTCAAATCTATTGACAGGTGGGAGAAAAATGGTCCTTATCAGGCCACCTCTTTTGATCACACCACTCTCTTCATTTTGGGCTCGCATAATTAAGGTATGTCCTCTAATACACATTTTATTTTTGCATTATTAATGCAATTAAATTAAAATAGTTGAATTTCATTTCAAATTATAAAACAAAAATATTTTAAATGAAAGTGAAATATTTAAATCAACTTGAAAAGTTTCATATGACAGCAATATCTAGGTCCATTTTATAACCATAAGATATATCAACAGATTATTCATTTATTTAAAAAGTTATATAAAATAACATATTATAGCACCACTATAATAATCACAAGATTAAGAATAAATTACACAGTGAACAAATGATTAAAAACATAAAATATCAAATAAAATCAAATTGAATAATTCAGTATAATATTTTTAGTAATCTAAAGTAATATTTAATCTGTTATGTGTAGTCCCAAAATAAAATATATTTATATCAAGTTTTTGGAAGATTAATGAATGTGTCCAATGTTGGAAATTTGATAATTGCGCTGATAAAATGAAATTTCTATTCTGATGAAATCTACCACCTTTGTGATGAAATAGACAAATGTATTATATTGACATAAAATAACTCAAGTTCACAATATTGGTTAAACAAGAATTTTAATTTAAATATATTAATAGGTCTATCTTAATATTATGTATTATATGACCTTCAGTTTTTATTTGTGTGAGTCACTATCACATTCAAAGAGGCCAATGGTAGCAACTGATTTCAACAGAATGATGTCATCCCTGTCTGAACTTAATTACACTATAACAATTATAGGCGAGGTGGAATGGGCTAATGCATGTTAAGTGCCTTCTGATACCTTGTGCAAATGAACACCATCACAATTAAACACATATTACTTTATTCTTTATCATTTTATGCATTGTGATTCAAATATCAAGGAATTTCAAATATTGAAAATACTGAATACTAATTAAGATTAAAAATTATATAGGTGACCAGTAAGTACAATTATGTTAAATACAAAGAAAAAAAGGTATAAGCTTGTGATTAAAATGACAAATCACACCCAAATCTTCTTTCAAGTACATATAAAAAAACTTGGCATGGGCTTCATAAATTCTAAATAATTTATAATCATTTTTATTTATCCAAAAAATATCAAAATGAGATAGGAAATAAAAAATATCAAAATGAGATGGGAAATAAAAAATATTTTAAAATATTACCTAAATGTCCGTAAACAGTTTGCACTGGGATATTCAACTCTTCGAGTGCATTTTGTTTCAATACAAGATTTTCTAAAACGACATCACCTAAAAAAACAATATTACAAATCAATGTTAATGCGTTTCTCAATAACATGACTAAATTCCGTTTCTTACCTCCCCATATTCCTAGTTTTAACTGAGACCGGTTAAGATTTTCCACATAGTCGCCAAGGAATCTATTAAGTACATCCACTACTATCGCCTCAAACACCATTTTATGTTTTTGTCAATAAAAGAAAAATTAAGGAAGGTAACCGATAATTGTATAAATCTAGGTTCCGAGGCACATTATTTCGGGTTTACCTATGACTCTCGGACAGAACTATACTAATTGTACAATATGATAACTCGCAATTTCAGGAATATTATTGTGACCTTTCTGAAAGTTATTTTTGAATTCTAAATAGATCTGTCACACAATCAGCCACAGCCCCAGAGCACAGTCCCACTGAGCATATTCAACTTCAGGAAACTTTATGCACAAATTGTATTGCCATATCACCTATCCAAAAATAACGTTAAAATCGTGGTGAAAATACCTAAAATAAAACAATTTTAAATTGAAAGAAACGGACGGATAATTTAAATTTTTTTCTCATAACTCAACTTTTTTTTAGCTAAAGTGGTTTTATAGATATCTTTCAGTTACAGTTTTTAAGCACTTAAGAGTAGATTGATTCAAAAGAAAATTTCGAATATTTCATAATTTAATATTTTATAAAGATGTCTATTTTTAATGTTCTTGTTTAATTTTTAAGAATTCACCTTTAAAAATTATTTTTTTCATATAACCCATAGTAAGCAAATGAGAAATGGAATTAAATCGAGAGTTAATAAAAAGTGCAGTAGTTATGTTACCTTTCCGCAAAATATTTGTGCGTTTAATACTAAACATGTTTATTTCTACCATTGCTAATTTCTAGATATTTCATTTTCAATGCAGTTAAGTTCGATATGCTGTTAAACGTTATTAACATTGTCACCATATAACATGCTTTTTTAACAATTTTTTTCAAATCATTATAAGTAATATGAATAAAAGAATGTACATGTTTTAAATATTGTAAGTGATGCGTTTATTTACTCTTTTTATTTATTGCACATATTCCAAAGTATTTCATATACTCATGATTTTTTTTTATTCTTATTCATAATTAAATATATGCCATGATATATATTTTATTATTAAAAATATGTGGAATATATTGAATATATAATTGAATTGAATTGAAATTAAATTGAAATAAATTTCAGTCTCCCATCGGAGCTACACGTACTACTTCTTTAAACATTTTCTTTTTTAATTAACAATGAAAAATAGCTGGAATTTCACAGTATTTGCAAGACTTGTAGCTATCATGTCAAAATAGTAAAATAAAATAAAATAGCAAATGAATGGTGAACAAATTTTTGATAAATAGTCGTTTACGTAATTATAATACATAATAATTATTATTATACAATATAAAATGCAAAAACAAATAAAAATTTGTAAGTGAAAATTAATTTATATAAGCTATTATTTATTATTTTGTATTAAAAATATTATAAGGTTATTATTGTATTTATATTTTTCTTGATTTTAGTACAAAAAACTAATATACTAAACTAAATAAAATATTTTTCAAGGTGCACACAGCTGTACTCGTTCAAGAATGAGAGACAATTATACCATAACGAGTATGATTTATGCAAAAGGATCTTCAAATTTATTTAAAAATATATTTCTGATTGAATCTCATTTCCTTATTGTTTTGAGCAATTTTCAAGTTCGACAATATCGAAACGGTTGAGGTTATTAATTTTAAATTTTTTAAATGTTTTTTTTTTGTTTCCCTCTTGCGACGAGGAGGAGGTAAAAAATGTCTATCCTGCACACCCTCGCGCCCGTACGCGTGGGTAGTGTGGGACTGAAACCCACTAAAAATTCCTCCTGAAAGTGAAGTAATTGGGTCGGCTATGCTATTTAGTCGGTCGAGACGAGTCAGATGACAAGTCAGACGACTTTGATAGCTTCACCGAGTGCGGCCGGACGGCACATGCGAGTGCCGACGGCGCGTGACATGCGCTATGGACGACGCCTGGTGGAAGTCGTCTCGGCATAGGATGTCGCAGGAAACCGTCACGGGTCGGTTCCCTTCTCCTGCCCGGAGGCGGTTAGCGGCGGCCGGGTGGAGTAGGAGCTTAGGTCGATGACCTGACTAACGGATAGACCTACTCTAAGTCAGTCATGCGTGTCGTTGACGTCATTAAGGCTTTCAACTGCCGCTGTAAGAGCGTCAGGTGGATCGGTAAGTACGTTTCGTGGCCTACGGATAAGGTGGGTGGGATGCGGCGGTTGATAGTCAACCGCCGCATCCGCTACTTTCGAAGCTATTATCTCCGAAATCATTAAGTAATCAGAAAAACTATCTTTAAAAGAACAGTCGAAATATGTGCCACACGTTGATGTTTGCTGAAAAAAATTTATTCAGCTTTTGTTACATGTGCGGAGTGCCTCTCTTAGAAATATTTATTTTTGTTATTTAACTATCAAACTAAGTATGTAGCGGCTTATACAACATACCTACATTATAAATTTCATCAATATTCGTCTTGTATTTTTTGAATGAAATGTTTTTGACATACAGACGGACGGACATGACGAAACTATAAGCGTTCCGATTTCGCAATTTTGGTTAGTAACCCTAAAAAAAAGCTATTTATGTCAACAAAACCCAATTGAACATAATCTTTAGTCAAATTTTGTATATAATGAGATCAAATAGATTAAAACTCTATTTAAGAAATCTCAAGTAAATAACCTTAACCGTTTTGATATAATCGAACTTAAAAATTGTTTAAAACAATAAGTAAACAAGATTTATTCCAAAATATATTTATTATAAATTTGTAGATCCTATTGCATAAGTTATACTACATTGTGATATTCTTTGTTAAGAGCATTTTACTCTTTAACGAGTACGGCTATGTCCACCATGAAAGATATTTTTATTAAGTGTAATATACTAGTTTTTTATCCTAAAATCAAGAAAAATATATGTACGTAACTATTCTGGCATTAAAAAATACGTAAAAGATAAAAAACAAATTTCTGGCAACACAACTATACGCACTGACAGCTTAGGAAAACATTTCATTTAGGTTTGTGACATGTTTGTGGTTTGAACCACATAAATTCTCTATATATTCATATCACAAACTATACTATATATTACATCTGCCATTTTCTCATTAGCAGCTGTCACTTTGATATGTGTTACTTTCAAAGCCCTATTGTTATATTCGTAATTCGCGACTTACATTCAGAAGATAATGCATATTTATACGGCACTATTAAAAACTGATAAACGTTTTGTATTACCCAATTTAAATATAAAGTATAAACTCACACCTATTTTCCAAAAGCATCGGTAAAGACCATAGAGTTATGATCTTCACACGTCTATTGTTTCACTGACTAGTATCGTTTTGTCATGCAAGTTCGTCGCTTTCGGATGTTTAAAATTTGGTCCTTTTTTAATATGTCACTAATATAGGATTTTCTAAGGCGACCGTTCCCGACCTTTCCGTCATTACATTCGCTCTATAGATTTGTTTTGTCAGTCTACTGTCATTCATCCTTTCCAGACGGCCAAACCACCGCAACACTTTCTACTCTAGTCACTACATCTTACTTCAAACCACAGCGCTCCCCTAACATCACTGTTTCTACATATATCTTTCCAAGACACTCCACACATATTACACAGGTCCACTGCATTGATCCTACTTTCATTTTTCTTCTGCTATACCCAGCTTTCACTGCCATACATAAGCATATGAATTAGAACCCCGTTATAGATAGCTAAGCGCGCTTGTCGTGAGACGCTTTTACTACTCATAATAGCGAGCGAGGCCCCATACACTTTATTGCCAGCATTCACTTTCCTTTCGATATCTCTAATCTGTGAACATTTTATCGTAAAATGTTATTAAAAAGGGTCAAGTAGCATATTTCTTTATGAAATAAATAAAAGTTTTTATTTTTCTAAAATAATTGCTTACATTAACACAAAAGATTTGAGCGTTTGATACTGCCTATTGACGGAAATATACATTATCTTCTTGATAAGCACCATATATAGCTTGGTCTATAGCAATCTTTTCGAAGATGGCGAGTTTCGACTTTAACCCCACTATATTCTTTTTTTTATGGAATATACTGATTGCCAAGTACCGACCAATTACGAGTACAGTCATGTAATCAAACAGCGTAACTAGCTTTCTTTTTCTAACTCATGTCAAACAAATTCTATCCTAGTCTTACACGACGAATAGCTTCACTGCCAGTGATGCTGGCTAATAATTGAAATTTTTCTAAATAAGTTTCTATAGCGGTAAAATAGCAATATCTTTTTTTTCTTATAATATTACATAGGTACTTGTTTATATCATTTTGACTACATTAAATGCACAAACTTTTCTTAAACTTGCCAGGTTAATGTAAACCATACATTTTTTTACAGCATAGTGGTATAGTAAAGTAATAAAAAATGATGAACTTGTGAATTAGCTGATAACGTTTATTTTTCCAAGGCTTAAAAGCATCATTAGCTTTTATTTTAGACAATAATTGAAATCCTTAAGTACCAATATGTTAGCCATGACATTCATAAAGCTAATTAAAGGTGTTGATTTTTTTTTCCAAATTCCAAAAGTGCCATTATTTTGGAATTTGGATGCCTTTGGGTATCTTTTGTTATTCTGGGCAATCATAAGCTGTTCTATTAATCCACCAAGGGATATCATTGAAAAACAAGACATGTATAAATATTTTGTTTTTTTTATGCCTAATCATATCTGCCACTAATTTACAACAGACACAAAATCCTTATCAAGCATACAAAAGTCAATAATAAAACACAATAGTCAGATAACTTATATTTGTATTATTAAATAACGCACAAACTCGGAATGCATAATGATTTTGTAATGTATTTTATTAACACTTCATTAAGAAAATAAATTTTAAAAATAATATAGCCCTACACATTCTAACATATTTTCAAAATTCTTATAGCTAACAATGACATTATGCATTATTTACGTACTAAAGAACCACATTAACTGTTAATATTAGGAACAACAAATTCTTTTAAATAGCGAATGGCTATACCACCAACATAGTTTTTACTTGCATATAATGTTAAAATTGGAACTTATTCATGGAAGTTACAATAAAATATGTTTTTATTTTCATTTATAGCAACCATTATTATTTTTTGTGTAAATTAAGCCTATTATTATTATTAATATATTTTGTGTATAATGAGGAAATTAATTCAATTATTATTATAAATATTGGATCTCAAATAAATTAAATAATGTGTGGATGGATGTCATGTATTGGTATTCAATACTTTTGCGATTACTCAGCATTGTTTATGCACACATATATTTTCAAAATTTAAACATAATTGAATACAAATAATTCTATAATATATTTTATTATTACTGCACATAAATTAAAACATCAAAAGATGTGAGCTGAGTGAAACAACAGGAATATGAATATAATATATACATTCTATCAATTATTGCAATTAAGAATGTGAATAAATGCATCACGAACCTAAAGCATTAAGAAAAATATAGATAATTTTAATAACATTAATCTAATATTTTAAACTAATGTAACAAATCAAATTAACTCGATAAAATAAAAAAAATTGAATAATTACTCTAAATATTGGAAGTGAAAAGAAAATAACTTTTAAAGATTTCTAATTGGTAATATTTATATTTGAATCTATAAATACTGTTTCATTAATAAAAAAATATAATTCTAAATGCAATATAAAAGGCATACATTAAAATATAACCTTTTAAAATTGATTTTTACAAGACAGCATTTAATTCATTTTATTATGCAATAATTTTGAAAAATCAAACTTCTAACATTGATTATGATTTATAGCACATTTCCGAATAAACTTTTATAATGTTTTTAACTACAATAGAGATTCAATTCTAATCTACTATTAAAATTAATACATTAGTTGCAATATCAGAATAAGTATTTCACAAGTCTACTGTAATGAATCTAACAGAATTAATAATACCAAAGTACCACAGTAGTTCATTTATAAATTATTTCATTTAGAAATCAATGATATACATAACAAATAGACTAATTTATATGGCTACAGAATTTTAATTTCATATCTAAAGTTTACAATAAAATCGTTTAGTCCATATTTTTGCACCTAATGGACACCATTTACAAGCTTTCCTTTGTCACCAAGATTTTCTTCATCTATCAAAGTCAATTCAGATATATTTAGCTCGTCTTCATCTGTGGAAGTAAATTGACTTTAATATTTAACATAATATATATATGTATAATAACACACAAATTAAAAACAATGAAAACAATACTCACCTGAACTAACATCAGACTGATTTCTCGGACTGAACTTACACCCCTTTGATAAGTAGTTCTTGAGTTTTCCTAGAGATGCAAGTATTAAGCTGAAATTATATTGTAATATTTACGATTAATGATTATATTACTTTAACAAAAAAAAAAAAGAATTAGGTTTTTTCAGACAAAAATGAACTAAGTACATTACTATTGGACTCATATATCTATTTTATATTTACCCTAAGAAAGGTGGGCTGGGAGACAATGGTCTGGATAAATATTCAGGATGAAACTGGACTGATACATAATACGGATGATTTTTCACTGTGGCCACTTCCATCCGAGTTTTAGTATCATCCTTGCCTAAAAAATATTAACATCAATATCTTAAGGTTTTATAAGATATGCATGAATTATTGTAATGAGTTTTCAAAATAACTTACCAACAAAATCTAGACCAGCTTCTTGAAGACGTTCCACATATTCAGGATTAACTTCATATCTGTGTCTGTGCCTCTCTTCTATAACATTTTTCTTGTATAATTGCACTGAAAGTATAAATGATTATTCATTCATAATTCAGTTTTCATATTTGCAGTTTTAAGAGCATGAACAATTCTAATACATTTTATTTGACTATTGGAGGACCATAATTGACAGTAAGTATGTTATAGTGAAATTATCAATATACAAAACTATAGTGTATTATATACACATAGTATTTCAATTTATTATCTATTTGGTTTTTTATATATTATTTGTTATATATTTGTACTTCATTTATTATATATTAGTTGGCTACATTATAATTGAATGTAACTGTTAAAATTTAGAGAAAACCAACTAATGTAAAGTGAACTAAAGTGCTTATGAATTAAAGCAGTAAAATAGTGCTTGCATAACAACCAGTTACATTATTTCATAGTACTAATCAGAGACAGGTTACATTTAATCAATGTAGTCATATGGAATTTTAGTAATTTTAACATAATATTAATAAAATCAGGCTAACTCTATTAGAACCTATATGCCTGAGTGAAACGCTAAGAAAAAACTGGTCAAGAGCATGTCAGGCCGTGCTCAATAAAGCACGGCCTGATTTCGAAGCCTATATTTATATTACAAAGAAATGCACTACAGATGAAAAAAAGTATGTTATTCCATTTTTCCCATGTTTCCCATACATAATAGTTATAATCACTTTATTGGCCTATAACTAGAAAAACAAGAACGTATGACAACTGTGACTATTAAACTAGTGCAAACTAAAGTCCATCAGCAAAAAAATGTATCTTCAATGCACTTAAGTCTTTGTGTTGAGAAGCGCAGTTTTACAACTCGAAAACAGTATATACGATCATGTTCAAAATAATTTTCATTGAAAGTATTTATTAAGTGTTTACCTTCATATAGTATTAATATAAGTACTAGAGCTTTTAGCCACATCTCCACCCATGTGAATATAGAATGAATTCATGTATTTTTTTTTAAATCGCACTAGCTTTCTATTCTGATCATAATCCCTATCGCATTTCCCATTCGATTCCGATGCTAAGTCTGTTCTGATCATATATTTTCTAAATTTCAATTCAGGGCTCACTCTCAACTCTAACTCCAACTCCAGTTTTAATCCTGATCCTGCTCTCGATACCTATTAATTATTATATTAATTGTGTGCCTCTCAATTTCACTCACTTGAAATACTATTGTTATTCTATGTCACATTATTAATTGCTACTGTAATGTTTATGAAGTACAATGTGAGGAATATATAATATGTATGTGTGTTGATGGCCTCATAACTGTGAAACACAAAAATTATATTAAATTACATCACACTTATATTAAAAAAGTTAAAGTATGGATCTGAAGACGTGTTTATTAACATGGAACACTGAAAGCGTTTACTGAAAAAATTGTAATTAAACTTAGTAAACACAAAAAAAAAAAACCAAAAACAGTTTTGTATTACTTGGATATAGTGTAACATTTCTAATTACTCAACTAAGATGTATCACACCCGCTTCACATTTAAAGAGCAAATAATGAAATGAAAATACTTTAAAAGGGCAAAACCATAATAATATTTTTTAAAAATAAAATAATACTTACTTATTAAACTTGATTCTAAGTAAGTTTTCCTCTTCCCTAGTCTCATAGTTCCCCCTAATTTACCTGGATGATGTTCAGGCATATCAATGACCAATTTATCTTCACATTCTGGATCAACTTCTGTACTATTAGCTCCTTTAAGATTCAGTACATTTCTAGCAAATTCTATGACAGCGGCTTGCAATCCTAAGCAAATACCTAACATTGGTTTTTGGGTTTCTCTACACCATTGACACGCTTCAATTTTGCCCTCCATACCCCTTTGTCCAAATCCTCCAGGAACTATGACACCGCTGACAAAATGAACAAAAAGACAAATATTCAGTAAACTTTTAATTAGAACTAATTATTATAGAAACATATTGAATGGAAAAGAATACATATACAAATTCTTGAAAAAATTTAATTTATTTTGGGGCTAAGTATTTTACCATGTGGAATCAAATAACATGAAAAATATTGAAGAATGAAAAAAACATATTAAAATAAACGTGTAAGGAGCAAACCGAAATGATTGAGAATAAAAAAAAACTTGCCAAGAGCATGTGGGACCATGTTGATTATAGGGTTCCGAAGCAATTATTACAAAGAAATGTACTACAGATGAAAAAAGTATTTTCTTACACTTTTTCCTTGTTTTCTACACAGAATAGTTATAAGCACTTTATTTGCCTATAACTAGAAAATCAAGTAGGTATGTCAACTATTACTATTAAATTAGTGTAAACTAAACTGTATCAGTAAAAGAACATAATTATCTTCATGAACCTTACATCCTTTTGTTGAGAATGCAGTTTTTCGGCAATAACTCAAAAACAGTATATATGATCATGTTGAAAATAATTTTTGTTGAAATTATTTTTATTAAATGTTATCTTTGTAATTTTTTTCGTATTCTTTGAACATAAGGTTTAGACATTTCTGCTACTTTCGGAGCGATTATTTCTGAAATTATTCACGTGGTCAGAAAAATTGCTTAGAAACCTTAATGTTTGTAAAAAGACTATCGAAATATGGGCCACTTATTGACGTTTGTTGAAAAAATTTTTTTTCATGTTGTACAATAGATGGTGACTATTGTGTTCCTGTAATAAAATTTTGGCAATGTGTCCTTCGACACAAACAAAGCGATCATTTTCTTAGATATGCTGTGAGAACGTACTACTTTTGTTGGTTTAAGCTCATCTTCAAAAACCCCTATTGTCAATTAATATTTTATTTCAGGCTCATATGAACAAATCCATAATCCATCACCTAAGACAAAATTACAAATTGGCTTTGGATTTCTCTCTATTGAAGTGTTGCAGAGAAGACTGGCACCGATTAATATGAGCTGCCTTTTACTCTTCGTTCAAACTAATTATGGGATACCCAATGGGAAACTAGCTTTCTGACACCCAATTTATTATGTAAAATAGTATGAATTGCAATCATTCCAATACCCATAGTTGCCCGAATGTGCTCATATGTTGCTTGTTGCTCATGTTGTATGTATAATTTCTTGCACAGCAGAGACATTTTCAGGCTTTAACACTGTTTTTGGTCAACCTGTAGAAGGTATGGTGTGAGAGAGGCATGACCTCATCGAGACTCTGTTTAGCAGCAGTATATTGTCATTTGACTAGGTGCTTCAACATCATAAATAGAAACAAGCTCAGTGAGACACTCGACTGAAGATAGGGTTATCTTGAGTCGAGCATCTCACTGAGCTTGTTCGAGCAGTGAAAGTTGTGATAAATTATGGCACAGAAATTTTCCTGCATGAGCTCTATTATGTTATTAAATGGCCAATTTTAAACTGAAATAAATACTCTTTTTATCAACATTTTCTTATTAATTGCATAAATGTCATCATAATCAAAAATGGCCAATATTCACATAACAAAAAAGAGTTTTATTCTTACTCACTTTAAACTACTTGATTCCCGATCATTTCACTGTAGACCTCATAATGATAAAACAATGTTATTACAACTTACTCGCTTTTACATAAATCTTGCCATGCTTTATGATAATTGACTGGATCATCTAATTTAGTTTTCTTTTCTAAGTAAACAGCTTCAATATATGTCAAGTTAAGTTTACATCCAGCTGCAATGCAAGCATGCTGTAAAGCTTTTGTCACGCTTGCATAACTGTCTTCTAATCTTGTGTATTTGCCTACTAGAGCGATGTTTACTTCTTTCCTTAGATTATCTACACGTTTTGCTAAATTTTTCCATTTCTGCATAAACCTAAAAAAAAGAGATTAATAAATTAGTTATGCTTTTAAATCTTTAAATTGACATGACAATTTAAAGATTAAGTATAATGACATTTGACATCATTTCTTCTCACATTTGTATAATTTTTTTGACTAACCTTCCTGGTCTGGGCATTAATATGTTCAACTGTAATCTCTCATTTAAATATTGAACTACGCCTTGCGACTCCATTAACAATGGAACATGATACACCGAACTCAAATCATGTATACATAGTACCTGTAAAACAACAATGACTCGTTTCACAATTCTTATATCAATTTCAGGATATTGACAGACATCTGACCCACCATTGTAAAATGGTAGTACAAAATCTATAAATATTTACATTTCTGCTAACTGTGAATATGAACCTTGACAAATTCTCAGAATTTCTGAACAAACTATGAATTCATAAACAGATTAAAAATTATTTATTACCAAATAAAACATATATGGTGTGGTAACATACTTGTTCTGGTCCCACATGACAAAAATTTGAAATTTTTTCCTTGACTGTCTGACCAATAGGATTTTCTGAACGACATATTATTAAATCAGGAGACAGACCCAATCCACGTAATTCTCTTACAGATGACTGAGTAGGTTTAGTTTTTGGTTCGCCTGTAGATTTTGGCTAAAAATAGTAATACATAACATTAACATTATAAAGAAAATTACAACATAAAACAATGGTATCAAATACTTTTACACTATCAGAATTTTTGTCTATCATAGAAAAAAGATTTAATTATTATAAGAAAAATATTTAAGTAAGTAATCACATTTAGTATTGAATTTTCATAGATAAGAAAATATCTACATCAACTTATTTCACATTTTTATTTAGAGCTGGGGTAAAATGTTTTGATTTCCATACATATTTTCCATTGCAGGACACACATTCATATCGTAACTTATGGATATAAACACTTAATATATTAGATTATATAAAAAATATCCTAACAAAACAAAAATATTCTATAATTCAATGTCTATTTGCCTTTGTCTTATTAATGGTTTTATGGTAGTACTAGCTATGATACCCGGCTTCGCTCGGGAGTTGATATGAGATTACGTGGTAGATGAAATAAAAAAAACATACTATGACGTAAAAAGTAAAAAATATATTTTGAAAACATTTTCTATATTTACATGTATTCACATTTTCTCATTATTTACACTACTTGTTTATAAACAACATTTTTCATTTTATTGTCCGGGTATATATATATATAATTTTTCGAACTTCCTACTCTTGAGCAAGCTACGTATAGCTGACCGTGAGAGAAGCAGGATTCTTTGAGGTTGATGCCACAATATTTTAAAGTTTGCCCTTGCTTTGTTAATTGTAAAACTAAAGGCTAATTTAATTGGAAACTGCAATCTTTTAAATTGAAATGGCAATTCAGAAGAGATCAGTGGTATTCTAGGTATAAATACTGTGTGTCCTTTGTTCTTTCCGAAATAAGTTCAGCTTCAATGACATTATTCGATAGCTGTTTTACGATCATCCTCGTTCCATTACATAGTTTTGGGGAGTTGAGATTTCTGAGTAGTATGATTGGAGATCCAATTTTCAGACGAAGGCAGTGTAATGGCATTCCTGGTACTTGTAAGAGTTTAGAAATTCAGTAGGAAAGTTGACACTTTTTTCAATGGATACCATCGTGTCGATCGATTTATATACTTTCTCTTCACCAGGTATTTTCTTTAGAATATTAAAATTGATATCGTCAACAATATTATTTTTAGTGGCCAAAATTGCTCTTTGAAATAACCACTCTACGTTGGTATAGTTTTGAATAATATTTGGATAAATTTTGTCGATTAGTTCGTTTTCAGTAGTGGCTATGTTACAGAAATCACTATTGAGTTCAATAAGGCCGGTCGTTTGATCAGTAGGATATGTACCTTCGCCTATTTGTAAAAGTATTTTAGCAAAATGTGCTGCTGTTTCATCTTTGATAATTCAACCCTCATGTTTTTTGTTAATTGCAGTATTTGTACTTTTGGCCAGAGATGTGACTTTTTTAAGCATGCATTGATCTCGTCTGCTGGTGTTGATTTGGGAATAACTGGAAGTGTTTGTCGAAAATCTCCTGAGAGTATGAGTAGAGCTCCTCCCATTATTTCAGAGTTTTTTCGCAATTCTTGTAATGTTCTGTCCATGGCTTCTAGTGATTTTTTATGGGCCATGGTGCATTCATCCCAGAAGATAATTTTAGCATGTTTTAGAAGTTGACCCCGTCCAGATGTTCCTGAGATTTTACATACCGGGAATTGTTGTTCGGCTATATTCAACGGTAGTTGTAAGGCAGAATGGGCAGTTCGTCCTCCTTCCATAAGTGTGGCTGCAATGCCGGATGATGCTAGTGCCAGTGCGATGTGTTTTTCAGCACGTATTTCCGCCAGTATTAGATTTATTAGAAACGTTTTACCGGTGCCTCCTGGTGCGTCCAAGTAAATAATTCCACCAGTGTTGTTATTTATTCGGTTCATTATAACGTTGTAAATTTTTTTTTGATTATCATTGAGGAGTGGTTTGTTGTGAGCAATGTATTCAAGTAGTTCATTGACGTTGTAGCTTTTTCCTTTGTAATTTCGTAGTTCAGCACACTGAAAGTATTTCTTTGTGGTGCTGGCATTCAATTTCAACAATAAGGTCTGGTTATTTATTGCTAAACATTTATCTTCTAAGCGAATGAGTGTTTCATTGAAGATGTCGTCATTGAATTCTATAGTCAGTTCTGGATTAGCTTGTCGGATTTGGTACAATATATCATCACTCATATTCCGTTTGAAAGAGTCCCATAGCTGTTTTGGGTTTGATGGGTTACATGTTGTTAGAATTATGGCGAATAACTCTCGAATTTGTTCAGCTGAAGCTGTGAGTGTGGCTTCTTGTAGTGTTAATTCCCAGTGGTTATCGTTTTCCAATAATCCTAAACGTTGACATGCTTCTCTGTAAATGTGGCATATGTAGCCGTCGATAGTCCTGAGATCTGTGAAATTTGTTGGTCCCTGTATTTCATGTAACAACATTCGGAGATAGAAACATTCGGCATTGTTTGGATGTACAGTGTATACTCGACCTATTGTGTTAGTTTTCATTATTTCTGGATGACCCTCTTCTGGCATTCCTTGCTTTCGTCGTTGAAAAATTTTCCTTGTTTTGTCCCACGTATAATAAATAGGGACGTCGACATACAGTAACGTCTTTGCGAATGGATCCGTTTGGCAAAGTTGGAAAAAAGCTGTTAATGTTGTGTTCTGAGGTGGTTCGCTTGCAATTTTTCTAGCCGAGTCTTTTGTGAAGTAAACTCTCTGTCCATTCTCCAAATGTACTGCTAGATGTTGCACAGCTGGTTCGCGTTCGTGTATGGGAAAACTAAAATCCTCCACGCTGCTTCGTTACTGTTGATATATCTTCCCATTTGGTACATGAGGATTTCATCATTTCTATTATTTTGTTCGCTATTTTGGACTGTTTGAAATACTGCCATATCACTACCTTTGTTTACGTACTTACATATATATTTAATAGATTTTACTGAATTGCAATATTCAACGTTTATGTGTGCTTGGAACATTTTGGAAAGTAGTGGGTTATATGGTACTACCATTGATTATCTATTTCCAGTTCGTCTCTGCCTTGTAGTCGTATTTTTGCTGTGAAGCCACCGTTTTTCGGTGATCGTCTTCTATATTTGGGATAGCCGTCATCTTCAGTTTTTGTATCGTCCAAGTATGGTTTTGGATATTTTTTTGTACATTTTCCATCACTCATGCATGGCGCATTGAGGTTTAATGGTCCACATGGTCCGTGAATCATGTTTTCACTACTATGTTGTATAGTTCGGATCATTTTGTGGATTGGGAAATTCAGCTTGGATGATTTTGTCGATATCCGTGGGATAAATTTTATCGTGTAGCCATATGAGATTGTGTAAGGTAATCCTCGTTTTTGCCACTCGATTGTATACATCCAGCATCTAACGGTTCCAAAGATGTGGTATTTTGTGATGACTTCAATAAATCTTATTTGTTTTTGTCGAAAAACTCGGGCTATTATGTCGTGTCGATCCATGGAGGTTTGTCCGTATTTTAGTTGTTCTTTGATTTCTGGCCATGAGGAGTTGCATGTAAATGTTATGAAGAGATCAGGTCGTCCATATTTTCTTACGTAGGTCATGGCATCTTGAGTATATTCGTGCATATGTCTTGGACTTCCTATGTATGATGAGGGTAAGATTACCATTGTTCCAATATCGTCAATATTGCCGTCATTTACGATCGCATCTCGAAGGTGGATGTATTCTTCTGTGCGTAGTTTCTTCTGATTCAGTCTTATGTAAAGCATCCGTTCTGCTTCTATTTTTGCGTACATATCTACCAGAAATTGTTGGAATAAACGGCGAGTGTTGAGAATGTGATTGTATACTTCATTGTCTCTGATCATTAAGCGGTAAGCATAGAACTCCTTGAAGTGACTTTTTGTTTGTTTCTATGCCGTTTTAGGATGAATTTGTTTTATATTGAAATGATAACCATCCTCTCTGTGCAGAAATATTAACGGATATTGAAGAGCATCATATGAACGGTGTGTCTCTGCAATGCGTTGTAGTCCTTTTCTTCTTCGTTGTACAATTATGTCACGGCTTGTATTTTCATTGTCCACAATTACGACGGCGACTTCATCTATCTGAGGTGCATTAAATCTACGTTCGTGTTCTCCACGTGGTCTTTTATCGGCTCGAATTACAATTTTATAGTCATCAGAAATCATGCGGTCTAGTGTTGTTTTGAATATATAAATCAGTTGATTGTATTTGTGTAAGATCCTCTGTACATCTTGGATTATTTCGCGTTTCAATCCAATAAAATTTGTACATCGTTGATCAATTTCGTTTTTCATTTCCGATGAAATATACTTGCAGAAATTTATAGTCATCGTTAGGCATTGGTAGTAACGATCCAATTTTGTGATAAATTTGCCCTTGAATTGAAAATACATATTCAAATTTGTCTCTATTAGTGTCAGTCGAAGTAACACCGAAAGAAGTCATTTGAAAGCAGGAGTTGTATGATCTTATATTTTGAAGAAAGTGTTTAGATTCTGGTGTTTCCCGGTCATGTAATGTAGAAATTCCTGTGGAGGTGCTTCCAGTGGTGGTAATCGAATTTTTCCATTCATGCAACAGAGACCTGGTGTTTCTTTACTGAATTTCTTCGCGTGGCAAAATTGACAAATGTTATTCATTTTCCGATCACAACATATTTATGATCGTAATATTTCTTCGTCGGTTCGTAGTGGAATGCTTCCTTTGTTAGATTATCTTTTAAAATTCTCGATTCTTCAATACTTTTATTTTCTTCTTTCTTCGCTTTTCCGCTTTCAGGGTGCTCATTCTGGTTCGTTGATTTTGTAAACGTGCTTCGCTCTTCTTCCGTTTCATTTCTTCGATTTTCTTTTGTTTTCGCCGTTCGCTGCAGAACTGGCAAGATCTCCACCTCTTTACGTCTAGGCATTGTATTCTGTAAAATATAAATTAAATAAACATTTTATAGACAAATATATTGTTACGTAAACGTGGAGCACGTTGAGACAAAGAAAAAAAAATTATTTAATCTTCAAGCGGTCGCGGGATATTTTGTTTATGGCCAAAGTATATAGAAGGCATCGATTCAACGCCGCGCGACTACTTGAAAGTTAAGGAAATTACAATTAAAAGAAAATTAAAAAAAAACCATTAGAATTAATTAAATACACTATTAAAAATACTCACATTTGATATTTCACAATAAAGGCTCACAGATAACTTTTTTCTTCTTCACTTCGAAATCGAGAATTAATTAAACACACTATTAAAAATACTCACAGGTGATACTTTAAAATAAAGGCTCACACACAGATAACTTCTTTCTTTTTCGTTTCGAAATCGCTTGTTTCGCTGTTCAAATCAAACTAACTTTGGCGGGTGACACCGGGCTCTTATATATTCAGAAAGCTAGGCTCTAGGATATTCGAGAAAGTTGGCGCTAGGATATTCGAGAAAATTCCCTAATCGTTCTTTTAAGTCCATATTGTGTACAATGAATAAAATTCAACTATTCGACAACAGATGGCGCCACTTTGGACAATGAATGAAGTTCAACTACTCAACAACAGATGGCGCCACTACACTTACTTTCCAAGTTGAAGGGTTGAAAAAGCCTTTATATCTTTAAAGATACACCCATTAGGTTAAAACGGGAACTTTCTTGTTCGAGGGGGAATAAAGGGCTATCACACTATATAAGTCCCTTTATCGTGCTGGGACTCCTTTTTAAGTTTTATCGGCTCGCACATTTTATCAACTTAGTTTTATTATATATAATGATATAATGATAATGATTAAGCTGCCCATTTCACTTTATAGAAGCTCATTACATATTTAATCAATCTACTATTCAATTAAATTGTATATATGAAAAAAACAATGTTATTGAACACTTTCAGTCATGACATTTATAACCTTTGCATAATATTTATAAACTGGTATTACATCTATGCAAAAACCTTTAAAAAATAATTAAATGTATCATTCAAAAGAATTTATATATTAGATTTATATAAGATATATTGAGATATAAAAAATCAAATTAATAAATTTACAACTTATACAATTATATGTAACTAAAACTACAATCCAGACAGAAATTACAAGAGTAATGTCCCATATAAATTTTCTAATATAAAAGTTATTATGTATGCACATATTTCAATATGAGTTTTACTATTTGATAGCACATTTTTCAATATCACTGAATAATGAAAAAATTAAGTTAACAGTGACTGTTTCAATATTTTGCAGGTAATATTTTACCACAGTTATTGAAATTGGCTTAAAATTTTCAATATGATAAGACAAAAGGTATATAAAATTGTAGCATATCTTCTATTTTTATATGATTTTTATGTTTTCTTTCAATGCTCTACTCAATACCATAAAACTCCCCCATTCCAAACCAACCCCTGAAATCAAAATTCCATGCATGTATGTTTTGTGGAACTATAGCAAGAACTATAATGACCCAAAAAGAAATTAGGAATCAATGTAAGAGTAAAGAAAATGATTGTCAGTTACCTGAGGCACTAATGACACATGAGCACAACAGAAATTTTCTCTTTTGACTCTGAATTGAAATTGTCTAAATGCTTCAACAAATGACATGCTTTCAATATCTCCAACAGTTCCGCCGAGTTCCACTATACAAACACGGGGTGGTGTATTTTCATAAGTCACAGGAATATGTGCAACACGCTGCACCCATTCTTGAATTGCATCAGTAATATGAGGAATAACTAAAATGTAATAACATACAATAATCATAACAATATTTTTAATCAAACAAAAGTATGCTATAAATAAAATTTGATTTATTTGTTTATAAATACATTTACAATACAGATCACTTATCAACAAAATTATAAGAAAATCAGGGTAATGGTTGACCTACAAGGTGAAACGGCCTAATATTTCAGCATTGTTACGAGCAACAATGTTTTCAAAAAATATGAAAACATTATTGCCCACATTTTTGGTCTCAAAATGATAAGATTATTAGAAGTATGAAAATTGACCTAATCATCATCAACATTTTACAAATATTTTGAAAGAATCAAACAATTTCTATAAGGAATGTAGAATTTTATGTGGATTTTGAGGTCAAAAATATTTAGATTTCAAAATTGATTGACTAAGAAATATAACAGATATTTAGAAAAGATTTTTTGGATAATGGTACTTTTGATCAATTTCACATTTCAACAATTTCTTGTAGAGTTGACTTTTACATCATAACAAAATGGATTGACCAAATTGAACAGCTTTTAATACAAAGCACAATATGCTACTATCAACTGTATAAAAGCAATGATAAGGAATCCTAAAAAAAGAACCATTTAAACACAGTTTATGTTCTGAAATGAATTGAAATAAAGAACAATACACCATTCATATTTGTACAATACACCACTCATGCATAAAATACACCACTTATGCCCAATACAAGACTTGTTTAAATATGAGTAATAAATTATTTTTATGTTTGGGCCATATTTAATGCTGCTACATGTTTATAGCATATATGTTACATAATAAAAGAAAGAATATGCCACAATTACGCCATGGAATCCTTAATAAGAAAGGCCAACAAAAAAAAAAAAAACAACTTTTCTTATATATTTTCAGATAAATGGAAATATGCATTATAAGTAAATCAAAAAGACTCCCACTAAATATTAAGTGCGATTATTGAATTAATTAAAATCCACAAAATCTTGATTACATATATACAAGTATTACAATTTATCTACCTTGAACAGTTTTTCCTAGATAATCTCCTTTCCTTTCTCTTTCAATTACTTGCTGGTAAATTTTTCCAGTTGTAATGTTATTATCCCTATGAAGTGTTATGTCTAAGAATCGCTCATAATTCCCAAGATCAAGGTCAACTTCGCCTCCATCGTCTAAAACGTACACTTCGCCTGCGCATAAGAATTGGGGATATAAATAAGATAGAAACACGCCAAATACCTTGGAATAGATGCCAACAAAAAAAAAAAAACAATACAACAAAATCTTACTTTGCGACTACTTACCATGTTCGTAAGGGGAGAAAGTACCGGCATCGATGTTAATATATGGATCTATTTTTATAGAAGTAACATCTATGCCACAACTTTTCAAAATAGTGCCAAATGAACTAGCGATTACTCCTTTACCAACACCACTAATAACACCACCAGTAACTAAAATGTACTTCATATCAGACATTTTACAGTACATTCATAGATTACTCGATCAGTGAAAAAATATGTCTAACCTATGCCTGTTAGAAAATCGAATAAAGCTAATTCACTAGAATACCTTTTATACAACGTGCTTCCCTCCCACATATAAGATCAATGTCAATTTGACAGCTTGTAATTTATAAACATGCATAATTGGCAGCACTGTAACTGTCACCACATAATTTACTTTATCTGGATAGTTAATATTTAATATGTTTATTATTACTATTAAACATACCTAAAAATCAAAAGTGCTACAGTCAAAATATTTAGATGTCTATTGTTCCTGTAAAAAAAAAAGAAGAAACGAGATTGAATGCTTTATTATAACACGTTTGAGCGCATGCTGCTGCCATGTCTCCTAAATAAATAGGGACGGTCGATTATAATTAAGACATGAAAAACAAAATATATCATTTTCATAACAAAACTAACGTTAATAACATTTTTTACAACTTTATTTATTTTAAAAGAAAGACTTTACAGTTTTTATTGAACATCTGTTTTAAAAAATTACTAAACTTTACCGGATTTTGAATTTTCAGGCTATTAATCAACCTAGAGTTTTAATTTATTTTATTATGTTGGAAAAGGGTCATCAACAACACTTGTATGAAATCCATCATTATTTATTTAGCTTTAGAATAGGGTCTCAAGACTCAAAAATGTTAATATTAGTTTGTCTTTCTGTATTTCTATTTAATCGTCTACAAGTGTTACGTAACGTCTGACAAATAGAAAGACGTGTCTGTCTGTATTGAAATGTAATACATTAGATGTTTGTTAAAAGTAACCCAGAAAATGAAAAATGAAAAAGTATTATAATGTTTTCATTTGAGTCTTTTATTTGAATTTGTGGGTCAAGAATTTAAGGAAGAGCTTACAATGTAATGAAAAACAGGAATAACATTTCCATAAATTTAATTTTATAATCACTGCATTTTAGAATAAAAATCTTAACAATATCAAACTTTAAACAAAATGATGAATTAAATATGCAAATTTCAAAATTTTATTAGAAGTGTCCATTAATGATATTCAACCTCATTATATCTTTATCTTTCTCCCAAAAAAATGTATCTCGTAGGAAACTCATTTTTTACTGCCACGACAAGGTAAATCTTGCTTATTTGGTGGAATATATAATTTTACAAATTTTCAAAGCAGACGTTTCACGTATGTATGGAACTATTGAAGACATGATTATACGCAATACTTAAATTAAAAATAAAGATAACGTCAATAACATAATAAAAAAAAAATATAGAGATGTGTGCTAAGATACATGGTAGAAGTGAAACTTCAACGTGGAAAACCGAATCGCAACAAAATTTTTACCTGAAGTTTTACGGGCAGGTTTTCAAATTCGACTAGTACATTAAGAATCAAACTGAACCGTCGGTAGTTTTCTTGTTATTATTTTTTATTTCCTTAACACTCTCTATTTATTTATGTGTTTATATTTTTACGTAGACCACAAATAGAGGCAATGATATGCCCAGCCACGTGGACTGCGGAGATAACAACAGCTGAGAACACGCCGCCGGGACTCTAGCGGAGATATATTACACGAAAGCATCTGCTCATCAGTTCCGCCTATCCCCGCTCTCCGCGCACGGCTGCGCATTATGCCGTTGCTCTCTCTGCAGCTGTTTTTTTTTTAAGTACTTGTACATTTTTAATGTAAAAACTAATCTGAGATAATAAAGTTTTTCTATTATTAATTTGTTATTAAGTTATCTCTTATCGTACATTTAATTTGATGATTGAACAACTTTTAAAACCAATATATTATTAATTAACGTTTTTTTACAGAAAAAAAACTTCTAACATTCCAATTGTATTATGTTTCTAATGATTTATATATTTTTATTCTATTTTGTAAGATATATACAAAGTGCAGGCCGAATATGAGACAACTCCTATAAGGTAGTTGTCAACTCAATTTTAAGGACTTAGCGTGCATATTCATTGAGCTCAGCTACCATGAAATTATTTTTGATAATTCAATTTTTTTAAGAACTTTAACTAATGTATACGAACTAGTACAGTGAACAAGATGTGGACATTATTAAAAATTAAAATAAAAATACCACTATGGGCTCACGTTGGCAATTTCACCTAACTATATTGGAACTTTTAGCAAAGCAACTTACAGCCTTATTATCTAATCCGTTATCACAAACTCACTAACTCTACATTCCGATGTTATAATGTAACTAACAAACAATTACGATACTTGGAGATACGTCAATGCCTTATCACTCATCCACAGATTGGGGCTTCTATGAGCTGACAAATATCATGTACTCCGATCAAGTAACCAAAATTCAATCTTCAGTGTCAAAAATAATTTTTGTGTTTTCACCTAGAATAGTGCAATCAATTTTCAAGTTTTTTTGTAACATGTAAAATCAGAGTAAAAAAGAGGTAAAGCTAAAAGGATTATAGATCACTAGTAAAAATTGAAATTTATTCTAAAATTATATAGCTACATTTGTCAAAGGCAATTTGAAGTATCTATTATATTAAAATCCACATGCGTACTCATATAGGTTTATGATTAAATTGTTATTATCAATAACTGAATACTGTAAATATTTTAATATATAAATTGTGTTTAAAATAATTTGCATCAAATTTATTTTTAAGACGTATTACTGCGTTTTATTTATGTTTTTAAAACACGTGATGGAAATATCAGAAAGAAGTGTAAACAAAACTAAATATTTTGGAAACTAATACAAACGACAAAGTATAGGCCGAGAGCAAAAATCATTGAAAAAGTATTTTTAAATTCTATTAAATGTATTTTTGACCCCACTCGTAATAAAGTACATGGAAAAAATAAATCATTCAATTTTATTTACGGAAAGGTAATATTATTAAGTTCTTTTTTTATATTTTCATTATAGAATTTTATATTGGTTCACATAAAGCACAATCTGTACAATATTATCAAAATCGACTAAAAAATAACAGTTATAAGGCTGTGACAGAAAAACAAACGGCCAGGTGGACTTGGGACAGGACGATTTTTTGGCGGACCGATGGATGAACTAAAAATGGAAGAATTCTTTTTTTGCCTTTAGCTATGAAAGCTTAATAATTTTTATATTTATGCAATTATAATGTATTAGATGTCGTCCACGATTACGCCCACATGGACAAAGAAGGAATTCCTTCATATTTTAAATCGATTGATCTTGACGTAAATCCCAATTCTGGACACGGTCCCGCTCTCGATTCTGATCAAATTCAAATTCAAAATATCTTTATTTTATTGGTCACAACACTACACTTAAAATACGTCATAACATTTAAAGATAATTTGAAACATCAAGAATAGATCATAGTTCTATTCTTGATGTTTTCTTTTACATGTGTGTGAGAAGGGGTTACGTTTAAGTGTTTTGGAATCTTCCGAAATTTTAAAACTAAGATAATAATAAACATGTTATTACCAAATTAATATTTATAAATCGCCATTGTTGGATGCTTGCCTGTATCTCTTTGGATAATGGTTGGTGATAGTTAATCTGTGACAATTGACGGACACTTCTATTGGTACCCTGTGGTGGTCTGTGGCTACTGGTAGGAGATGCTTTCGTCACCCTTTGACATATTGCATGTCGCATTTCACATGAGGAGGTTGGGTTCGCATTTGTCGATTGTTTTTAAAACTCCTTACCCTCCTGGTGGATGTAACTGTCCGCATTTTTTTGAGGATATGCCTAGTTGGCATGAAACTTACATAGAAATTAACAATATAACTATTAGCGGACTAAGATAAATAAAAAATTAACACTTGATTACGTATTCGATATTTGTCAATCCTCTCGAATCGAAATTTAGTTCTATGAGCAGGAATTCGTAGTGGATTAGTAGATTTGAGGACTAGCGGTAGGTTGCATGCTGCATGTTAGAGGCAACCGTCTATTATGTATTTCCGCAAATTAACACCTTACATAATAGAACTCTTAATGTTACTTCCGATCTCCGTTATGCTCTTGATTTTGTTTCCAGTCCTACATTTATATCGTCCCATTTTCAATTTCGTCGCATATCCATCATAGTTGGTATCAGCCCGTATGGTCTCATTATCACGGTGGAGCATAGGACCTCTGTGGCCCATCTCTGGTTAGCGTAACATACCCGAAGGTGCTCCGGATGTTGACACGAGAGGTCTTGACGCGTCAATTTCTTCGCTTGTGTGAAAGTGACTTGACTATAATTTTGGTTTATTTTAGCTTAGTTTCTTGCACAAAAATGTTAAATAAATACATTATAGGCGAACTTAATCTAAAAAATAAAGATAGCATCATTAACGTTTTATTATTTTATCTTCCCAGCTTATCATCAATTGTTAATCATAGTTATTCTTGTTATTCGTATATTTTGTACAGGAATTCATATATTTTGTCAAGACAAAACACTATTTCATTTTATTTGTGATTGATGGTAAATTCAAATGTCAATACTTCGCAGTAAGTTTCGGAACAAACTCGCAGTGCCATACTGTCATCCGCATTTCAACATAAAATAATGCTGCATATAAAAAAAAAAAGATTTTAATAGTTTCGTTACTTTTATATTACAAATTGTACAAAGTGCACACCGAATTGGAAATACCTCTTTTTTGACAATTCATTACAGCAAGAAATAATTTTTTTAATGTTATTATTATTTGTTAAACGTAACTCAAAATAACAAAAAAGAAATCATTGTATTTGTTACTATTCTGCAAATATAGTTGATTTGTATAATAAAATTTTATATTGTGTAAATTCAAGGACGAACTGGCATCATAGAGAAGTATGAATGACAATATTATTACTCTATGGCTAGTATGTATAATTGTTCTATGGTATTGGCTGTTTAATATCTGTCATAGTTTTGAGATTCTTTTATATTGTTTTCATTGTGTTTGCTGTAGATTTCGTTTCCATAAACTATTAATTTATAGTAATAATGCCGAAATATTATTGCGATTATTGTGATACTTATTTAACACACGACTCACCAAGTGTTAGAAAAACACACTGCACTGGTCGTAAGCATAAGGACAATGTGAGGTTTTATTACCAGAAGTGGATGGAAGAGCAAGCACAACATTTAATCGATGCTACGACTGCTGCTTTTAAGGCTGGTAAAATTGCACAAAACCCATTTGGTGCCACTAAAGGAGCAGCAATTCCTCCACCATGGGATCCTGCTGTAATGGGAACTGGTGCACCAAGGCCACCCGTGCCAACACCCGGAGCACCTCCGGGTATGTTGCCCCCACCGGCGATGGGCCACGGAGGTCCTATGGCCCCACCTATGATGATGGGACCACACGGGCCGATGCCACCTATGATGGGTATGCGACCGCCTATGATGGGGCCAATGGGCCCAATGATGGGTCCCATGGGTCCAATGGGTCCTATGGGTCAAATGCGACCACCCTTAATCAATGGACCCCCTATAAAAAATTAAATTAATGTAATAAGTGTTTTATCAAAATACACCATGTTTGGGTAACACTTTTCATTCTTTTGTAAGAAATTGTAAATATCCATAATATAGAATAAAGTCTTTTATAATAATGTTGTTTTAATTAAATTTTGATACATATTTTTTTTTATTTGTTAATTTGATGCTTTTCGGTTTTGCTATTTTACATGATGATACTTGTAATAATGTTTATTTATGCAGTTTCAGGTGAACAGTAAAATTGACTGTCAATTTCAATAGCTATATGCATAAATAGTGTCTATATCTTTGTTAAATATGATTTAATAAAGACTAGTTGCAATCTTATAATTATACTAAAGTGGTTGGTAAATACCAGGAAGAAAAAAAATATAATTTATGTAACAAGTGATATTATTAGTAATTTTAATAACAATCAGTAATATTGTCACTGTAATATTTTGTAAATAAAATGATTCAAACTTTTTGAAGTGGATTTTAAAGAAGACGTTAATGTTAATTTAGGAAAATAAAATTATGTTTTAAGGCACTGGCAAAAATAACATTGTTTTCATTGTGTCAGATTTTAATTGCTCCACTGCTAAAGGATATCTTCGACAATCTATTTCAGACAAGGGCTTGGATCTTAAGCCTTGATATACACAGACTGACCCAGTATAGGTTATGGGCTGCTAATAACAGGTGTTACCAATGTGATGGCAATGTTTGCAATATATGGTATAATATGCCCTCCAAAATACACAGTACCATCAAATCCTACAACTTTTCCAATCCTGCTGAATTTTGCCCAAACAGCGAAATTCACTTGAAACGTTGCCAACTAAAAACCTATTTCCAATATTGTTGTTTTCTCTTTTAAGTAGAAGACTAGACTGTTTTCTGGCAGCACTGTTTATAATAGTACCTAATGTATTGCATTGTATTTATTCCAGGAACAATATTGACATCATTAAATACTGACACAAGTTATTTGTGGCAACTAAAATATGATACATATGCTGCTAGGGGATGCGCAAGATAAGTTGCGCATGAATATGGAGACTATACACGTGTATAGTCTCCATACATACGAGACTGACCTCAACTTAAAGTAACGTAACATCAAGTTTGATTTCACTCTCCATGATTTTTCACACCCTGGGCTTACATATGAAAAATCAATTCTTATGGAGTAAACTCGAAAAAACTAATTGTACAGTACCATACATTACTTTCATGAAGGTACTAGTGACATGAAAATAGGTAGGTACCTAGCAAATGAACTACAAATTGAAACCAATCAGAAAATGAAACCTATAAAATTTTGAAATTTTGACAACCCTATAATCTGAAAATTAATGGGCAATGTTATACTTTGGATTCTGTGTCTACATGCCTAACATTGCTCAATGCCATAACTTCACTACACTTAATTAGATTCCTGTTTTGTAATTATGAAACATCAAAATATGACATTTCTTTAAACCATATCAATTACTCACCTTTTGATTGCTTCTATCTGATCTCTATAAAGTTTCTTGGAAAAAAATTGTCACCACCGAATTCTACGTTTTTTTGATAGCAAATGAGGAGCAACTGATTGACATTAGGTACAGTTATAAAGGCTAAATAATGTCAGAAAACAGTCTAGTTTTTTACTTAAAAGAGAAAACCGTAATATTTGAAGTAGGTTTATAGTTAGTAATGTTTCAAGTTGATTTCGCTCTTTTGACAAAATTTGACAGGATTGGCAAAGTTGCAGGATTAAACGGTAACAGATGACACTTTTAAGGTAAACACTAACTTACATTTTACGATCGATAGATGGCGCTTTAGAAGAAACCACTGACTCACATTTTACGATCGTTAGATGGTACTTACACAAGAAAACTGACTTACACTTAAAGATCTAACAGATGGCGCTAATATAGAAACTACTGACATTTTACGATCTAACAAATGGCGTTTATAAAGCAAACATTGACTCACATTTTATGATCTAATAGATGGCGCTTTTAAGTAAAACACTGATTTACATTTTACGATCGTTAGGTGGCGCTTTTAAAGTAAAGACTGACTTATATTTGACGATCTAACAGATGATGCTTTTAAAGAAAATACTGACTTACATTTTACAATCTTACAAACAGATGGAGCTTTTGAAGAAAACACTGACATACATTTTATGACTGTTAGGTGGCGTTTTTGAAGAAACCGGTGATTTTCATTTTACGGTCTAACAGATGGAGCTTTTGAAGAAAACACTGACATACATTTTATGACCGATAGGTGGGGTTTTTGATAAAACCAGTGACTTTCATTTTACGATTTAGCAGATGGTTTTTTTTAAGGAAAACACTGACATACATTTTACGATCTCACAGATGGCGCTTTTAACCAAAACAATGACATTTTATGATCGTTAGATGATGCTTTTAAAGAAAACACTGTCTTACATTTGACGATCTAACAGATGGCGCTCTTGACCAAAACACTTACTTACATTTTACGATCGTTAGGCGATGCTATTGATGAAAACAGTGACTTACATTTTGCGATCTGACAGATGGCACTTTTAATGAAAACAATGACATTTTACTATCGTTAGATGATGCTTTTAAAGAAAACACTGACATACATTTTATGACCGATAGGTGGCGTTTTTTAAGAAACCAGTGACTTTCAGTTTATGATCTAACAGATGGCGCTTTTAAGGAAAACACCGATTTACATTTTACGATCTGACAGATGGTGCTTTTAAAGAATACACTGACATACATTTTATGACCGTTAGTGGCGTTTTTTAAGAAACCAGTGACTTACATTTTACGATCTAACAGATGGCGCTTTTGAAGAAAACACTGATTTTTATTTTATAATCTAACAGATGGCGCTTTTGAAGAAAACACTGATTTTTATTTTATAATCTAACAGATGGCGCTTTTGAAGAAAACACTGATTTACATTTTACGACCTGACAGATGGTACTTTTAAAGAAAACACTGACATACATTTTATGACCGATAGGTGGCGTTTTTGAAGAAACCAGTGATTTTCGTTTTACGATTTAACAGATGGCATTTTTAAGAAAAACACTGATTTATCTTTTACGATCGTTAGATGATGCTATTGAAGAAAACACAGATATACATTTTAGGATTGTTAGGTGGCGTTTTTGAAGGAACCAGTGACTTTCATTTTACGATCTAACAGATGGCGCTTCTAAGGAAAACACTAATTTACATTTTACTATAATTAAATGACGTTATTGAAGAAAACAATGACTTATATTTTTGCTATTTAACAGATGGCGCTTTTAAAGAAAACATAGACTATCAATTCATGATCGTTAGATGGTGCTTTTAAAGTAACCATTGACTTACAGTCCACGATCTAACAGATGGCGCTTTTGACGTAAACACTGACATACATTTTACGATCGTTAGATGACGCTATTGAAGAAAACACTGAAAATACATTTTATGATTGTTAGGTGGCGCTTTTAAAATAAACACTGACTTACATTTGACGATCTAACAGATGGCGCTTTTAAGGAAAAGACTGATTTTCTTTTAACGATCGTTAGGTGGCGCTTTTAAAGTAAACACTGACTTACGTTTTACGATCTAACAGATGACGGTTTTAAAGAAAACACTAATTTTCATTTTACTATCGTTAGATGGCTTTTTTAAGAAAAACACTGACTTACCTTTTATAATCGTTAGGTGGCGCTTTTGAAGAAAACCCGGTCTTTTAATGATAAATACCCTTCAAATTCCACCATACACAAAGCATCAACTTATTGCGAGTTAATCCGGGTTCGCTAGTCTGTAATGTGCTGAGAAAAGGTATACAATATTTTTCTAAAAAACCTTTACAAAGAAATGAGATCTAAAATTTGTAAAATCAAAGCGACTTGATCAAAATGATGTACCTGACGCTCCATAGTTAATAAAATAGATTTAATGAAAGTTAACGAAGTTCTTGAGGAATTTGTTTTATTCGATGATTCTAATTCTATATATTTTTGATTTTTGGTATGGTTTTGCTGTGTCTGTGCAGGTAGAATTTTTCGTTTAATGATGCGCATTTGTTTTGAATTTTTAAAATAGTTTCACTGTATTTAATTGTATTTCACTGTAGGCAAGTATAGGTATTATTTAGGTATTATAATAGTAATGATAATAGTCGCTAGTATTAAGAGCGCTGTTTCCTTTAAGAAAATAAATATTTTTCAAAATTGTTTGTGTTTTGATAACGCTGGCCCTTCTGATTTATTTATATGAAAAAAAAATATAAAAGGCTACCTCACTTTGCCCAAAAGATTTAAGAGACGGTTTTTGGCTAATAGGATGTTATTTTATTCCTTTTGGAAGATTGCGTCACTATATTTCCCTACTTAATTCTATATATCTTAATTTCGTATGATAGGTCTTAAAATGGCTTAGCAATGTGAGGTTTTTCAAAGTTGGCATTGGAACTGTATTTTTCCCACATGTTGATATTTCAATAACTTCTAAAATAATTTAATTTGAGGCTCATGAATAACAAATTTGAATTCATGATTGACGGTTATAGTGTAATTAGCTATGGTTTTCCATAAAACGCATATTTTTTAAGTTATGATCGAAAAATTAAAAAAAGCTAGCAAAGTTGTAGAATTTGACAGAAAAAGTTTTTTTTGTTTATTTTGATTCAAGTTAAATACCTACTATATGGTCAATTCATCCATAATTAGAATAACACCTGGCATCTTCTAATTTGAAGACGACAGCTACTGAGCTCAATATGATATTTTGTTAGATTTATGTAGCGCCTAACCTAAAATTTAGAATAATTAATAAGGTATTAATAAATTTGCCTGTTCAAATTTTGCAAATATTGATGAAAACTAATTTTTATATTATATAAAATGGAAATATAATCTAGAACCTGAAAAAAATTTAAAGTGAGACATAAATTATTATATTATTGTAAGTTAACGGATTTTGAATCACAAAGCTATAGATGATGAATAATTCTGAGATATTACTATTTTTACTGAGTTCTAGATGTTCTGGAATTGTCAACAGGACGACATGTCAACAAGATTCAAGATGCAGGTGCTCATTAATGATTAATAAAAAAAAACTTGATCCTTATATCTGTACCTCGGAAGTACAAGACACATTGGGTAACATTGTGGAAAATCGAGAAATACGAATTTTGTGGTGCAATACTTGCATAATATTTTTATACTTCAATATTTTTTTTTGTTTTTGTAAAGTAAGTTTATACTGTGACAAAAATTTACAAATTGCATGAAAAGCCACAATTTGTAATTGCGACTTTATATTAGTTATTATTATTATGTTTTAATGGACTTAGTGTTGTATACTTTTAATCAAAATAATTTTTCTGTAAAAATAATGTTTTTTGATGAACACCAAGTCTACTTTTATTGTATACATTAAGAATAATACTTATGAATCTAGCAAAATATATTTGTAAATGTTTTATTATTAATATTACACTCATTGTATTATAAAAGTAAAAAAAAAAGATATCTCCTTCACTACTTGGATAAGCAACACTAGTACCAGTATTCAATAATTTTTTGTAACAATCGAAACAATATGCTGATAAGAAAGGTAAAACTGCAATTAAATCAATTACATATAAATTACTAGGTAACTCAATATCATTTTTTCTAACATTCCTTCTGTGATCCACAATTTTAAAATCAGCATCAAACCATGTTTTTAAGTACAACTTTCATATTTCCCCTTGTTTTACTTGTTAATGAACTGCATTATATAGGTTCTTTGTTCATATATACTTTCCTATTTAAAAAAGGGGGATGTGCGAAAGGAGGTTTAGCGTGTCGTGCAATATAATGATTTGAAATTTTAAAAATAATGCAGTTCCATATTGTAAACTGTATACTTGTTGGAGTACTGCCTAATTAATTACTGCCAATCCCAAGGTGTCAGAATTTCCAACCGTGACACATATTTTGCTTCTTCCTTTAGTTAAACCATGAATAGTATCTGCATCCACATAAATATGTCCTTTAAGCAGAAATTTTTTATTAGTGATTTTTATTTGAGAATACTTTAAAAGAATCCAGTAAAACGCCATGATTAGGTTTATGTTCTTATTTTGACCTTAACAGTTATCTGGTTAACTAAAATAAAATTATGGTTAATTCTTCAATATCCTGTGCAGTATTTGAAAGCCACATAAGCAAAGCAGATGACATTTCATTGTCACCAAAGGCACCTCATGGAATGAGCAGAAGAGTCAGAACCATCAAATATTGTAAAATTCAATGTCTACAGTTTTTTGTTACAAAAAGTAATGTCACATGAAAGAAGAGTACTTAATAAACACTTTGCAAGTCCACAGTTATTACCTTAATTTGGATTTATTTTTTGGCCTTTGGATATCCATGTGTTTTAAATCATATTGATTTTTTTTTAATTCAGTAATATGAGCATCATATTCACCTTGTAGAACTTCTTTTTCAATATTAGTTAATATACATTTTATTTTAGCAGTAGATGTATTACAATCGTCACGTGTCCATTTCAGGTGGTTTAAAAGACAACTTAAATTCCTTATTAAAACACCATAATACCACTTTTATAAACCACTTTTTAGCAATTTCATTTTCAGTAATATTTCTTTCCTTACACCAGTTTAAATACAACTTATACATTTTTGAATGAATGAAACTTGAGCGAATCCCGCGCCGTTAGAGTTGAGACAAATCGCACTACGAGAACATATTGTTTTTTATGTCCAAAATTTTTAGAGGTATACGAGTTCAAGTTCATATAGTGTTCTTTGTCTACCAGAAGGGTGACATATAACGTTATTTTTTGCTTTTTGCTATTTTCGTTAGGTAAAGAGATTAAATAGAGTGCCATATACCTTCTGGAAGAGGTTGAAAAATACAAAAAGATTCTGCCACTGACTCATTTTGTTAAGAAATGTCGCACAGTGTCTTATAACTCCGAAGTAAGTACAGGTATATTTTTTGGTACAGTCAGATTTTAATTTTTTACCTATATCTTTTTTTTTCGTTGCCCTTGATTTTAATAATCAGATAAAGATCTTTGACCAATGCAAGTACAGATAGTCAAGTTGTAAGTTTCATTGATTTTACACAATTTAAAGGTTTAAGGTTATAAATGTTCCTTGTCCTTAAACAGAAGTCATTGACCATAAAGCACCAATAAAAAAATCATATCTCAGTCTAATCGAAATCTTGGCTTCTTATGACACTACACTTGATGTAACTAAATTCTAAACAAATATATAAATCATCATGCCACAATAGTTTTATTATTTATTATATGACACCCTACTCATTATATTACATTATAAACTTATTATAATTGTCCCTTTGACTATGATGTAACCAGGAGAAGCATATTTTCACATTATTATATATAATTAATAATAAAAAGACATTAATCTATAAAAAAAGAGAAGTCGTGTTCAGAAACGGCCGCAGTAAATGAGTGCTAAAACTATAAGACTATGCCTCTATGAATATACTATGCCTCTTTTCATAAATTCAACCAAAAAATAATAAAAAAGATTAAATACAATACTAAACCACTCCACTGGTGCCTTGTTTTAGAACATCACGTGTAAATTGTAAAGCAGTAGGACTTATTCGCTTCCAATGAGAAAATGATCGTTACTTGTTCTCTTTACATTTAAAAATGAACCTTATGCTATATCATTTCGGTTAAAATGTCAGATGATTCATTATGTTCCTTGATTCTTCCCTTCTTTTTCTTTAACACTGCAAAATGGTATCGTAAAATGTTAGACAAAGATATCATGTACACTTTGAGCTATTTTTTGCCGTCGAAATAGTAATAAGCGACTGTGCATCTTATCTTTTTTATACATCTATGTAGAAAGACTTTTTATATATTTAAAGCTTTTTATAGTTGCTATGTTGCCACTACATAACACTATTATTAAACACGATTAGTAATAGTTGTGCAAACCTATATTCTCGTCATATCCCAATGGGGTGTGACTATAATATAATACACTGTCAATTACCAGGTTATCATTCACTGAGTGACTCTTCACAAATAAAATATGAATACTGAATAAATTGTGATGAAATTGTGCAAATCACAAACGAATATATATAACAAAATAAATGCGATATTGTTTCAAATACAAGTTTTTCATTTTTGGAATTACATTCTAAAAATAATATACCAAATGCAACGAGAATTAAACATTGTTTCTGTTTAACTCAATAAGATGCAACACTAGCTTTTGTTGCAGCTCCGCCCGGTGGACATATTAATTCCCCATTTATTGAGTAATTTTGTTAAAATCGTTACCATCCTAACCTGTTTTGAATATAAATTTCAACGTCAATTATTTCCAATTAGGTTTTGTTCTCTATTCTAATCTCGTGTCCTTCTTTTTTTTTAATTGTGCTATCGTTCTCGGCTCCGATGTAGATCCTGTTATCAGTGTCGATTCTGGTTTCTTGCAAATTTAGCACAGAAATGCATTAGATAGAAATTGCTATTATGCATTTCTATGCATGATAGTATTCTAGAAAATATTTTTTGTGCTAAATTTCATCTAAGTCCGTCCAGCTGTTTATATATAAATGAGTTACAAACAACCATAAAATGTCACAATTATCACATTTGTGTGATCAAAATTTTTCTTTACAATACTAAACCAAGAAGCAAATATATTAATGTTTGAGTGGTAAAAGACTACATTTATCAAAACCTGTTAGATTATAATAGCTTATAGCACATACTGTTGGAACAAGACAGTCAACAAAACAATAATAGGAAGTATGTATGTATGTGAGACAAATATATGTTTAATAAAATGAATACATCTGGTAAATGGTTGAAATGTTTATATAATGAAAAATATTTTAAACAGCTGTTTAATTTATTAACTATTATAATAATAAATTTAATAACTATTGTAGATACAATTGTGGGTGTTTCATAAACAATTCTGAGTTTTTATTAAGCAATTTCTACGTAATTAAATAAATTTGCCAGCCAGTGTTTTAGTGATGTAAAGAGTATTAGCTAAGAACGACTGGACAATGTTTGATAAAGAAGGTGGCGATGAGTTAAAAAGAAATTGAAATCGTAATATGTGGCTGCTTGATCGCAAAATGTGATTCGTTTTATTTTAGCTATTGGACGACCACTACTGGGTTTAATTCTTCCCACTAGATTCCCATTCCTTACGATTCTACCCTACATGTAAGCAACGCAACAGGCGCAGCTTATGCGTTGTGTATTGCTGGTTTCAACTCTAATCGGATATGTCACTCGCCCCGTGCCACGCCACTAGAGATCATTCAGAAATTGTTTAAGGTTTGAGTTACGAATATAGTTTCAAAAAAAGCACGCATTCTTCGCGACACGGCGGAGGTATTTGGTAGGTATCGGTTGAAACATTACCGCGCCGTCCGGAAGAATTTGCTCAGTCTGCTATAAATACTTCACATTGTAAAGAGGAAAACTTTATAAAAAACTTCAATGGTTCTGATTCTAAAATTGAAAAGGAAAAGACTTTAGGCGTATAAGTATTCAAGATGAAGTCAAAAAGTTACATGCTACATCAAAAGTACTAATGTTGACATTGTTGAATGGGTGGTATAAGAACCGACGCACAATTCAAATGTTCTAGTAGCTGTTTCACGAAAGTATTTAAATATGTTATCACACTGTTCCTTTATATACGTAATGTCAGTTCATATTTTATCTTACTTTGCAAGAAGCGCTAAAACTTGTCATGTAATTTATGAATGGCCCCCTATGGCAAGGTTGGAGTTCTTTATATCGTGTGTACTTTTAAAAGCTATGCAATCTATTCTGGTGTTTCTGCGGATTTCTTTATTTCAGATTTTATTTAGAAAATACAGTAGGTATGGTTCTTTCCATAGAATGACTCTAAATTCATATATATGAGTAAGAGTAGTTAACGTACCTATTACGTCTGGCATTTGTGTATCATAACAAAACACAATTCAAAAACTCCTTTTTAGGCATTGAGGTATCTTGCAATTGTAAATGTCCCGTAATTTCACCAATACTGTACTAAGCGAAATGAATCCACCACGTAACCTCTGTCATATTTGGACATAGGTAGGACAACGGTCGAGACATATTCGTTAATACCATCGATTGTACAGTTCTCATCTATCACTATAGTGGGCAGCAAGAACATGGGTACCTATTCACTATAATTTAAATAGTTCTTTCGATGTATAAATACGTTTACCAGTATTGTTCGTCAGTGAAAGATAGGGCATGACCGGTTTTGATGAAATTTGACACGGAGATAGTTTGACACCAAGGAACGGACAGGTATAAGCTATTTTTGAAGTGATGACTTTTTATGAGAGGCTAAACCGCTTCGTAACGTAACGCGTTACGGTGCCAGTCTGTCTGGCTTTCCTTTTTCTCACGCATACGGCAGCGGTAGGCAGGCTCTACCTCTCTCATTCCAACCCACAGCGCTATCCATATTTCGGACAGACGATTTCCCCTCTCTCTACTCAGTGTTTAGTGTGCGATTGACATAAACTGTTGACAGTGAGCATATAACCTAAGCCATCACCGTTTTTTAAGGTGATTAAAAAAATATCATGAAACAGGCAGAAGATGCTCCTCGGAACATTACAGAATCTAATTAATATAAAAAAAATATTAAGATATATATTCTATATCCACGGGGTAAATCTGCGAACGAAAAGCTAGTAAAAAAAATAAATTTCGGAAAACACTGTAATCTTTAGTCAAAAGAAGGATATAAAAATTGTTGTTTCTTATGGTCCTACTACAATATCAAAAAAAAATATACGCAATACTAAACCAGTGAGAAAAGGAGTTAAGAATTACAATAATTAATATTAAATAATAAAAAAAAATTACGATCGCACCCTCTGTTCAATGGCGAAGCGCCAGTGCCAAAAAGGCCGCGCGGATCCCTATTTTCAGGTCAATTTAAAATTATAAGCAATAGAGAATCTGAAAATTGAAACTTTCTTATTGGAAATTTTCTCTCCTTAAAAGTTCTTTTTTTATTTTATCTATCTTTTAAAGTTTTTGAGTTATAGTCAAAAACCAGAGGCGTCTTTTTTTCCTTTTGTTTCTATCAATTACAATTTTAGTTTGTGAAAAAACAAACTATGTCTTTTTCAGAATCACATGACCTGTCGCTGACGCTTATATTTTTAAGATAATCAGAACTATTTTAGCAGAAAACTCACTTCTCGACTAGACTATCTAATTTTTACCAAAACATTATACTGATTAGAAATTTTATTTTTTATATGATTGAATGTAAATTATTCTTTAGTACATTGAGATAAATGTATTTATTAAAAAGAAAAAGATATGAGAGGAAAAGCAATATATAATAACAATAATAATTACATGTCGATCAATTTTCATAAGAAAATTATTTTAGCCTGCTTGCCAATTTTGCAGGAGTGGTTTCTATTTCGTTTTCTCTCTTTAGCATATGTCTTTGTTCAAAACATGTCATGAGCAATTGTATAAAAATTCAATTGCTTTTTAATATTTTGATTTTTATTTTCAGTTATTTTCTAAATCTGTCATTTTCTTCCAATAAAAATGTCTGAAATGCTACATAGTCGTTTCGAAGATTATCGAGTATAGACAGACGGGTCAAGATACAAGCAGAAAATATCCTACGCCCTATTTCACAACTTAAATGACTTATGTACCAAACTTCATTAGTCCATCTAACTTCGAGCATGATGGAAGAAAAGATATCCAAACAAACACAATTTCAACTTGAAAATTTTTTGTACCTTGCATTATCTACTCAGTCAATAGAGCCTGAAGAAAATATTAACATACAAACATACACACTTTCAGATTAAAAATTTATAGTAGTAAGGTTTTCCATAAAGTACTATTAATCTACCTTTGTTAATTAAATATGTGAGTAGGAATAAAATTTGGTCTACAACTTTTTATGATTTATCCAAAATATCCAAGAAACACTATTTAACAATTTCAAATTTAATTTGTTTTAATATCTTTTTAATGGTCATTTACAGCTTTAACTATTGTCTTTAAAAGCAAAACGTCATTTGTAATAAAATGTAATTATTAAGTAATTCAATGTCAGTGTATGTATAAAACACCAATCAAGTAATAAAAAGAAAATAATAATATATTTTGACCGAAGTAGATAAAATAAAACCTGAAAGTATTAAAATATTTATTTATTTGCCTGAAAATAGTTTGTTTACAATCGAATGGGCTAAATCAAGTTTGGAGTTGAGATGATGACGGAGACGGGGATCGGGACTGGAGAAAGAAGGATAATGTAAGTTTAAGTACTCAATCTCTTTAATGCATATGTTTTTTTGTGATTTTCTGCTTTTCGTTGATTGCTGATCCATGTTTTCAGTTGAAGTGGTCCCCTATCCTTCAATATTGGCTGAGAGTTTATTACTTGTTGACATTGCTCCGTACTGGGCAAACAATCCAATACTGTCAAGTCTCTGAAGTATTCGTATACTGCTTTTCTTTCTTCTTGAGACCATGCTCTTCTTTTGATTTATCCATAAGAGGAATGTGTAAAAAAAAGATTAAGTGAACATTGCGATTGTAATTTAAAAAGCAATGGATACAAGGCTACTCATTTAAATTTAAGCTATTTGAATTTCTATAGAAAATAACCAGAAATTATTCTAAGCGATTACTGAAAGTATATTCCTTTGAAATATTCCTACTACTTTACCTACCACATATCTAAATGTTCCATATATAAATTGTATTATAAAGAAATAGATAGTAAGATGATTTGTAAAAGATAAACTGAAATATGAATGTCAAAAGGCAATATCCTAAAACTTACTAATTCCTAGCTTACGCATACTGGAAGCAGTTGTAGATGTTTTAATTGTTTAATTAATTAATTTTTTTTGAGCAGATATTTCTTAAATTATCATTTTCGTCGTTGCTACTATTACTGCTTTCTTTTTCGTTGCTTTCTTCATCATCATCACCTCTGATTGCCGCCATCAATAATCGAGAAACATTGGTCATTTCAGCAATTGGCACTGGAACTCTATATATATCATTATGTATATCTTTGTGATGCCCCATAAAGTTTGATAATCGATCAATTTTGGTTTCTTCAATATCTAACATTGTTATGTTAGCAATGTGTTTTCTCAGAGTAATTCCACGTAAAGAAACTGGAAAAATTTGCTCCGCAATCATTGGAAAATTTTCTCAATAAAGGGCAAACTCTTATATGTATTTCTTTTTTAGATGCCCAGCATGAAGTGCACAGAACACATATTCATTGCCCTCTTTTATTTTGGCAGCCCTTCTATATTTGATCAGCGTTTCTAAGCACTTCTTTGCGAAAGGACTTGGTAAAACGGGAACGGTTCTCCCAAGCTTTCCCATAGATATAGTAAGTCTTTGAAATTGTAAAGCATATTCTTTTATATCTTCAGACAAATTTTCATACACATCTTTATTAATATTGTCCTCCAGTTTCTATTTGTTTTAAAGTCCGTGAGTGTCAGTCTTCCTATTTCTCCTGCCCTTCGTCTGTTAAATATTTGTATCAATATTAGTGTACATTCGGTTAATAATTTCCAATTTGGAAAACTAAATTTCTTCTCCAAAATTGCTAAATATATTTTCTTTTTTTAAATAATCAATTAACATTTTTGTCTTGTTTTGATGGAAGTACTTATCTTTGTCTCTTGCATAGTTTGACCTTCTGTAGCTTTATTATTTATTAGAACAGGAATTTCTTCTTGCCACAAAAAAAGAATGTTTTCTAGGACTTTCTTTTTAAATAATTTTGTATTCTAATAGATTCAGATTAACTTCACAACTACTTTTCTAATTATCGTTGTCATATTTTGAGTTACAGCTGGAATTTTAAAATAAATGAATTCTGGATCCTAGTTCGCAACTTGTAAAGCTATTACCGCATAATCAAATTTTTGTGGAAGAAAAATTGAAAAAAGAAAAATTGCATTTAACCCAAAATATTAGTTTAGATTTGACAAACAAAATTAAATTTAATATCCTTCAAATAGCAAATGAATCTCATTCGAAGTAGACAGTTTATTTACTAATGTTCCATTTAGAGAATGTCTAACAATTATAATAAGTTAAAAAAACAAAATCTACATCCAGGCAAAAAGGACAATATCTTAAAATTAACAGGATTGTGCATGACTTAAAATTATTTCTGTTATCATAATCAATTTTACATACAAAAGGAGGGTCTAGCTATGGGTTCACCTTAAAGTCCACTAATGGCCAAAATTTCATGGATGAATTCGAAAATAAGCACGTAATAAACAATGATAATATCCTGTATTGTTTTAGATATGTGGACGATATTATTATATTTTGCCTGGGTAATTCAAGAGAATTAGATCTGTTTCAAAATTATATTAATAGTATACACCCCAAAATACAATTTAAGCCAGAGGAAGAAACAAACTATTCTATATTTTTTTTAGATTTGACGTTAACTACAAAAAATAATAAACATGAATTTAAAATATACAGACAACCCACTTGTACAGATACTACAATACCCATTTCTTCTTGTCATCCAAGGCAATACAAATTGTCGGCTTATAAATCTATGATATATCCGTTATTCACCATCCTCCTTCACAATCAGAATTTCTCATTGGAATTAAATACTATTTACAATATAGAATTGGCAAACGGATACAGTAAAAAATGTATTGAAGGACTCATTAATAAAAAAACAAAATTATAATAAAGTACAGTATCTATCCAACACAATCAAAAGACCAAAAGAAATGTATAGCTATTTTGACATATTATGGCACAATTTCGGAGAAAATTTCAAGATTACATATTAAAAAATATAATATTTATACGGCCTTTAAAACAAACAGCAATTTGAAAACTTTATGTAACAATAAAGATAGATTGCACAATAACAAAAAATCTGGAATTTATAAATTAACTTGTGATGAATGTAAATCGATATATATCTATATATAGGATAAACCGGACGTTGTTTTGAAACTAGATACAAAGAACATATTTCGGCCTTCAAAAATAATAAATCAGACAAAACCCATTTTGCTAAACATCTAATAAAAACGGGTCATAAACTTAATAACGATCATAATTTCGATGTTTGCATGTTGTGAGAAGGGGTTACGTTTAGATATTTTGGAATTCTTCGTAAAATATAAGGATAATAATAATATGCTCAATGACCAAATTCACATTTATAAATCGCCATTATTGGACGCTTGCCTGTAACTCTTTGGATAATAGTTGGTGATGGTTAGTCGGTGACATTTGACAGACATATCTATTGCTGGTGGTCTGTGGCTGCTAGTAACGATGCTTTCGTTGCTCTTTGACCATTGCATGACAGCAGTTCACTTAACGAGGTTGTGTCGGTTCTTTTAACACTCCTTACACTCTGTGGTTGTAATTGTCTGCAATTTCCTTCGCCTAATTGGCATGAAACGTTCGTAGAAATTATCATTATAACGATTAGTGGATCAAGATAATTATAAAAAATAAAATTAACACTTGCTTAGGTGTTCTATATCTGTCAATCCTCTCGAATCAATATTCAATTCTTTAGGTAGAGGTTCGCAGTGGAGAGGCAGATTTGAGGGTCAGCGGTGGGTTGCATGCTGCACGTTAATCAGTGGCAGCGCTACACCACTCGTGGACGTCGGCGACATCAGGTTTGCGAGGCCTCTTTTTAATAACTTGTAGGCAAAACTTTTTGCGAGGCCTCTTTTTAATAACTTGTAGGCAAACTTTTTTGTTTGCGAGGCCCCTTCAGGCGCGAGGCCGTCGGCGGTCGCCGACGTCGCCGACGCCTAGCGCCGCCACTGACGTTAATACAAGTAGCAGGCAAGCGTCTATTATGGATTTCCGCGAATTAACACCTCACATACTACAATACTAACCATATCTGTAACGATTTTCTCAATATCCATTACAGCTAATTTAAATAGTCCCAATAATCTCAACTGAGCTCTAATCATATCATGGTGGTGATCAAGGGTATATTTACCACATAATTTATTCCCATATAATGTTAATAAGTGATCATATTTTATAGACCGACTGATTTCATCATCTCTTATTAATGGAAAAACAGTTCTTCAATGAGAAAACATAGTGGGCCAAAGCTAATCAATATTCAATGCAAAAGTCAATAAAGTTTGACGAATCATTCCGAATTTTATCATTCATTCCAAAGAGGTCAAAATAAGTCATATCGACGTGTTTATTGTAATAATAATATTATATGTTAGTTATAATAACTGACATATAAATTATTATGTTCTGACTAATAAACTAACTATAAATACTATTAATAACTACTAAAAAATAACTATTATAACTACTATTAAATGTAAATGCAGAATAACTTCTCTTTGTTTTTTCATTTCACCTGAGAACTACTGAACCAATCAGAGACGGTGAGAAAAAGAGACAACGAGAGTAGCATCGGAAGCTGTAATTAGAATGTATGTATAATGCTAGTACGTTCACGCAAGAAAAGCCGCAGACAAAGTTCATTTTAAATCAATAGCATTAGTTTTATTATGTATAAAAACTTGTATATGTATACAATTTTTGAGAAAAAAAAAGTTTACATGGTACCTAGATGGTCAACTAACCTTGAGATTGAATTTGTAGTCTAATTATTGTTGGATCGAATTTATATAAAGTATGTCTAATTAACTAAATATGTTGCTATATATATTATAAAAATCTGTCTGTTCGTATAAATAATTTTCACAGGGGATCCATATCCGATTTATATTATTTATTTTTGGTAATACATCACATAAAGTGATGTAAGAAATAAGCAGAGACGATAATGGTGAATCAAGGCGGAATTTTTTTTTCGTGGCGTTTAAATGGCTTACACTGAATGAAGAATAAAAGATAGATCTAATTAATGTACTACGTAATTGTATATTTTAAAAAGATCTTCAAAAAAAAAAAGCAACCAATGCATATATCCATCTTTTAAAGATGACCTACAATAAGCATTTTAGACACCACGATTCTCGCATTACTTATAAAGAAAAAACTTAAGAATAATTTTGTTGTCTATGCAAGAAAAACCGCGGGCACATCTAGTGAAATATAATAAGAAAAATATATATAATAGGACTTACCTTGAAACCTTCGAAATTTTCTTCAACGTTTGGTAAATATTAAACTAGACAAAACCGATGAAACGAGTAGTAAATCGTCAGTTTCATTTTACCACGTTTAGTATATTCAACTGATGTTTGTCACGATCTGATTGGAGTCTACAGAAAGGTCCGTTTGTATAGTGTTTATGTCGGCATGAACAAAAATTACGTGCGGCAAATTCAAACAATTTCATGTCAAAAATATTTCACTATTTTCTCTTCAATTGATACCGCCAAATACAACATAAGGCAAGCTACACAGCCATTTTTTCCATTTGTTAAATACAGAAATAATAAGAGAGCAATTGTAAATAGTTCAAATAGGTAAGTGAAAAATTAAATCACAGTAATAATTTTTTTATATGGTCAGGTACGTGTTTCACATTTATTATCTTACCTAATATTAAAAAGTAATAATTAGAAACATAAATAAAAGTTGACAGTAAAAAACTATTTTGGAAAAAAATGTTAATTTTTGCACCTGAAGATATACAAGTAAAAGTTACAATGTTAATGTATTACTTGACAAGTGAGAAATCTAACGCGAAGTACTACAATTACGATATTCAGTTTTGTCAAAAACTTATCCATTATTATACCATTCTCGACTACCATCCCTAATAAATTGAACGATAAATTCAACCGAACATCGTGTCTGCTCATTCGCTCGTGGAGTTTGTAGCGCACGTAAACAGCCTTTTAAGTCGCTTTTCTAGAATTTAGCAACTTACCATTTCATTTTTTATTACATTTATATAATTATACCGATTAATGCAATACTTAGGCTCGTCGAACATATGTAACAGTATGAACTTGCCCTTACTTCATATTTAAAGAGTGTTGTACTGATAGTAGGGAGTCCCTCGTTCACGTGTTAATTTAAGTAACGTATTTAATTACATAATTAATATCTATTAACTTTTATATGTGGAAGGACAATGAACGTTTTTTTCTTTTATATTATTGTCATTATACCATTTTTTATTTTTATATTGTAGTTGTACATTATAATTAATAGTTTATATGAAAATTATATTAGTTCTATACATTCTAAACCGCATAGAATTATGAAATAATTCATAACGCATAATCAGGATATACTCCCAAATAGGATTTAATTACTGTACTTTAACTTGTATGTTTTATTAACTACTAAACAAAAAAAAACGTTAATTTCAACATATTTTAACATATCCAAATTTTTAAACTCAAGTGACACCCAATTTGTCTTTCTAAGAACATTCACGTCCTCTTTATTCTTTACGGCATCCTCTTGAGTGCTTTAGTTTTTGAGAAACCACCCAAATCACATACCAGAGCTCTCCTTTATTTCTCCACCCATTTTTTTTTTGCCTGATTTTTATTCCAATTTTTGTATTCAGACGGAAAAGCTCTGGAATTCTCCTCATACTTATGAGTTCGTTTGCTCGCTTGTTATTATCAATTAAATGTATAGTTCTACAGTCTCTTAATATCATAAGACTGAAAAATAATTAACCTATTCAAAAAACACTGAAAAGCATTATTCTCTTGGTTAATAATTCAATTGATATTTATTAGATATATTATTATTAATATATTAGGATATTGATTTCGTGTAACTGTCTCATACTATTATAATTTTATATCTGATGGAAGCAGTGAGGCTTTTTCTTTTTATGTTAATTTTTATAATCCAATATTTTGTAACAATTACCCATTTTAATAAAATAAACAACATTTGCACAACTTTAATTTTTCAGTTGAATAAATGCATATTTTGTTATTCATATTAGATAATAATTAGTATTAAACAAAATATAGAAACAATATTACACACAATTTCATTCCTATAATCACCCTATTCTATATTCAAAAACAAAAAAGACGGTCTCTTCAAAGCTAATATATAAAGGGCCGCCGTTCTTTACAATATTTTGCAGTGCGGTGAAACAATGGCGGCGGCATCTTAATTTTGTATTATTAATATCTATTAGATCCCTATTTTAAAAATAAAGAATATTAAACAGTTTAAATTTCAAAATATTGACTGGAGTACATTGAGAGCTTAAAATATGTTAGCCTATATTAGTGTGAATAACCAATTTATTTAAGCACATAAAATATGGACTTTATTACGAGAATCAAATTATGATCTCCGACGTTGTGTCAGACGTATAACTAAAATACGAAGTCTCTAGTCATTATTTCTTTTTCGTTTAGGTATCTAGTACAAAATTAGTTTTTAATATATGAAATTTTAAATATTCAAAACGACGTTTTGATGATTTATGAAGTGTATTTTGGTATTACATACTTTATCTTTACTTATATAAAAATATTGTGAAGGTGTACGGTAGACTCGATCGAAATCTATCCCCAATTATAAAATGTCAAGAAATAATGAATACGAGTCAAAAACATATACTTATCTTCATAGTTCGGATTCTAATAAATTTTGTGAAATAAAAGTATAATACAACGACAAATAACCAAAATCGCTATTAAAATTATTCGACTTATATAATAATGTCTACATTCAGAAAGTGTGATTTTTCCGAGTTTACATTGCGCCATCTTTTTATAGTAGTGTTGTCAAAACTCAAGACTTTTTGTTCCAAGAAACTCAAAAAAAAATTCAGTCAATGCCATCTATTTAAAAAAAATCACCATTATTATAAAACTATTGATGTGAAATAAAAAAAATTTGCTATGCCTATATAGTGTCTGTTTCTTTTGCCCGCGACTCCGCCCGCGTGGAAATGTAAGGATTAAATTAATTTTTGTATATCAAACGACCACGCTCTCGATTACAATGCCGATCGCTATCCTGTGATCGGTTCAGATATCGATGCCAATTTGTGTCGTTCTCGATTTCGAAACTTGACCTTGATTTAAGTAAATTCAGATTCATGTCTCACTCTCGACCCTGGTCCCGCTCTTAAATCTGATTCCTGTCCTGTCTCTCATTTCGAATTTAGCAACGTTAATAATTTTGAATTTAGTCCCGCACTCGATTGGAGTCACGGTCCCGTATTCGATTTCAATCATTCGACTCGCTTACGATTTAGATTTCGTTAGCAGTCACGGTTCCGGTTTGGACATAGTTGGGGCAAATGCTAGTATCAAAATAAAATTTGGGTTATATTATAGCTAAACATAAGTAAGACTGAAGTTAGTTATTTTATGCACATGATTTAAGTGAAACACAATAAAACGTAGAAAAGTTATGTGCCTAGTATTTTTTGACGTGACAACGTCTTAAATTAGGTTGCGGCTGGGAGTCACTTATGAAAAAGTGTAACGCTCGGTAACGTTACGATGAGTCACCGAACGAGAGGCCCGCCGAATGCTGCGTCTCTCTCCCAACTATGATCGGTCTGCCGCGCGCGCAGCTAGAGAATTAGTGCATAGCTTGCAAATGTATTGCAAGTTATTGTATGTATATTTGTATATAAATACGTATGTATGTGTAAAGGTAAAAATAAAATTTTGTTAATATGAAATTCAGTGCGAGATTCTTTGTATAAATTAATGTTTTAAATATAATTCTTTGTATAAATAAATGTTTTAAATTGTTACTATTATTTCATCCTTCTTCCTACTATACGAATGAATATTCACATTAAAATGATTTTACCATTCAAAGTCGTTGTCACGTAAAACTTTCGCCCGTATACCGACTTTACAGGCAACCAATTTTTTTTATTTATATTTAATTTATACATTTTTAATAATAAAATATTTAGACACACACAATAAAAATAGAAACTCGCTCATTAACTTAATAACACCCTACTTATCATAGTTACACTAATGTAAGAATGAAATAATTATTATAAGCACAGGATTTTAGCCTAACACAATAAAACTAACGAAAGTTATATGTAAAGTTTTTTCTAACTGTAATAATTTAAGTTACCAAATAACTATATTTACAGATATATGTATAGAATAGTCTTTATAAGTTATTTTATTTAATTATTTTCAATCGAACTACTAAATACCGTAAATAATAATCACGTTATTGATGTTTACTTATATATACAAATTAATACAACTTTTTTTGTTTATGAACAGATTGTAATGAAATAAACACTAAATGTTCCGGGAAGCCTTGCCATAATACATGAATAAAAACCGTATTCAAATCGGTTTAGCCGTTACTGAAATTTGTCTGCACAAACGCACACACAGACAGATAAAAAAAATCTAAAACTTTTTTTGCTCCTGGTAATATAAGTATAACGTTTATAAATTGTATTTTTTTTTTTGGAATACTATTTAAAGTAAAGACACGGCTCGTTATTAGTTCTATTACAAATGTAAAATAACGACATGCATCATTTTTAGAAAAGTAACCCCGCTATTCATGCTATTTTTGTCGTTACAACCATATCGAAGGCGTTCATGTTACGAAATTAAAAATCGCAATCGCTGGAGCTATTAACGACAAGATGTTTATTTTTGTTAGTCATTTAAACTACTATATGAATCTGTGGGTTTGTCCATATATACAATTTTTTTTTCCATCTTTTTTGCAATTTTCTCAATATCCCTTTATGACTTAAGAACTTGGTAAAATTTGCGATTCAACAAAAACAAGCAGCTGCGCAAATTATAGGCATAACAATATGATGTGAATATGGAATCTGCTCGTTTCTTTGTACGAGTTAATCTTTGAGATATATGAACAGTAATTACCCTAATTTACCTACTTCTGAACGGAAGTAGGCAAATTAATCTCTTGATTAAAAAATAAGATACCGAGTTGAGTCTAAGTCGAGAACGAAATACCGATCAGATGTTGATTGGGTTCGTTTTGGATCGATATACATACATGAAGAATAAATCTAATCTATGTCCACGGGGGCAGAGCCGCGGGCAAAAGCTAGTTATATTATTTTTCTCAAAAGAAAATTAAAAAGATGTTACTAGTATAGTGGTACGCATAGTATAAAATATTTAATCCAATATTCATTAAATATAATACACGTTCCTACCTATACAAACATGTGCAGCCGTCATTACTTATCTAGTACGATGTTTCCAATACCTAAGAGGCGATCCTTCAATTAGCCACGCGAATTTCTTAATGTTCTCAAGTTCCGGCGTCCTTGTCGAACGTGGTCAGATTTAGGAAATCCTCGTCCCTAGTGTGACATCATACATTTTACAATAGTTTGTCGTAAAATATTAAGATCGTTCACAAAAAACAAATAACAAAATTTATTATCCAATCAAATATTAGTAACAAAAATATGTCTTATCAATTTTCGACATCATAGATATAAAACGTTCCCGATACTGTAGAAAACTAGACAACTAGTAAATCCCGAAAATACACATTAGTATATTTAAAAAAGTATTTTAATATTACCACTAATACTTTAATAATTATTACCAATTATTATCACTTTATTGCAATATGTTTATTGTAGTGCAATAATGTAGTAATATTTGTAAAATACTCAAAAAGTAAATGAGAAAATCTTTATTATTGAAGCGAAAACGGAGTAGACGCGAGTTAATTTTCATATTTAAACTATTTCTATTAACGAAATCAATAATGTTAAAAAAAAATTTAGTTGTAGCAGTAAATAATATAGCAAGGTACGGAACCCTTACAAGGCTCGCGCTTGACCAGCGGTCTCAAAACACGCGTTAGGCAGAATGGGCTCAAAGTATGCGTTTAATATAAACTTACTTTGGAGACAGTTCCCGAAGTATACAGACGTCTCTGAACAAATCGAAATTATTTACTTGATGGGAATATAATAATCATTTCTAAAAATGCATATTCATCATCATCATCATCATAATCGCTCGACCTTCAGCCAGTCGCAATGACTGAAAGGGACAAGTCCCGTTCCACCGAAGGGAGCGTAAATATCGGGGGGAGTGTAGGTTCTAGCTTGGATTAGGAGTGACGGGAGTGTAGAGCCAGCCGGTATTCGTGCTACCTATCATTTCTAAAAATGCATATTTTATAAAAAATATACACTAGTACTTAATTAGAAACCGGTATCAATCCACTAAAATAAAAAAAAAAAACTTGCCAAGATAGAGGCCGGTATCTCATATCCAAAGTTCCGTACCAACGAACAAAATGACGTGCAATTTGTAATTGGACAAAGTATAACATCAAATGGGTTTCGCATTACTAGTTATAAATTTGAAAATTTAAATTTAAAGTAATGCAGGCGCAAACATGTATTTAAATGGCAGGTCCCTATTACATTAAAATCCGTATACGTCCTCATAAGGGCCGACGATTAACATCTAATAATTGTGGATATAAAAAATGATGAAACAGATTTTAAAGAAAAAAATTTTCATTTAATGTATTTATAAGACTCTGTACTGTGATTATGATTCAAATTTTAAAATAACTATATAATTCAAAATTTAGAGACAAGGTTATTAATACTGGAAGATAACCTAATGCTAATTTAAAATATTTATTTAAAGATACCCCACTCATTGGAGTGTTTGACAAAATAGATAGATCCCTCAATTTTATGCACAGGAAGCTTCACTTAATTTTTTTTTAATTCCTTTATATAACATGAGTTATATGGTGGATGACGTAGCATGTAAAAAATCATCAAAATTGATGAAAAATTGTTAGAGTTGTAAGATTATGTGATACGTACGAAATTGCAAGGGTTGCTGTTATGCCTTTGGCTACAGAATCAGTAAAACGCTTGTTTCTAGAACTTGTATATTATTATAAGATCGATGAAATGAGGGGAATAAAATATATTGTTTTCTAAAACTTCTTTAATAAATTCCAATAACTTAAAAACATTAAAAAAGTCAATCCTTGTATACACACTAAGTGGTCAATAAATACTTACTTACTACATAATAAGTAAAATATATTTACATTACGATTTACAGTTCAAATAATATTGGCCTCACTTGAGCACAATATTTAATGCTTAGATTATGTTTAAAACATTTTAGATAAAAAATACTGAACAAAAACTGGAGAGAAATGTCTTTGCCTTCATGGCACTTGAACATTAAATTTGAAAGACTAGATTAAAGCTTCCATTAATTAAGTCATAATACTAGACCTTAACAAACTTGCAAAGAAATTATCTGGGCTTTAAATACTTTTAGTACCAACTAATGTATATGCCGGTTATCATAAAGCAGTTTCTAAAGTGGTGGGCGAAATTTTTCCTCTCTCTGGAGATGTTCGAGGGGCTTCAGAAGTATTGGGTGCAGTTGGTGATTTTTTAAACGAAGTAAACTTAGGAGGAGAGGGTTCTGGAGTGGGGGAATTGAAAAATTCCGCCCTTTTTGCTTGCAAGTATTCCGTCCTAGATCGACCTGGCAATTTTATTGGCTCTGCATGCAGGGGAAAAACACCCTGATCTCTCGTTCCAGAGGCACATTGGTCATGTTCTGATATCGGAATTAAATTTCTTCGAGCGCCAAAATGTTGATTAGTAACAATAGGAACTGTTTTTGAATTTGCACCTTCAGGAGATGGAGCTTTGTCACCAGAGCTATTCGAATTTTCGTCTTCGTTGTTTACTTCGAGAATTGGCGAAGAAAGCACATCAGACCGAGGACTAGAAAAACGCCATTGAGATTTAGGTGATAGCAAAATTTTTGGTGTAGATTTATGTTCTTTTATCAATGCACTTGTTCTACCTGGGGAAGCCGGTTGAGGTGTCGGTTTTATGTTTTTTCTATTGTGATATATTTTAGGAGATCCAGTTAAATCAAGGATATTAATCTGATTGGTACTAGAAGACTGGGGTATTGGCAGAGCTTTTTCTTTAGATAGTTTTAATTGTTCAACGGCAGAAAGTTTGTGTGTTTTTTGTTGAGGATTTATAGTATTTAATTTGACGCTATGACGTAGAAGCAGTTTTTTAAAGTCCATTCGCGAGGTTTGAGGCGTTGGTCCAAGTCTATCGGCACAAGTAGACTCTATTGTCGGTCCCGTGTAAAAGCGACTACCTGGTAAATGTGATGCATATTTGTCGGTAGATGACGAGTAACTATTTCTTGATTTAGCATCAATTAGGTAACCTGTTTCTGGATATTTCTGTGTACCTTTAAATATTAGTGAATTTTCTGAACTGACTGGAGAAAGACTAATTGAAGAAAGAGCTGGCGAATCAGCCCTTTCTATCGGATCTTTGATATTCAGTTTTTTCTTACTTTTATGTATAACAGCATACAGTTCTTCATTTGTCATAGTAGATTTTGTAGGCGACAACAACCTTTCACCAAGATAATTCACATTTTCTTTATTGGAAGGAGTAGAAGACTTGAAACTACCAGATGTTCGAGGATCTATGGGTGATATTTTAATAGATTCATCGTGAGGATTTGTTGCCATATGCGGTTGATTTTCTAAAGGAAGGCACATCGGATCTAGGTGCTTTCCGGGATAGTGAGCAGGTTCCCTTATAGTGTGCCTGTAATTAACATCCTGTAACTTAATCTTGGGTAAAGTCCAGAACACCGGTTGTTCTCTCTGGAATGTATTACTTTGATTATAAATAGCGAGACCGTGCCGATTTCTCAATTGGGCGGTGCGATGCTGTGCTAAGTGAGTGTCATCCCTGGTCTCAATGTACTGTTGAGATTTATTGCGGTAGGATTTGTCAGCACTGGAATGTCGAGAGTCTGAAAAAAAGAAATATTTTTTGTTATAACTATTGTACAACAGGAAATACGAAATTATTATAAAACCAGTCTTCCAGTTGCATAATGTATAGATTATATTTACCAAAATTTATTTAAATATATTTAATATTTATTTCTATGCTCATATATATTAATTAAATGAGAGCTCGTCATATCATTTTATATCGTGCACATGCCATTATAACTTTATTTGTATTAATGAATTCAAATATAACCTACAACATACTACATATTATTATAAAATATGAGATTAAGTATATATTTTAAACATTATATAGAAATTCAAACATAATTACTTTAGATAATATGCTACATGATCTTAAAATTATTACTAAATTAATATTTATAAGCTACCTACTTAGAGAAGCCTATGGGTAAGGTGCATGCATAACATAAAACCTCGGCATAAAAAATAAGCATGCGTAAAGAACAAGAAACATTACCTTCGAATTCAGAAATCATTTACTGAAATCTGATTTTTTTTTATGTTCTTGATGCCAAAGGAGAAAAAGCTTTGGTGCGACGTGAGTTTTTGGCCATCACCTGGCTTTTTCATACCCATGAAAATGTGTGGAATTAATACTGATCTTACAACAATTTTAGTACCTTTCCAGTCCCAAATAAAATCGTTGAAAATCAATACATGTTAATATATATTTAAAACCTTCTGTTAATGTAAAGATCTAAAATTATTTCTCATAATTATTGTAAAAATAATTAATACGAAACTTTATTTGTTTGGATCTTGGACAGGATTTTTATGGCAAAAACAGTGCAGTGCCTTAGGTAAATGAAGGGTGAAAATTAAATGAAAATAGTGCGTTAATTCACAATAGCTTCCTTATATTTACAAAACACAGCAAACACGTAACACACCATGCACACTCACACACTATAGTTATTGACAACTTATAAGCTTTGTGCACATGTGATAAAAGCCATGCTTCATCAATTATGTTTTGTACAAAGTTGAAATATATTCGCATTTAAAAAAATTGACAACAAATAATTTAAATCATATCACAGCTAAAGAAACTGGCAAATTTATTTCTATCTATACAAGTACCGAATGGACGGATTTTTCAATTTATCTAGTACATGGCGACTAAGCGTTACTAAGAGTTAAAATCATTATTAAGTAGTTTTTGAACATATTTGATTTAATGATGTTACTATCAATTTAAGGAAATATATTATACTTTTGAAACGTCATGTCAGAAATAGCATGTTGAAGGAAAAGGCTTATTAGTTACATCATTTGACAGCGATATTAATGGCAAAATGGTTCAGAAACATTATATTGCTCCACTTTGTATTTTTTTTTAAAACAAATATGTAGAGGATACCTAAAAAATCACTATCTACTTAACACAAATGTCTCTAAATATATAATAACTAGAATATTGTCACAGAAAACTGATTTCTTTAAATAATAATTATAATCCATAATTATAAAAAAGGAATATATGATTGGTATTTCTAAAATATCAATTTAAAATATTTCATATCTTTCTTCATGTTAAATCTTCATTTTAACGTAGACGGATAAGTTTGTGTTTTACAATGTTTTTTAAAGAAACAATATTCGTAATGAAATTTAATTATTCAATAAAAAAGTATTTAATTCTGAGTATGATCATCCTGCGAATTATTTCTCTTGCTATACAATATATAGAAACAATTTCCACTATTTCTTATCTAAAGCAGAGGTGCGGTCTGTTGTCGATAGTAGGTTACACTTTTCATTATTTTTGAGGTATCCCCTTGACCATAACCATATTTATGTAACATCCTTGTTTTCGACATACAAAATACTAGGTTCAATAATACTGAAATGTTTATCTTTCTACAAAAATTGATTTTACATAAACAATACCTAGCTAAAACATTTAATATTCCCCATGAACATTTTAAAAGATTTGACATTGAATTCATTGAATCTATTTTGGAGGGAGTCGGTAGATCCATTTACACATTTAAGGAGTAGCTCATTTGATAGCATAAGATTAATAGTTAAATAATTTATATATTGTTATAAGACTCTTATTGCAATTATTCTATAAGTAAATATATTTTATTTAACCAATATGATATAGGTTGCATCTTATTAAACAATAACTATGGAAAAACACTAACATTTTTTAAACAAAAGCTGTTCTCTGAAAATCTTTTTAGGTATCTATAACGACATAAAATTTTATACAAAAAATAGTTCTTATAAAGATAGTGATTTAGTTAAAACCAAAAGAATTTGTATTTTTATATACAATATAAAAATAGCACATGAAAATATATTTACAACAGTGTTGTTTATTAGTTTTTTGTATTTTAGGTACTATATATATGCATTTCTTATTTGAACAGTTTCCATCGGTATTATGTGGAAAAGAGTTAAGTCTTCCAGGCAACGATCAGGTTGTGGTTTGAATAGTTTTCATTTGCCAAAACAAAGCAGTGTCATTACTAAGTACCTCAGTACTTATCTGAGATTAAGTCATGTAAACTGCGATTTTAAAAACAAATTTAAATTTATAATTTTGTTTCAAGGAAAGCTAGTGCAGCAAATTAAAAATACTAACGACGGGTTGCACCAAAAGTAAAAATGTAATTCGTACAAGTAATCCGTAAGATTGGACAGCTTATCCATACATTATTTGTCAAAATTTATGAATTACTCTAACAAATTATGTTTTTACTTTTAGTGCGACCCACCGTAAATCTAAACATGATTTTTTGTGGTTTTTACGTTGCGTGTCTTTCAAATATTTGTAATTTGTATATTGAATCAAACATGGCACCATAGCAATAACAGATAAAAAGGGATACAAAAATTATATGACATGTGTTTTCTTTCTTCTACCAAATTTCAGTGCCGTAATCGGATTCTGTGATGGACAGTATTTTCGCTCTGTGCATAGCGCTGTCTTTAGGTACGGTCACTTTGATCGGGACCAGAGGGCAAGATGGCGATGAATGCAATAAACAAACGTTGTCAGGATCCGAATCTAATATTGCAGTTAAAATGTCTAAGGATTTGTCTCTATTGTCAGGGACGAAAGCAACTGACCGACGTTTTGATGTTGGTGATGCAAAAGGGCTTAAAGTTAAAGCAGATAGTTCAGATTCGAATTTACTTTTTATATCTAAACATTCGTGGGTATTGCTTTTAAATGTATCAACACTTTTGTGATTTAATTTTGGTGAGACGGTTGGTGGATAGTTGATTTCTTCGCGCAACAAATCTGCTGTTATTTCGGCTTGTATCAATTCTAATGAGTTTATTCTTTTAGAATTAAATGAGTCCATTTTGAACAACTTCTTAATAGGGAATAAAGGTGAATTTGCTAATTTATAACTGTCACTACGTTTAATTTTGGCTTTGTCATTAAAGTCATTAGAATTAAAAGTATTCTCATTGCCTTCAATGCTAGTTTTATTTTTATTAGAAAATAATTTCATAACTTCTGCTGCTTTCGCGCCGGAGCCAGTTTGGGTACTATTTGATTGGATGATTAAAGGACTTTGAAAATTTGGTACAAAAGGGATGATATCTTTATTTATTTCATTTGTCAAATTATCTACTTCATCAGGGGCTTTATAAAGAATTTTATTATTGTGCAATGTTGTGTTAACATTCTTACCTGCTGAATCGTCTTTCGTTGATGACAAGCTGATACCCTCCGCATCATGAATATTTACATAGGCTCCTGTTCTAGTTATAGCTTCTATTACTCTTGGAATAATCTGCTGGTTTTTGCTTACTACTGGAGGTTGTTGGTTTACTAAGCTGGAGGGGTTTTCAGTGACGGGGGTTGCAGTTATTATCGTGCTTGGTTTCGGAGCAGGTAATGTAATAAATTCCGTTGTTATTGGACCATCAGGTTCAATAGGAGCTTTTATAATAACTTTGCCGAGTTGAGGTGATGTAGGTTTGCTTATAGAAGGAGGAGGCTCGTAAGGGAAATCCGTTTCGTCATTTGGAATCTTGATCACGTCAGCAACTTCTCTTTGCAACACAGTAGTAGTTGGATTTACTTCTTGTACGAAAGGTCCTGGTTCGAAAGTCGTATGTGCGCCTTTTCTTCTTTTTAATGTATCGGATGAATAAATAACTTGACCTTGCGAGTCTAAAGTAACTTTCGCGCCTTTTTTCTGAACTTCCTCAAAGACAATAGATGATGGTTCTAAACCATGTTCTAAGTAATCCTTAGAATCGTTTAAACAATTAGGCAGTTCATTCAACGAAACATATTCCGTGTCTGGCAATTTTCCAGATAAAACAGTCTGCAAATTTTTTTTCACTACATCATTGGACCCGTATGTACCCTTTTGTATATCTATCTTCTGATTATTATTTCTAACATCTGCAATAGTAACATAATCACCAGCAACATCACAAAAGTCATCAGAAATATCGGTTTCCTTACCTATTCCCTTTTTATTAGAAAGTTTATGCGGTAATACTCCTTTCAATTTACACATTAAATTATTGAAAGGTTTCAAATTTATCTGTGTTTGGACCTTACTCGTTGTTTTTAATAATTCATTGTTAGTTTTCTTAGTATCTTTAGATTTTTCAAGAAGCAAAGGTATTTCAAGTTTTGGGCGATCACTAAGTTTTTTACCTAATTTTTCTTCTAAATTTTTATCAATGTCTTGTTTGTCTGCGTCTTTTTGACTAGTTTCACTTTCATCATCAGAATTTGTAGGCGTTATAACGCACAATGATGGGATTCGTGAACTATTAATTGTCGTTTTAAACCTAATTCTTTCTATTCGATCCGTTCCTTCTAAATCTGACGACTCTGAATAATCTTGTTCGGAAAGACTATTCTTACCCTGAGCACTTGAAACAGAATCTTCAATGGGAGAACTTGAAGTATTATGACCTGAATCGGGTGAATTAGTACCGGTGCTTTTCTTTGCACTTTCAATGTCAGCTTCTGTGTGGATTTCAACAACTGCAGCAATTTCTCTTTCATTGCCCACATTTTTCGTAATAGTGATTCTCGAATTAGGAACATCATTTGTTTCTGGAGATGAGTGATTATACATAGATTTGTCTGTAAATCCTCGCACTGCGTTATATCTTAAGCTACCGAATGAAGTATTTGACAATGAAGAATTATTTCTATCCAAAGTAGCGTTGGCATTGCTATTGTTGTTAGCACGATTTCTATTGATTTTACACAATGAACTTTTTCTCTCTGGAACTGTAGGTCCAGTAATGAGTGATCTATCGCTCCCAGCAGCCATCAAAGTTGTGCATACAGTTCCTGCTGAGCTAGTAGTTGTGCTTGTCGACCCTTTACCGAACAGTTCATACTCGTTTTCAGCTGTTAAAGTTTGACTATTTGATGAATTTGATAAAGCATTACTGGTGTGCATTGGCGTACTAGGTGAAACATCTTCTTCTTTTAATGTCTTCAAACCGGAATCCATATGAAAAGAGGTATAATATCCTTCTGTATCACATGAAAATTCAGAGCTTGTTTCCATATCTTCGTGAAGATCGTGTATTATATCGGGAGTGAGAGTACCCTCACTAGTAACACTGCCAGACCCTGAAGTATTAAGGAATCTACGTCTACTGATAATTGAACTCGGCGGTCCATGGCTATGAAGACTTAAGGAATTGTTGGAAGTGGTAGCAGAAGTTGTACTTTTTGGAGGGACTGTTGTCGTTGTGATTTCAGAGCCAATGCTAGTTCTACCCGATTCAGAGCTAGCAGACCAGTTGCCACTTGACGAATGAAGCTCGTCTTTTCCTACGCCAGATCTTCTTAATCGTCTTTGTGCGGAACTAGCTCGTAATTTTACTCCGGGATTTATTGTGGCCGTGGGAACCGAGCTCGATGGAACACCTATACTTTTTTCGGATGAAGAATAAGAAGCGCATCTTTCCTGAGTTATTCCATTATCATCTTCTGCCGTTCGCTTTTTCCTCATGGTGACAGTTTCTTGAACGTAATTTCCATCGTCCTGTTTTTGTGGGGACAGATCCTTATTTTTATCCGATTTAAGATTTTCTTTAAAGCTATCTCTACTGGCACTCGGTGATCTGTTTATCATTTTTAATCGGTTCTTACCCCATTGCTTCAATGTACTAAAGTGCCCTTTCTTGATAATTGGATCGATTGGACTCTTTTTAAGTAAATCGCTCGAACGTGATCTGATTACCGGGCTCTCATCGATTTCCTCGGGAGCCACAGCAGTGGATGTATCGCTACGATAAAACAAACCAAGCAAAGCATTAGTCACACGCTAGAGGCAAATCTATCAATGTCAAAGAAATAAGATTAAAAAATGTTGCTTTGTCTTGAATGGCAACATTTCTTAATAGATGATGATATTATAGAAGAAGCGTTGAATTATTGTACTATTAGTGATATCGAAGTGCAAATTTTTTATTGCCATCGTTTCGAGGGCCACAACAATTACAGGTGTTAGATTATGATTTTGAAAACAGTTAAAAACAACGGCAATCGGTATACTCAAGACTTGTATTCACAAAAGCACAATTAAATGTAAGGAGAGTACAAGGTTTTGTTCGTATAAAAATTTGGGCTAAAAAGCTATTCATTCACACATTGTGCTTTAGGCGTCAAGTCATATTGGATTTGCAATGCGAAATTACATTATCTTATGACGCGGACAAAAATTTGTTTTCGAGAGCGGTTGCCATTGCAACGGAAATTAGATAATGTAATCTGTTTAGTAAGTGAATGGTGCAGGAAGCTTACCCAGCTATAGCCTCTCTAAGCTCTTTCTGATCAGTGCCGGAAATTGTGTTTCGTCTTTTACCCCGAGGTTTTCTTGTACGAGTCCTTCGCTTCACCGTGTCCGTTTCGCCGGCGCCGGCCTCTATGTGGATCAGGGACTTGCGTGAACTGCACATCCTATCGAAGAACTTCCCGGAAGTATCGATCGCCACTACCTCCGGAAGAAACTTGGAAAAGTTAGCAATGAAATATTACGATATATCTACTGTTTTCTTACAAAAAAAATAGCTTGAATATTTAGTTTAATTTTATATAAACACTAGATTTCGTCAGCAGCTTCGTCTGTGTGGAAATAGAATGAATTCCTGCCTTTTTTATAACGACTGATGATGCTCTGTCCACCGTGATGTCGATCCCGACTCCGCTTTTGTCTCAACCTTTAAAGGTGTGGTGAGAAAAAAAAAAGGATGATGTGATTTAAAAGTACACGAACACGACATTTTAAAAATAATTTCCTTTTTTTTAATTGTAAATTTTTAAAAATAAATTCGGTTACAGTTCCCAGTTTAAGAGAGTTTTGCGTATAAATCGGCTTCTAGGTGGCGAATCAACACGAAACATGCATTTTTTAAATTATATCGTCAAGTAACCGTAACTTGTAAAAACAGAATTCAATTTCCTGTAGGTAGTAGTTTTTTTTTTTTTTGCGCGAATAAGTTTAAACACACACAGACAAAAGTTATAAAAACGATTATTTTTGCTTCTGTTGTACGTATAAAGATTTATAATAGTTTTTCACAAATATTTCCAAAGTGCAGACATCACAGTTACAGTTTTATTACAGACAAACTATAAAACTTATTATATAATGTGCTTGTATCAGAACCAATATTTAAGGCTGAAATGAATTATTGTATTGGAACGAATATTTAAGATTGATTAGTATGAATAATCTAGATACAATAATATTTGAGATTTTATTGACAATAAAATTTCATAAACTCTACCAGTGAGTAAAGCACGATACAAGTCTACTAAATAATAATTATGTAAGCAGTAGGTCAATACAATTGCGAATGAGAGATTCAAATTTTACTTGGAAGCAATAATTTTGAGCTGTTCCTCAGGACTGGGCAGCCGGTGGTCGATGGGCTCGTCGTCTCCAGAAGCTTCGGTGAGCTCGTCGGGCGTCAGCGTGACGCCGCTCGAGATCCGCATCGAGGCGTCGGGCAGCGCCGTCACCTCGCCTATCGCTTCGCGCGAAGTCCATTTGCGTAGCTGTTCCACTACCGATGGCTGCGAAATTATATATTAAATTTCATTACTTTGATGCGGTATTGTTCAGTACAACGCACGACACTCTGCCGCTCTGAATTGCCTACAAATGATGTAATGCGCAGGTTTAACGCTCCTCGACCCTTCTTCCTTATACCCCGTTTGCCAATTTTATGTCATTGTAACGTTTTCGTGACTAAATTTACAACGGCAGAGCTTCGTGCGTTGTACTGTAGACCTAAGTACTAAATATACATTGAGAATAATTAAATATTCAAATTTGTAAAAATTTGAGATTATATATTTTTTGTTTATTGAGGGGCAAACGAGCAGGTGAGCCACCAGAGAGTACACCACGATCGACGCCGCTCATGAACACTCACGACCCTAGAGGAGTCACCAGTGCGTTACCAGCCGCTTAGTGGGAATAGAATCTCTAAAGGAGGGAGGAATGAACTGATAAAGGTGAGAATGGAGTGATAGATTCAGGAGTGAGGTGATGGAAGGGGAATGGACCACCGAAACTCTCACTCACTGGACGAGATGCAACAGCAGAAGATGTCATTTCAAGTCTGTATTTTGTTAGAGAATGGTTTCACCGATTAAGCTGGCCCATTTTCGTGCATCCAAGTTAGCGACAGTAAGGCTCTAATATGGTAAAAAACATACATATCATATACACGAGCAAATAATGTAATAAGTATACTATAAGATAAATGTTATAAAATATTACAGGCCGGGTTAAGTTTAAATTTAAACTAAACCCAGCCTGCAACACTGAAGTTAACAAATTATGAAAATTAAATATCATTTTCACAGTACATCACCTTTAGCATGCTTTCATTTTATCAAAAATTTCTAGGTCTCAGTGTAAAGATTCATAGACGTATTTATTTTGAACAATGTTCAGTTTACTTTTTTCTCAACTTTGACAACATTTGAGTTTTAATAACCGCATAACATTTTTTTTAAATACTATGAAATAACTGAGTGAAGGTTCACTTCCGTAGAATTAAACAGTTAATGGAACTTAGAGTGGTTTGTCAAAAGATTTTAATACAAAACTCGTACGTTTCATTTAGTTAAAACATGTCTTTTAAATCATAATAATGATTTAAATGATACAATACACAATGCGCAATTATAAACTTTAACTATCTAATCGTAAAGCCGAAATTATAAAAGTATTATAAATGATTATTTTTGGTGCTTTAATATACATCTCACTGAGCTGCATAGAACTATATGTAACACGTAGTAATTTTTTTGGCATTAATGAGTTCTAGCAGTAAGTCGAGGCTACGCTCTTATTTAAAACGATTACTGTTTCATGTTACGCTAAGAGGAGAAAACATGGTTAATAAAAAAAAGAGTATCAAGTAGAATAATCAAGTACATAAGGTTTTGCAATTAATTGAAACTTAATTATACTCCCTTTTATTTGAATAATATTATAATAGGTACGCTTTCCAAAAACAAAGTTTGTTATAAATATTTCAAATTATTATTCCATATTTAGAATAAGTTCTTAAAACGTCAATAAGCTCTTTAATTATTTTTTAATCAAGCGCTTAATTACTTTATGGTTACACGAGCGGTCGATACTTACTATACGCGTCTCGATGTCTACATCGACCTTCTGATACAAGCGCCGTCGTTTGGCGCCCAGAACGGGCGTGCACAGCAAGAAGGGTGAATGCTGTGAGTCTCTTCTCAGCTGGTCGAGAAGAGAACCCGGGACACGGCCCGAAGTAGCTTTTTCGTATAACGTTTGAACGCTCTGAGGCCTGTAAGTGTTAGCAAGGAAAACAAATTATGTATATTTAGAAAATATTCACTAGCATTAAAATTCCAATTTTTTCAATTATTGGCGTATTGTAATCAATACACAAGTTACTTATTACCTTTGTGCATACATCAGATTCAATTTTCATTACGTGAAGAAAAATTGAATTACTCATTACTATATCATTTAAACTCGTTTTTATATCTCGCTTTCGTTTAAATCTAAATTAAGGTGATTTGCCACATTTATGTGTAAGATTCGCATTATAATTATAAAGTTAAGCGTATGTTTACTGTAATACGTTTCGAATACCAAATGCTATACGGTACACGTTGATATTCTAGGTCAATTAATTAACCGGTACAGTAACGCGAAACACGTACCCACATCTATATAACGAAACATATAATTTACCACAGTAACATAGTATACCTTGTGTCTGGAGTAAAAAGCTCCTTCCTTATGGGGTTTTTCGCCGTGTAGTGCACTTTGCGTAGAGCAAAATCCGACAGGCTACCCTCCGCTGCAACAATAACAAATGGTGAAATTAGATCAAGTGAAATACACGTTATGATGTCTTCTCATCTTCATGTACAAAAATGGATGTCTGTCTGTCTGTCCGAAGTTAATGGATTTGGACACCATTTCACCGAACGCCATGAACGTTTGTACACATATTGTACATTTTCATGGAGGATTATATGCAATCTAGTTTAGCAATTGCCCCTAACTACATTTGAGATTTATAGTATTGAAACGAACTACTACAATACAAATCCTAAAAATTTATTCAATAGTAGAAATCTACACCATCTTTAACTAATGTTAGCTTATTTTTAATTTGACAGTAGCATTTGTCCCTGTTTTTAATGGACTTCGACATCGTTTGATCGAAAACCATGAAAGTTGGTACGTAATGCATGTTTTCATGGATAAGGTTTTTATGCGATCTATTTTAGCATTTGTCCCTGATTTCCACGTTTTATACTATTGAATCAAATTACTACTCTGATTTTAAAAATTCTTTCACTATATCTGAGCAATATAACCTGTATTTTATTTCGCGCATCGAAAGTCCCATACTTCCCGTGTTTGTATTAAATACTTAAAAGAAATAATTTTTATTCATTTATTTTTTTTAGCTCGCGTTCCACTCACACTTGGTTCATTTTTATGTATTGTTTCCTTAACTTAGCACTATTATCATGCCAAGTTTGGTGTATGTATATACTACTGTTTTTTCGATTTCTATCGTCATTTTTGCTTTCAAAAATTAAAAAAATAAACTGATATGCAGTTGGTATGTACTCACGTGCATACATCAGTTTATACTAGACATTGTAATGAATCGAGACATTGAGAACTAGGATTTCTTATAGGTTTTCCTGTAATAGATAAATAAACAACTATTTTATGTATTTTTTTTTTAATTTTAGACGCAGTAGTCTCGAAGATAAGAAAGAAATGTTTCATTTTCAAATATATTCTTACATAACTAAAACTATTTGTTTTATAATTACTTAATAAAAATATATACTTGTGACTCTCACAATAGGCGCCTTCGTTTGAAATGTCACATGGTACAGTTAAAGACTTTTTTCTGATTTACCTCCCAAAATCGACCCTCATATTGGAAATTCAATTATTTATGGTACACGTCCGTGTCAGAACATACATATGTGTATCAAAGGCCAACTTAATCGGTCCAGTACATTCAGAACAAACCGGCTGTGACAGACGGATAGATAGACACACTACTACGTTTACACACACAAGGCACAAGACATAAGGCTACGTTCAGACGCGATCACTTCATTCAATTTTTTCACGTATAAGATTTTACTGTGCACAAAGTAAAATCGTGTATGTATTATATTATGAATATACCACCCGTTCGGAAGGCAGTTATCTTTCAAAAAGGACGAGCGAGAAACTTAAGACAGCGTTTGTTTTTTAATTTAATTACATACAATGTATTATCGATAACATGACAGCATTCGATAAATGTTAAATAAAAACTGAGTCTATATTTTATAATAAACAAACATTTCTAATTCCGTTACAGATGTTGGTAGGTAGTTATTCAACTTTATTATGAAAAATAGTCAGGGACGTCGGCGCGAGTCACGCGAATCGTTTGTCTGCTAATGGTACGCTGTTAGGGGATGAAATAAAAAACATTTTTTTTTTGTAATAAAGAGAACAGGTATTTAAATTGATGGTGCCGTATTCGTAGCACAGTTGTTGTTGTGACTGGAACAGTTAAATGTTTATGTGAAATAGAACATATAAGATTGCCTATAAGCAGTAAAGTACATACATAATAGAATGTGGGAATTCTACATCTATGCAGCTAAAATTGCCAGGTGTTTATAGGGATCAAGATTTTGTGGCACATTTGCCTACAGTGATTATGATTTTGGCAAATTCCCGGTATTCTCAAATTTCTACGATGAATCGCAATTTGAAAGGTAAAGAATATTACACATATAGATTACAAATATTATTTGTATCACTCATATGAAATACACCGCTCGGATCTGGGCTGGAATCTAAAAGAGTGTACTTAGCGTGATTAACGTGGCATCGCTGGAACACAAGAAGAAAAGAAAAGAAAAAACATAATCGTTATTTCGTATATGTTACAAAATCGTCTCTAGAATGTTGGATCAACTGACACGGAGTGTCGGTGAATATCAGACATTATGAGCGTAGTCAGTATATATCACGAAGCGAGGCCAACAGTCAGAACGTGAACGCGGAAAGCCATACACGAGGGCATTCCACCGTTACGCCGCCCGCGCCGCCCGCGCCGCCGACCGGCCCGCTCCAGGACATAAATCGCGAAGCGGCGGATGGCACGCTGTGCGCCCGCGTCTGCGCCTCGCCGCGCCACGCGATACGTCGTAAACTCGCACGGGGTTCACAATGGTAGCGAGTTACGGTTTCTACATATCGACCCCATTGTTTGTGATTTGTGTTCGGCCGCGTAAAACTGACAGGTCCCGTACAATCATATTTTGGCGTAAAATACGCCCTTTTGATTTCATTTCGCTGCCTTTCCTTTGTGCCTCCGACATTACGCGTGATTTGGTGTCGATTTCTCAATAAAAGTTACGTATCGGACTGCCTACAGGGAAATAATTTGGATATAATGGCTATTTTCATTTAGGTAATACAGAGAAACCTATGAATTTCAGAAACCTTCCCACCATTCATCGCCTCTGATTAGTGTGTAAGAAGCTCTTATAAAGAGACTGACTTTATCGATTGTAGAGCATTCAACGTCGGGAAGCAAACTGGTTTCACATAGAACAGATAAATTGAATACTTCGAATAGCATTCGATATTTATGCAACAAGAGGCGCACGAGTCGGCCCCATTGTGCGGCGGCCTTGGTCCGACTCCCTCGAGTGCGCCGCTCGGGGCGCAGGCGACGTGGGTGGTTATGTTTAACTGTGGTCCGGAGACGCGTTATCATCTTGAAATGTGATAGTTTCAGTAAAAAAAATTTGAAAGATTCATGTAGGGTCGGAAAAGGTTTTACTTTGCTTTGTTATTGACCAATCGTATAACAATAAAAAGTGAGACCCACAGGAGATATTTTCAAAAAAGTACTACGGATCAACTGTTTAGAGAGATCTGAACTTGAAATTATTGTTTTCAAAATTCTTATCAATCAGTTCGTAATGACATCACTCAAAAATTATAGAGATCACTACTAAACGGATATTATTGAAATTTTCATAGTTTAGTAGTTTAGGGTCTTAAGTTAACGTTTAAGCCATGTTTCTTGTAAATCTGTAGTGGACGCAGACAAAGTCTCGAAAAAAAACGAGCAAAATATAAAATTCCATGAAACATAATCACATAAATAAATTAAAATAAAAATAATTAAAATAAAGACTACTTTCAGAAAGCTATTTAAATAATCACGAATAGTCGTTTTTAGAGTCGGTTCTAGCTAAAGGTAAATCAGGCGCAGTTTAGAAGAAGGAGATATCCTTTTCACTCCGTACTTAACGTTCCGTATTCATGCTTACATGGATTATATTTTCTTTTGCTTTGCTTTTGCTGGAATAGACAGCAAAAACACCTAATTATTCAAGTAGGTTTTTGAAGATGGTTTTTATTTTTTTCACATTTTTTAGTTATCGAGAAATCATAACATTATAATGCATCTGGTTATTTTGCATGTGGCTTAAGCCACGGTCAATAAAACTGCCCAGAAATCTCTTTTATTTTTTGTACTGAGCAAGTGGAAAAGCGGTTCCGATCTCGAATTTATTGTCCACTGGTAATCATTCCAGGGTCTTCATATTGTCAGTTGGACTGCAACCACAAATTTATTGTTATATAAGTTACATAAATTATATTTATTAATAATTTCACGTTCTACAATTGTGGCATAAAATATTTGCATTCATTTCCACATTTAATTAATTCACCCTATTTCTACTGTTCACGCTAAAGAATTCCGATGTGTTCTTGCTAAGGTTGTTACGTTAGAACGTTACATTGTTACGTTAATGAATGAAAATGTGTAGTACATTTAAAAATAATTTTAATTCAGTGTACATTTAGGTTTTACTAATAGCTATTAAAAGATAGTTTCTGTTCGACAAGTTGCAGTATTATCTCCTTAGTCCTAAACGTTAACGAGTGCTCTGGCTATAATCATCAGCTCAGCAGCATGAGTTGATGACTGCCAGACGACAACCATTAAATAACTAAAAGTTCAAAGAAACTATATGCACCTATATTTTAGAACATCCCGAGATTTCTCTGGGCTCCCATCATTAGATCCTCATTTGCTGAGACTACGGGACCACTTCGAGAGTATTGCGTTTCAAACAAAAAAGAATTTTCCAAATCGGTTCATAATTGATGAAGTTATCGCCGAATACATAAAAAAAATACCAATAGACAAACATAGAATCGCCTCCTTTTTTTGAAGTTGGTTAAGAAAGAAATTAATTTCTTGTTACGCTGATCCCAGTCATTTGCATGTCAAATTTATTTTATTAAAGTATATAAGTTTTCGCACAATAATAATGAGTTACATCAAATAATTGTTATCACGCTTATCGCCTTTTGAACATCAATTGTATTTTAAAATATTCTCAAAGTCGAACTTTTATAACAATAACATTTAAATTATTGTTTGATAAGTACTTGTATATTCTCAGAAGAGAATCGACTTGGCAAAGGTTCGGATGTAAATGATATTTATGGCCGACTGGCGGATGCGGTGAAAACTCAACGCTTATTGGACACGAGTGTTTTTAACGGAACTCGAAAAATTTTCACGTTAAGATACCTACCTAAAAAGTCAAAACCGATCTCTTGTAGTGAAATTTCGGTGTCGTGTGAAGAGCAGTCTCATTTTTATGATTGAAATACGGCAGTTATGGACAATTTCCCGTCGTATGTCCATCTATCCGTGGTGAAATAATTCCAGATCTATTTCGGTTTCGGAAGTGCATCAATTTTTTTAATTTACCGATATCATTTTAAGGAGTACATAATACGTAGGTAATTTTTCCGTTTCCGGTTAAATTTTATTTATATCTGTAATGTAAAAAAATACAGCTATCCCGCTCTATCTCTGTAATGAACACAATCATGGACGAGATATAACAAAAAGCAGTCAGAACTTCATTTACTAATTTCTAAATCCATTTTCTTTAAAAGCATTAAAAAAGTTTAATTATGGAAATTTTTAAACGTTTACAAGTATGTATAAAACTTTAAACAATATAACGTATAAAATTGTGAGCAAAACAATGGGAATCTTACAGCAAACAATATAAATTATGTCAAACGCGAGATTCTCACAAGAAAACAACTCTGTAAGCGACGAAATGCAAGGTCGACAGGAAGTTCCAGCCGGTATTGTGTGTGGGATACGGAGCAGCAAACGGGACCGGTTCTAACTTAACAAATCCGTTTCGACCGGCCGGTAACAGACCATAACGGCCATTAGCCTCACAACTTCAATACGAGGGCACCTAACAAAAGGGATGAACTTAAAAAGGAACTCTTTGATTTATCGATGTTGTATAAGGGCCGCTCAGCAGATATTCCTTTTGAAGATTTATATCCAAAGATTATTTCCGACTGCCGGACGAACTCCTCCGGAAAAAGGCTAGATGTACATTTTTCTTTCAGTAACTTTCGAGATTTATGAAGCTTCGGACACTAACTTTCAGTAATAGATGGGAATTGAATGTTGTAGTTAATTTCGCAAATTCATCTTCCTACTTTTAAAATCTTAGGGGTTTTTATGTGCTTAAATTATATTTTAACGCGTTTTAAGAAATTAAATACGTACATAACAGCAAATTCCTTACGAAGGGTTTTCTTAATTCACACATAAATTTCGGTTGTAAATAATATCCCAATTAATATTAAGTGCTATATCAAAAGTTATAAGAGGTGCATTGAAATGCTAAAAAAATCTTGAGACTATAATGTATCTACGTAATAAAATTAGAAAAGTTTTAGTTAAGTACAACGCAAACAAGGAAATATTTGCAGTCGAGCAAAGAAAATCCTCCAACACACATTTATTTGCGGTGTCATAAATCCATGTTTACAAATTTATGGGAACAGTTACCCGAATCCGTAAATGGGAATTTTTTCCTTGACTCACATTTATGAAACTGGGAAGGGTTCAACTTTATGTATTCTAATGTCCCAGCTCGGGACAGAATTCCAAGGAGTCTTGGACTTAACCCACGATTCGCATAACAGTCTGGATATATTTAGGGAGCGTCTGAGAACACGTCGGGATGCCATCTGCGCTCTAATGTAGTCGGGCACGTATTCGAATAGCCTTAGGGTTGCTATACATTTGCAATAATCTAGTAGATATACAACTAGAGTATGTGTGACTTTAGCACTACAAATGAATCAAGTCTTCAAGTATCGGGTATTTATATTCATTATTCAGTTATTTTCAAAGCGGATCAGCCCCGTTTTCAGCAGTTTTAATACGCAGCGATAGCAATTATGTTGTTTAATAATATAAATTATTAAATAGCATAAAGGTGAATAATGTTTTGGTCCATTATATAATAATATTCGGTACATTCACGTAAGAGATTATTGCGTTAGGAATGTATACACCCTACATTTTGCGAATACAGTTTTAGGTAAAAATGGGTGTGACATGGATTTATCTACATATATAATAAAATCCGGCTAATTGCAAGTTGGACTTGCACTCGAAGGGTTCCGTAACATCATACAATATTTAACAATACACATTTTTTACAAATAGTTTAGTAAAAATAAGAGAGATGTTATAGCAAAATGTGATCATTGTATAAAATAATAATCGGCTTAAGAAAAAAATTTCTTGACTGTGGACAACTTGTCACCAGCACAAAAATGGAGTATCTCGATCAGTGAAATAACACTCTTTTAGAATACAGATGTAAAATAGTATCTTTCGCTGTTACTTTTCGTCCAGTGAGTGAAAGTTCCGGTGTTCCACTCTCCATTTTCTCCCTTCCATTAGATATTTTATTCCCTCCCAAGAGACTGTCAACGTAACGGTAACTCCTCTGGGGTTACGAGTGCCTATGGGCGACGATGACTGTTTAGTTTCTGATGGCTCGTCTGCTCGTTTGTCCCTTGATTATGCTATAAAAAAAGATTATTTGTGTATGTAAAAGAAGGCATTATAGTTATTCTAATGAGACGTTTGTATGTATAGTGTTTATTACGAACGAGGAAAAACACCGAAAAAAATACTTTCCTTGTACGGGGACCTCTTTTATTTCTAACTTTATTTTATTTATATTATTCGTTATTATACCGTCTACAGTAATGTCTCTGTGAAAATTTCAAGTGTCTATCAATTACGATTGAAAAGATGTAGCTCTATGACAGATGGATAGACAGACAGGAAAATTTTAGTGATAAGATTCCGCTGGCACCTCTCGAGTACGGAGCCCTAAAAAATAGTCTGTACTGAATGATCGCTTGAGTGATTTCAAGAAAATCTATAATATTAGAAACATGGCATTTGGACAATGGGTATACTATTTGCGACATAAATACCTAATAATAATAAGGACTTTTCAGAAATTCACTCCCAATAGAATTTTATATGGGGTAAAAATGTAAATGAAAGTTAGTCTTTTTCAAAGTTAATACTATAAAATTACTATTTCAACTTTTAGTTAAATAATAGTAATGACGTGCCTCTTACAACGTTTTTATTGGGATATGTTTAAAATCGGTGTGAACAGTTTAAACGGGATTGAGACTATTTTAAAAGTTTAAAGCATGAAAATTAGTGTTTAGGCCTTTGGTTAAGAAATTAAATTGCATTTCTTAGCGTTTTTTAGACATAAATTTAATATTAAACCTGGAATGCAGTTTTTTTTTTAAGAATTATAGGATACTTTAAAGTAAAATATATAAAAAATCTTATTGAAATTTACAAATTGATATTATTTCAGCGTTTTAATACAATTAATCCTAAAATAAATATCGGAGAAAAAATTCAATTGAGATTCTAAAAAAAATTAAGTTAAGATCATCAGGAGTTGCATTTCGATTTTAAATTGGTTCCTATTTTAGTGTTTCTGAACGTTAATAATCCAGAACAGGCCAAAAGCATATAAGTTTGACGTAAGAAATTTACAATACTTAAATCACTGACATGATATGTTGTATTAGGATTTTTGTGGTTTACTCTTTCAGTGTTCGGTTTACTTTAAAAGGTTAAAGTTGAAATGGATTTTTATTGGGGAAGGTTTTTAATAAAGTTTAAGTACTTACGTTTGCTATACGTCTATGTATTATAACATTTACTGAGACCGAGAACGGATTAGATAAGAGAGCGTTACCCGATGGGATTAGAAACGGAATTCGTATCGAAACCAAAAGCGGGTCCGGGATCACAGTCGGAAACGAAACTGGGACATGGATTAGAAACTAAGGACAAAATCAAAATCGGCATCCATTGACCTGAAATTGAGAAACAGAAATAGGAACCGAGACCTCAATCCGAATAGGGACTGGAATGTAAAGCAGGAACGGGAAACAGACCAAAAGTAGGAATAGGATAGGATTAATATACGATAATATATGAATATATTTATTCTATGTCCACATCAAAGACGCAGGTGGCAACTGGGTTATTTTGATAGATAAACTTGAGGTTATTCTGTATTCTAATAATAATTAAAATCTTTAGAAAAACTTCAAACACAGTTGTGAAGCTTCTAATATTGAACCAACGCAGGAATTGTGGTTTATTATCCTTTTCTAAGATGAGACTTGTACTTTTTTGTTATACTTTTTGATAGAGGATTATAACACTAAGGGTTGTAAAGTATAAGATTGATCAAGCGTGCCGCTTTTACATGTAATTGAAAAAAAATACCATTTGAGTGCTAAAGACACGTTCCCGTTTGCTCAATATAGATTCCATTTTATTATTTCTGGAAGGGCCGTTTGAACTTAAATTGAAACAATTTTTTTTTCAGAATATAATGGCGCGTGTTTTGTTCGAAATCCTTTGACTTCGAAATCTTAGCAAAATTATATTTCTTATGGACGCTAAATATGTTAAGTGTGTTTTTATTCTGTGTCGTCGTAATCGTATAATTTACGTTTTAGCACTGGAAGCAATAAATCTGTTAGTTCTAAAATGAGTACTCGAGTAGTACGCACACGAACGACCGATCGCGGCGGATACACGATGTTAAATGAGAAAAAATGTGTGGTCCGAATAAAACGGAGATTTTTATTGAGATTTTTTATGTTACATATTTAGGGTGTAGAATAAGTTGAATACGAATATGCCTTGACATAAATCAAAAGCGGAATTTAGAAATAAAAAAGATATAATTTATATATATAAATTATTGTATATAAAATGCATATTGTGTACATGTATATATCATGATATTGTATAACTTCGTTAGAAGTTAAATAAATTCCAACTTGTAGCTATAATATTTATGTACATTTTACAAATATAAAACCTCACTTTTTCAGTCACATGCTAATAAATCTTATTTCATAGGCAGGCACAAAGAAATCAAACGTTATCCTTTGATTTCGGTATCGAGCGGATGCACGTATTGTTCCCCCCAATCCCGTAGTCAGCGGAAACATGAATACCTTCAGTTCAAATAAACAGATCTGCAGGGGAACTATCTCTGAAAGTGTTTCTGCTTCATGAATTGCTAATACCGGCAGTTCTACGAGACGTTTTCCTTTATAAACAAGGACGTTGCATAAAATTTTATTACATATTGCAGCTACTGCAAAAAGCAATATAACAACGAGGAAAAACATAATTTTCGATTGGATAAATTGCATTTTTATCGGATACTTAATTGATTTTTTTTTACTATATACTAGCGATTCGCCTCGGTTTCGTACGGGTGTAGAGCACCAAATGTTTACGGCTGGATGACTTGTGGTAAGCTTAATTGGGCGTAGCGGTAAGTAGATGTACCGGCCAGTTGCGTAACGTGATATAAAGTGATTCCAAATTGAATAAGGCACTTTCTATTTTCAGCCCTTTTTTTGATGAAGATCATGACACAGAAATGATAATGAGACGGAGATGCTATTTTGGCCACAGAAAACACTTGAGGAAACAAAAATACCAGTCCTAATTGTCTAGCATAGAGATTGTTTTGACCTAGATAATATCCATAATAAACGACAGTTTATTATGAATATTACATATATAGTAAGAATTTGTATATTTGAATCACATATACTGAAGCTTTGTTACGTGCATTTCTGAAGCTTTCTTTTTTGTTATTGTAATCTTAATAGATGGACATACATTGTAATGAAATTTGCTATTGGTAGAGAAAAACAGTCCGCCATGCATTACTTTCATACATAATTTCATCGATGTAATGATCGATATGGAAGCTCTCAGGAGTAAGGCATTTTTCCGACTAATTGAATATCAACCGAATATCATTATAACGTAAGTTAAAATACATAAAATATTCATAAAAAATATACATATACCTTTTAGTCTATTTTTGAAAATTTAATGAAAATACCATAGTAGTTTTTAATATTAGTGCGAACATAAATACAGGCAGATGCGGGGGGAACTTCAATTCATAATATATTTATTTTGTTGCGCTGTTTAAAAACATAAAAAATTAAAACGGTGTTACCCGTTTTTCTATTGTTTTTTTGTCCATCAAAATATGTGAATCTAACGTAGACATACGACACATTTCGAAGTTTCATTATAAAAAAAGAAAAATGTGACAAAAACGCGAAAAAAATTTATGACGTATATGGACCAAGTGCAGTGTCGGCAAGAGTAACACAAAACTAGTTCTAACGTTTTCAGTCCGGTAATTTTGATGTCGAAGATGAACCTCACTCTGGTCGACCTGTTATGAATGAAGTCGATGCTAATTTGGAAAAAGTAAAACAAGATATTAGTTTTTACAACATAGCTGAAGAGCTGGAGATTGACCATAAATTAGTTTAACCCGTTTGAAAAAAGCTGGATGCACAAAAAAGGTCGATACTTGGGTCCCACAGGAGCTCACCGAAAGAAATCCAATGAATCTTGTACTCATTTGCGATTCTCTATTGAAACGTAATGAAACCGAATCGTTTATAAAACGATCAATCACTAGTGATGAAAAATTGTTTTAATAAGCTCCAGACTATAACGAAACCCGGATTAACTCGCAGTAAGTTGATGTTATGTGTATGATCGGATTGAAAGAGCATTATTCATTATGAGCTTTTACCTTGGGCAAAACCATCGATTCGGATCTTTATTGCCAACCGCTGACGAGAGTCAAGCAATAAATAGAGAAATAAACGGCCAGAATTGTTTAAAAGAAAGGTTGTGGTTTTACACCATGATAACGCCAGACCGCATACATCTCTAACAAAAATACGTCTCAAAATTTCTACAGCAATGAGATTATGTCACTACCTACAGAATAGCAACAAGTTGTTGAACAAAATAGTAGATATTTTATGGTTAAATGTAAATAAAATATGACGAAAATAGTCTTAAATTTGTATATAAAATACGAAAAAACTTTTTCCTCAATCTAATATATTGATTTTCATGCCAATCCGGTGCCTTCTAACTCAAAGACAACAAACACTCTTGGCCAAATATCCGGCTTCCTACGTTCTGATATATCTGTATCTCTAGGATAAATTCGATTTAGGAAGGGCTACAATAATGGTCTTAAATGTGCAACCCGCGTGTATGTGGCCGCTTTATAAATTTTAGTAGCTACAGTTTCTAGAGTGATACAGCTGAAATTTATATATTATTTAAGAAAGGAACACTTGCTCTATAGACAAAAAACAGACCTACTTTTTGAAGACAAACAGACACCAAAGTATTTCGTTCATGGAAAAGGAAAATTAAAAGGAAACCGTAAAGGAAAATTAAAAATCACGAAATTTTAAAACTGGTTTAAAACGGATTCCTCAATGACACATATCATGTTTATTGGATATCAAATACCTATTGTTAAGCTTTTTCCCCACAAATTCTTTCTCATTTTTTTTATAAAATAAAAAAAAAACAGAAATATTAAAAAAAAACAGAAATATGTTATGATTGCGCCTCGGAAAATAGTTTAAATGTGTTTATGATGAAATACGTACTAGGTACGTCATGGGATTCTTAGAAAAGTACAATTTAAGAACAATGAACTGGCGAATATGACACTAGACTATACACCTTTTAATACGACCAAAAATATTTGTCAATATAACATCGCCATATCATTTGTTAGATAAACAAAATGGTAACGAATAACATCAAAATTGTTTAAAAATGTTGTGTTAGAAGTGTTAAGGGCGAGTTCTATAAAGGATGTAGAATTACATTTCACGGAAACGCTTAATTCTCATAAGAGTTTATTTAGTTAAATTCTAATTCATTCGGATTTGATTCCAGTTGTTTTCATAGTTTGCGAAACTTAATGACGATATTTCAATTAATAACTTTTATTTAATTAATGGCGTCCTAATAAATACCGCTTTATTGATATAAGCAAATAAAACGTAAACAAATTGAGTGTTCATATGTTTTGTTTTTAATTTCATCGTGTAATAAAATATTTTGTTTTCTATTATATTTCCCTTAAAATAGATGCAACGGAACGACCTTGATTCAATTTTTCTCCGTAGTAGGGAAAATAAGGTTTAAAAAAATGTGTAGACTGCACTTTATAGATAATTATTAATGACGAACACGATTGAAAGTCGATGTAATTGCATCAATTTTGTTAAATGTACATGCTATTATATATTAATAGTAATTTCAAAGTTGTGTTTATGTAGATTTAATTTACTGTAAAGTATACTCCAATAATTTCTTTATCTCATTACGCATTTTATATACGTACATTTTTTTATTCAAACTGAAATAAATTGAGGTTTTAAGCAATATTTAGTTGGCATTATCAATGACATCTACATTCTCAACATCAACAGATTTAACAGGGATGATAAAAGCTAAAATTTGTAAACCAGAGAAATAGTAAAGCATGAAGATCTAAAAACGCAAAACAATGTGTTCATTATTTAATACTTACATTTATGTACAGTTGATTGAATATGTATTAGCAAAATTGTTAGTAATTTTGAATGTGTAAGTAATTATTGTATGTATTTATTCTTAAAATATAAGTTAATTTCGACGAAAATTTTTTTGTTTGCTTTTGTAATAATAAAGAAATAAATGTCTTTATTCTAACATAGCATGAAACATTTATATCATTGGAAAATTTTTTATTCATTAACCTCTCTAAGTCTGATAATTTTGCAGTTAGTCAAAATAATAATACAAATACCAATTCTATGTAAAAATTTTATTACTACAAGTTTGATTCAAATCTTAATTGTAACGAACTTTTGAATCAATTGTAAGAAAAAAACGCCATTCCTTTTCTCAGATTCAAAATAAATTTACTTGCACTGATATTCATATTAAACTCCTAAACCTAGTCCATAACAAAAATTTAGGTTTCTATACAAAATTTCCTATTAAGCGATTTTGTAATTAGACGGAAGGCAAACACGAAGCTATTCTTTCACGTGAGTACCATTATAAGGTAAGCTTAATATCTATATTTCAATGAATATGGATATCCTTTTTCAGGATGAGACAAAAGTATTCGGATACCTTTTTTGGACCCTTTTACTTCTGTGCAGCGGGCACTCCCTTTGCCTTCATTTAAAATCTTCGAGCGTAACAATCGGTTATTAAAATAAATTTATTTCTCTGAATGTAATGGTACTGATTCAAGTGATTCAAGTCAAATATTTGACAATTGCTTCCCTCGGTTTCGTCGTAGACGTGTAAAAAAAAAATAGGTTTTGTCCAAAATTATAAACATTTGCTTTCGCTTCAAACACTCATTAAAACTCGACGCTCTATTTCTATTAAATAGTGGTAAAACTTTCATACTCGATCACAGATTTCTAAAATAATAAGTCTCTCTTGGCTATTATTGTAATAGGTAAAAAAGGGTTAGATTTTTAATTAAATGTGTATAGTTACAAAATTATACAAAATTTATAACAGTAATCATTTGAAAAACTGGATGTAAACAATTCTAAATTTTAGAATATTGTGTTGAATTAAATCTGTAGATATCACATCGCAGACGTAGTAGATACAGCGCCTTACATTAGCCGGTCTAAAATTGTTTCTATATCCGAACGGTCTATTTATTATTAATTTTAATGTTGAATTTGTATTATGTACGACAAAATTTAATTCCAAACTGCACGTGTTGACTTAACACACAGTTTAATTAGGTCTAAAAAGTTATTTTCAACAACTCCGTCTAATACGGGATTCAGAGAACACAACACGGGAAACTTCTTAATTGATAAGGAATGAAATTCCGTATTCGCACCCCTGGGTAACGTTTCTGCCTCTGAAAGCTTTATTATTAGATTAATTTTATGGAGAGAAACTTTGTGATATATATCATGAGTTGCGGTAAAAACATGAAACAAAAACAAATAGTCTGCACCTCATTAATCTTCCGGTGCTCCCGCGCAGTTATCAACGTGAATAAGGTTTATAGGTTCGGCCACTTCGTAATTTCAGATCGATAATTATGTATATTTACGACTCTCGTCTGAGTACGTAGTTACGTAGGTGACTAGGTACGGTGGTAAGTAGAATACTCTATGAGCTGAAATCTGTTTGAAAAGTTTAAAAGAGATAACTATGTTTGAACATTTAATATTAGAAAGCGACATATATTTCAACATGATAATTTATGTTAGGTACACCATATTACTTTGCAAAGGAAGATTTATCATTTGCGACGGTGAATATGTAAAAAGTACGAAATTTCGTGTAACTTGCGCATATATCATCAATAAATGATATGATCCATATTAAAAATATATTTTGGAATTTATTAACATGATGTTTTATGATACCACTTTATCAGAGCTAAAGGAAGCGAACGACAAAAATATTTTAGGTTTAAAACTATAAATTCCAATTTATAGTGCTGAAATAAAAGAATTTATCATATAATATAATTACACCAATAACAGAAATCCACCCGGTCTGTGATCGGCTTTAAGCGAATAAACTTTAATTAATTCAAAAAATAGTAATATATTTTAAATTTCACTTTTTCACGTTTATAAAAAAAACATTTGTTAACGCAGTTCGTGTTATTATATGTCTTCGAACATCATTTATATTCAAAAAAGGGTATGCGGCGAAAAGGATCTTTCGTCGATATTGGCCCGATGATCTCCGCAAGTCCTGTGACAATAACGTCTTGTAACCCTCGTCGTACCCTGAAACTTTGCTGAATACCGTAAGAGGTTATTATGATGAAAGGGAGGGACACGTTTGTGTGTTTTGTAGCCCTTTTCGTGGCCACGTGAGATATATGTTCGCCCTGAGAGAGGGCTTCTTTCTGAACCTAATAATAAATGTCAACTGCGAATATGAAGTGCTTTTTTTTTTAATTTGTAATTTTTTAATTCCCTGTACTTTTATAAGAGGGCAATTCCCTCTACAAATCGTATATCAAAAACAAAAACGGTTCTAAATATATCAAATCAATCGTATATTTTTTTCTCGCTGTAATAAAATATCTTGAGAAAATAATATTTTGTGTTAGAAATGGCATAAACAGAATACTATACCCAGCGCTTTTATTTCGAAATAAAACTAATAAATTTGACAAATAAGTGATTTTTATCAAATTAAATCGTTTACTTAGTGCCTCTGAGGGCACTTAAGACCGCCAGATTCGATGCCTTTTACTGCGATCGTATAAATGATAACGGTTAGCAGCTCGCGACCAGCGCCAAGCCAGCCTCAGAAGGCTTTGAGTCCATCAATATAACATAAATAGATACATCGAATGCTTTCAATCATATTACTATTGGAGTCAGCAGTGGTGTGACTAAAACCTCACACAACAAAATCATGATAGTATTTTAGTTCACTGAAATCCTTCAAAGTTTAAACGAGTAATTAGTCAAAAATTTTAATAAAAAACTTGTAAAACTTTTGACCCTGCAGGCCATTCCTGAAAATTCCTACTACCTTCACGCTAAAAGCGTTCAAAAATAAAATAGAAGTAAATTCTTAAGCTTGTCACGCTCAAAAGATAAATTTTCGTGCTTTTTCAAGCTCTCCGAACTCAAATCTATAGTTCTAATACGTTCTGAGCTCTTTGGTTTCAAATATATATACATATCAAAAAAGCTTATTTTTAATTTTTCAACTACGATATCTTACGAATGTGTTGTTATATTTTGATCTGCTTTAAGGCATCCGACGCATTTTTTTTAAATTTTGGGTTTAGTTTGGAGTTTCGATGGATAATTTAGAGTTTATACTTTATGATTTATGGCTAAAGCAGTTTAAAAAAAAACTTTGAAATTTTTTTTAACACGGTTAGACACCACGGCATGCGCACAGACACGCACGCACGTAAAATACATTAATACGTGTATCTAATTTCAGAAAAATCGGAAAAATGTAAAATTTTTATGCATTCAACAATACAAATTACAAGATATAGCATTTTTCTAATGAAAATTTTTCGCAGTATAAGAAATAAGGAACAAAGTGAAATTTCCATCGATGTTTCATAATTAAATCCTTTGTGTCTTGTTATAAAATAAAGGTGCCATTTTCACTGTTTGATTCGTAGTTCAACCTTAAAAAGAAAAAGTAGAAAAACACCTCCTAGTACAACCTTCGATCACGAGAAACCAATAAAGTAAGACAGTTTAGTGCCATTCGGATTTAGTGGCCGCGGCGCGCGGCGGCGGGCCCGCGGGCGTTTCCCCGCATCGCCAGATTACAGCGCCCCTTTTGACCGAACACACTAAAATGAAACGAAACCGAGGGGTCTGCCAACCGAAATTTGAGAAAACACACGACGCGAAAACCGCGACGTGAACGTGTATATTTTACGTGTTTCAGGACGTGAATTCTGTTAATTATTATTTATGTAAAAAAAAAACGATTATTGCATCGTTCGAGCATCGGTTGAAAACATGTTTCGAGTGTGCAGTATATCTCAAACGATTCGCGTTATGAGGCGTGAAACGACTAAACGCATCCGTATGGTGTTTTAACCATTCGACAAGGAATCGTTTTTTTATGGTTTCAGGAGCTCTTCCATTAATTACCCCCTTTTAAACTCATTTTTGACTATGAGTCACTTTCAAAATAAAATTTTCGTTCCATGATTTCTTTTTAATGGGTTTTAGCCTAAACAATCGTTACGAGGAAAACATGGAACGCATATTACATTTTAAAAGTGACTTTTTTTAAAAGTCAGTTTAATAGGAGATGACGGAACAGATTTTTTAGGCTTTAGAGGTTTTATTTAATTATTTGAATTTCATACACACATTGCCATTTTTTTTTTTTTATTAACTTTCATAACCCATAAACACTCAGTGAAGCGGGTATATGACGATTAATATACATACATATATATGTATGTGTATATGAGTCTGTATATATAGACTCAGTGAACGAAAAATCAATTAAAAATTTAGAAATGGACTCACATAAATAATATATAAAATGCAAGTAAAATAAAAGCTTATAAAGAACAAATTACATCAGGTCAGTACGATTATTTATAGTATGAATATTTACATTGAGTAACGATAATTTTTTTAGAGCCCATCAAGAAATTGTGGAACCTTGCAAATTAGTTTTGATAAAATTTACAGATACAAAATGTATACTAAAAAAAAATTACTGTGTAATATTAATTTTAGATATGTATATATAATTACACGTTTGACTATGTAGAGAAGTCACGCTTTTATGATTCCGGCGCGCTTATATTAATTCAGAGTTAACAAAAGTCGTGCAAATGAAACGACGATTTATTGCTAACTAATGGTATTACAGCGTTTTTCCAATTTACTTATTCCATAACACTTTTCTGAGTTCAACGTTACCGAACTAGTAGATAGGTCTTTATAGGTACAATTTTAGCTGGAATTTATAAATTGATATAAATTAGTTATTTATTGGTGATTTATTCTTCTTATTATTTTTGCATAAAGTGATGATAAGAAATAATAAATGCTTACGTTTGCAAAAGTAAAATTGTCTTCATATTTAATATTCACCTGAATAAGTATAATTGTTTGTTGTTATTGTAAGTTTTGGCATAGTTTGACATTATAATGAAATTAGGTCAATTGAATAAAAGAAAAACTAAATATATGCATCTAAGTATTTTAAAAGTATTTTTAAATGAATGTGTGAGCTCCCAGAGGGTTGGTGTTCACCGTCGCCTATGAACACGCGCACTCCCAGTGGAGTCAGTAGTGCGTTTCCAGACTTTTAGGAAGGATTAGGCTCTTTACTTGCAGGCCCTCTTGTAGATAATTGGGAATTTTGTTGATGGTAGGTCGTTCCAAAGTTTTATTGTACTTGGAAGAAGATTGCGCAAGAAGTGAACAGTGGTAGAAAGTCAGAGAATTAAATGTGCTGACGGTATTTCGAGCGGTGGAAACTATAACTAAATTCAAAAAGTAAAATGAAAACGCATATTAAAAAAAATTGGTTGTCTGTAAAGTCCGTTCACGGACGGTAATTTTACGTGATAATGCCACAAGAAAAAGAAGTGACGAAAAATTGCATTCTTTTATGAATTGAATTGAATTATTATCACTGAATTATCATTATTTTCTATAATACAAAGAGTGAGTTAATTGAATATGACAATGTTTTCAATAAATTAACATTTATACGCACTCGTTAATTTAAATATTTTTAGAGATAGATGCGTCACAAGCCGAACGTTTAGACCGATCGTGCGTTTCTATACATCTCAAAAATGGCATTTTTCATACCTTGGTAAACCTGCTCAACCGGCGCCGGTTTAAGAGTTAATAATTATTGTGATCCGATCTCGATGGCGATAAACATCGTTCGCGTCGCTGCGAAGATTTATCGTGCAGAAGGACGGCCTCTGGAATGGTGGCTCATGGATGCATCTTAACACTGAGATTACCATTGAGCTGCTAGCCTAAAAAGGTTACGCCGATTTTATAAGTAAATATCGAGATAATCAACTTATCTAGATACAGAGAAACGGATTAAAAATACCAATACAGAAATAATCTAAATATTTTTGTCTACTATTTTCCTTTTGTGAAGACGCAACTTCTCGTTATTTTATTTTGTAGTTATTAACATTGGACACTAAGAGTACTCCACCTCGGGCTACTTTACCGGAATTCCACGAATACAGTATTAGATCAGATTTTATGGCAAAAAATAGGTGTAGCCCCACTTCTAAACATTTACCGAAATTGATAGGTGAGCATATATTATATATTGAAAACATTATTGAACCTAGCACTAAATATATCAAGCGGTGCTTTTTAAATAGATTTCAAATTGTAAATGATTTGTTTTAAAGATTTTTAATATTTTAATTACATTGTAGTTTTGACATTTCTAAATTCTATTAAACAGAAGTCTTTGTTTAATGCGAGGAATTCTAGCATCAAATAAATATTTTGTAATATAAACACATTATTTTAGTGATTCTTGCTTTGCGTCATCATGCCTCTTTATAATAAATCATATCTGATTACTCTAGTGCAATATGAAATAGCAAACTTAGACGAAGATAAGTTGAAATAAAACTGTGATTTGTATAAATGTATTTATAATTTTAAAGAATAATCGCCAAAAATGTTCTAATTAATAAATAACAAATAAATACCATTAGGATTTAACGAAGAAGAAATTATATTTGCAATCTTTTATCGTCGCTTATACTGATCTGAGTTAAATTAGAAGGAAACAGACAAATATGAAATATGTGAATCGATCGAGACCTGATGGTGGAATGGTGAAAAATAGTATCCCCTGTGCGCATGCACAATCCACCTCCCCTACAGCTTAGGCGTAAATCACTGGCGCAGCTGACGCTCGCCTTCTGAATTCTGAATGAAATGGTGCAGGGCCGCCTGTTTTAATTTAACGAGACGATAACTCAATGTGAGGTCAGGTGTAATATTATTCACTCATCCGGCAAATATGTTTGTAATTCAACTAATAACAGCTTTTACCGCGTAAAAATAAATTGCGGTGCTTAGACGTGTCCAAAATTTAAAATTCCATTATGTCGTCTTTTGGAAATCACTTTTTAAGAATCGATTTTCACATACAGCCCGCTGTACGCAAATTACACGGGAAGCGAAATCGAGTATTGAAGTCGTAACGACTTCGTGGGTATTGCCCCTCTTACACGTTTGCGCATTTTATACTGAAGGCGTATACTGTTTCTCCATTGCTGATTTGTTAACGTTTTATTTTTAACGCAGATAAGTTAAGCTATCGCTGTATATGATGTTAGACATAATCGCCATTTTTACCAATCGTTTAATTTACAGTCATCAGCAATGAGCTTACGATTTTCAAGCATCTTCGTTAGTTATATTTTAACGACTCTCGAGTTTTAACCTACCAGAGCCTGCGACTGGAGGCAGTAAAAGCATCCTCGTGTAAGATCAACATTATTTTCTAAATATTAAGAAAATAAAATTGATGTAAAAGAAAAGGACAAATATCTTCTCAAATTTAATTCATCGAAGTGAACTGCGGTCGAGTTCTGGAGCTGATGTCATTTTTCCTTTTGTATTATACTAGTAAATACTTAAGCACCTAATACGATTTTAAAAAATGAATATAATATTGTTTGAGCTCGCTTTGATTTGCCCAAAAAAAAAATGTGCAGTACATTCCGATTGCAATAAAATAAAATCGAATTGAAAGGATTCACCTGTACGAAAGGTCGCTATTACACCCGAATAAAAACCGGAAACAGTTTCCTTACGGGGACGAACGGGCGGTAACAGAGATGACTTTGCTATAAAATGCATGTGCCACAGAAGATGAGACTCGTGAAATACGACGGCTACGAGATACTTTTACAACGGACGGCGTTGCGCGCGCGGCGCCGATATTGTAGTCCAATTTTGTTAGCAAAAAAAATATTTTCAGCTTAAAAAGAAACATGCTGTATTATTCGTACAAAATAATGATTTATACATTTTGTTGACGTTTTCATTATACGGGAGTTGACAAAATGGATCGTTTAGAAGGACCGCCATGTAGGTTGGTTGTAGGAATCTTTGCCCCTCTAATAATGTGGTGGTGTGTGGCAATGACTTTTTTAGAATTCCGTAAGCTGAAAAGTTAAAAAGCAACTTCGATGGTGAAATTTCGTTGTTTTTCTACATGTGTGTCATGGCCATTAATTTTAGCATGGTTGTAAGTCACTGAGCATGCATTTTTTCTCGAAGCATAGATAATTGTAGTTTCGTTTATTACGATAGTTTGCTTTAAAATTTAAAACAAATATTAGTTTTATTTCTATCGTAAAAATTTTCAATTGTTAAAAAACATGGGAAAAAAAATCCGTTCCCTCGTTTCTAAGCTAGAAAGCGATAAATATTGAATTCCTACAGTTAAAAAGTCTTCGATTTGCAAATTTTACGAAAGAAACTACATAATAGTATAGGTAACTATACTTTCTGACAAATAAATAATATAACTAATTATGTTAACCCTTAATTTCTCTTTACAACTTTTTAATTTGAGAATTGTATGGATTTATATGTTTTGTTCCAATAACGTAGAAGTTCTAAGAATGACTTCCAAATCCATATAGATATATTGTAAATTTATTTTAAAATGGATATCCGTTGTAGTTCTATACTTTCTTAGTGTAAACGATGGGTATGTCTATTTACTATGGATCTCCGTTAGACGTTCTATTATCATTAGAAGTTTTCCGTGTACGATTCTCGTTATTGCACTTTGATGTATATTTTGTGAAAATATATGAAACTGCAATAAAATTTGTGAATAAATTTTAAAATGATCAACTAAAACATTGTTCTTGCGTACGAGTCGTGATCGTATGATTAGTTGATAATTTAGTCCATCACGAAAATTTAATAATAAATAAATGTACTATTCAGTAGAATGTCATTCAGCTCAAAGTAAAAATGAATAAAAAAATTAAAAATGTTTACGAGAATAACAATAATCTAACTCATGTTTATGCATAAAAACGAAAACAGGTTATTATGAAGGACAAATAAACAAATTTTTATAATATTTACCTACATTCGGCTTGCAAATGCTAACAAGAACGAGACACGTCGTTAGCATGGCACTGGCGTGCAATAAAAAGTGGTTCGGGTTGAATTCTCTAAAAGAAATAATAAGTCATCGTAAGGGTTAAAACAGGAAAAGCCGTGGACCGGTCTCGGCGGCTCGCACAGGCCACCTTCCAGCGCGTACAAGCATGAAAAACGTAATGACTCGCGGTTAACTGAACTTTTAAGAGCCGCGACCAGAGATATCCTAACGGCGCCAATACGAGGTGGGCGAACTGCGAGCAAGCCGCATTAGTACAAGGCTATAAGGGCAGGCAGAGAGCGAACTGTCAGATATAACAGTTCATTTAAGGCGATGGGGTGGCTATTTGTTTCTAAAATTTGAACACCGAAAACGACCGCTATCTGTTGTCGTCGAAAGTCGTTTTCTTAGGCAAAACTTTAATTACTGGCATAGGACTAATTAGGGTTGTTGAATTAGAGACGATTTTTGTCGAGACTAAAAAATTATAAGCCAATTTGTGCGGCTGCTTCTCGTATTGTAAGAAATGTCAGTCAGATATACATTGAAACTATTTCCGTATTATCCTTTTGCAATAATTAATTCATATTCTTATCTGACATATTGATTACTTTATTTCATCCTTGGTAATTGTTATCGCTTAAAATTCAAGTCGTTTAATGATTATTATATTTAAGATTACATATTGAAAATCCAGTATTTTGTTTTCTAAATTCAAGAACTAGACAATTTTAATAAAAAATAAAGAAATATTTCGCAATTGGCCAATTTTTCTCCCAATGAAATTATTAAGCGAACTCACACTTCCATTTATCCTTGTCATATCATTCATTTCAGTTCTCCAACTTTTTCATTCGAATACCACTTCTGGAAGATATATATTTTTATGATAGAGAATAATCAGTTTTCTAAGCGTGATAAATTTCTTTTTTTTTTACGATTTATCGTACGTAATCGCCCCCATAAAACACGATCTATCGCCGCGCCGACAAGACACATTATCCCGTGGACCAGGGCTTCACAGCATCCGCGGGCGCGGTGTCAGTCGTTATAGCGATAAATTGTGCAAAACAAAAGAGAAGGATCCTATGGCAATATATTCAGTAGGCCGGTGGATTTTATGTTGTAGCGGAGCGGCGGCGGCGCGGCGGCCGACAAATCGCCTCATCAACACGGGGCCGACTAGATTACAGGATATTATTGCCTTTTTTCACGACGTCAAACGACGCACGTAGCGGCTCTATAAGTGGACGTTTCTATGGTTACTTTATTTATTTTTAAATTAGTTTTACACGAAGGCTTTAAATGATGTTGTATTTACATTGTTACAATGCCTAAATAACTCCTGAAGAAATATAGTAAGACACGTATGAGTTAAAATGCAATTTATAAAAATAAGCCTAAACGATAATCATAAAGATATACCTAATAGATACCTAAAATTTAACGGTCATTAACTACGATAGTATAATTTTATCAACTACGAATAAGTTATACATTCATTTTTGTACAATCCTATTTCAATTTAAACTAATAAGTATTATACTAACGAAGTTTCTAGTCAATAGCAAATGCGTGTACAGAGGTGGGAAATTTGAAAACGTTGTATGCCTAGGTTTATAATTATGTATATTGTATAGGCGCTTGTATAGGTCGTTTTCACCGTGTGCGCCCGCGCTCGCCGATGGCAAGGACGGCGTGTAACTCGATTCTCCGCGGTCACTACTCCGCACCTCGCTGCGCGAAGAAATTGATTTACATACGCGGACGGGAACGCCTCGCCCCCGGCCCGCGCCGCGCCGCCCGCCGCAGGGGCTTCCGCATCGCGCGGGCTGCCACTTTTGGTGGACAACCGCAGCTTTTGAACTTGTAAGTCTTGCTGACTCGTCTCGAATTGCCACTTTCGCGAAAGTGAAAAAGTTTTTGTTTTCGTCGTCCTCACTCGATAACGAAGTCGTTTATATGAATAACGGTCCGTGAGCGCGCCCCGCGGTCCGATGAGTCGACGCAAAAATGAAGAGAATAAAAAGAAATTAGGATGAATGCGTAAACAAGTACGACAAAAGGCCACACCCCGGCTTAGGCCGAGTGAGGATAAATTACGTTCTTCCCTTTTGTGCTCCTCTTGCCGCGAACTACACAGGAATTTAACGGTGTAATGTGAACGTCCGAAATGAGACATTACAAAAATAGGAGCGCACCACAGCTTCGGGACGACGACAACAGCGTCGCTCTGCAAGCACTCAAACTCCCGACGACGGACCGGGGAAAACAAACACGGCGGTGAGCTCGGCGCCTAATGAAAGTTCGTCACCGACGAGGTCAAAGTGGCCAGCGGTCGGCGGCGGGGCGGCAACATCGCCGCCCTCCGCCCGTCGGCACCCCGTACGGCCGGAGTTATGAATTTTAAAAGTGTTCCGTTCGGCGCGCGCGCGGCGTTAGGATCGCAATAAATCGAACACATGTTCATGGGCCCTGCTTCTGTCGACCTCGTCAATGAAGTATTAAAGTTACTTCCGAAAGGAATGTAACGGCATATAGCCTACGAGGTCAATTTTCTACAGACTGTTATTTATAACGATGTCGGGTCTCGGAACACGATCATCATCAGATAATTGAGCGCTTTAAGCAAACGGTTCGAATGTATGCGTGGGCGTCTTTCTGAGAGTATGCAGCTATTAATGTTTATCTAGCGATGTATCTGTGCAGTGCATTTTAGAATAGGTAAAAAAAATCTCTATCAGGATATAACCGTATCCCTAACAGGGTTCTGCTGTTGAATAGAAAAATATACAATTTAGTCCAGTCTTACAGACGGACAGTCTGTCCGTATTTGGCACGTTTTAGATAATAAACAAAGTACGTTCTATAATTTATTCCATAAGCTGAAATGGTTGATTAGATACATGATATGAAATTTTGAAAATCCCTTCAGACGGACACGATTATTCATAAGTAATACAACAATTTAGACAAATGAAAGATGCCTGCATTTAAATTCTTTGATGTGATAAAGATAGGATAGGTTTGTGGAGATTTAAAACGATTAATTGAATTATTCAATTGAATAATGCATTTGAGCAAAATTTTTGATTTAGTTGAGAAGTAAATGTTTTTGATCTTATAAGTAGAAAAAAATGGATCTGAATCCTTGTTTGGTAAACAATCTGAATGTGCATATACGCCGCGAGATCAATTTGGAAAAGATAATGTAATAAAAGTACTGTGGAGTATTAAATTATAGTGTAATTTTAATAGTTTTGGGATAATGATGTTGGTAATATACCGACATTTTGACATGGAGCATTTACAACGGGAGGTAAGTAAGTAAGGAAGTAAACGTAATATCAAATTTCTCTTTTTAAGTTTTTCGTTTTCTAGAAAAAACCTCTGTGACAAACAAACGGTAATGTGCACATAAGAGTGTACTTATAAAGATGAATGATGAATTTTTCCTTTTGTAGTACCTACGAAACCCTAATAAATCGTAGCATCGGATGAAATGATCAGTTATGAGATTATGATTAAATCAAAGTGGCATGTAGAATTTTGACATCGATATCAAATCAAGAAACTCATTAAATGATAACATGTGATCATATCTAATTAGAAGTCAATTTTATTTATATTATACATTACAAAAGTGACCAGAATAATATATACCACCTAACATAAATACATTTTAAAACTAATATTATATTCAAATTACATAATACAGTTTTTTATATGACCTATTTAAAATGAAAAACGTAAATGAACATGTCACAAATATTTTTTTTTAGAAAAGGACATGAAAATTCATTTCTTCGGTAGTGCGGAACCTCTTACGATAAATACAACAATTCAATCGGCATTCTGAAAAGGTTTTTTTATTACGACGCCCATATCTATAAGTGCAGCGAATGCACCGCGCAAGCGGTACTAGCGACAAAAGATCGATTACGTGGGGTCTGTCAGTCGGGCAGCGCCGGCGCCGCCGCGCTGCAGCACGTCCCACGTCGAGGTGCTGCGCGCGGGTCACTCACCTTAAGAAAAACCGGTTTTTTTTTGGACTTTTCAATCTATTTTACTTTAATAGGCAATTCTACAAATCATACGGTATGGAGAACGATTTGAGGCGATTACAAACGAGATTTATAATTCTCGAGGGAATACGGGCATGCATTTTTTGAAAGGCAAAAAGACGAGACACATTACTTAATTCCTAAAATCATATTAGTCCTCGTTCGAAATAAAGATGGTCGAGATAATTGAAAGTATTGTTTCAGTTTTGTATCATATCAAATACGATCGCCGGCAGTGTAAAGAAAAACTTTAAACGGAGTACATTGACGCGCCATAGGAACCTGCAGCGCTCGAAGATTACATTTAATCCTGGATTTCCCGAAATTACATTTAGTCACACAATTCCCGAACTATCAACAAGGTGGAAAGAATCTTGTGAAGTTTAAAAGATTTCTAAAACCGTTTCGGCCGTAACCAATTCATGAAGTACCCACATAAAACAAACACGCCTTTGGCTCGCATCGCTTCACACTTAAATTCTCAATATATCGATGCGTTAGCATATATATCTATTCGCCGACAATGTCCCGCCTGAGCGATATCTCCGAGGCGATAGATTCGGAAATAGGTTTTTCCTCGTGCGGTACGCAGCACGAGAAAATTAAATTTATTACCGGACTCCACAATACTAAAACGATAGTCGTGGCTATTTCTCAACGAGGAGATTTTATATCGATGACCTTAGGCGTGCGCGGTAGATAAGCGCGAGGCTCGAAGCGGAGCGGTCGAGTCGTGCATTGCATTAGCGGCGCTGCGTGTAAACAGCACGTCACTTTGAAGTGCCGCGCGGGCCGGCCGCCGCCCGCGCCCGGCGCCCGCCGCCCGCGGACATCCGTTCAAACAATGCGCTTAATATTTCCAACACCTTAACGGCTAAGCGGCTAACGAGTTGTGAACTCGAAAGCGCAGAGTACCTCTCTAATGAGCTAACGAACTGATGTTATAAAACACAACCGAACATTATTCCATCCGTTACGGCTAAGCGGACCGTCTCACATGCGGTGAAAAATATTAAGCGTAATATTTATTATACTAGAGTACTAGACAGATAATATTTTTCTTAAATATTATGATAATTCGAATATAAAAATTTTCATTGAAGGAAGGATGCATTGTTTGTAACAAAAAAGAATGTACACTGAATATTAATTTATTAAGCCTCACTCTAAAAACCATTTTTTTTATATTAAAGATAATATTATAAATAATTTTAGCTTTAAAATGACTAAAAAGAGTCACATGTGCTATATACAAGTTTATAAAATTATACTTGTGGAGACGTAAAGATGGTACGTGGTAAAATAAAAATCGTTTGGCATCCAACGCATCAGATCAATCGGCCCGATCACGCTAACCGAGTTTACATTACGTGAACGTTGCGTGTAAAAATAGAAGGCATGTGTGCGGTTATCTTAATAACGTAACGTCGTTACCGTGAGTTCATCATCTCGACAGATCTGCTGCACTGCGCAACCACCGGTGCGGCTCATGAGCCAACAGCATAACTGACCAAAAAGCATAATTAGATAGTTGTAACATTTCGTAACTGAGGCCAACATTGCATAATTCACCGGAGCGAATTACTTATACCGTACACGAGGATTGCGAAGCGTTATAATTTCACATCGAAACCGTTTCGCACCTCCAACCAACACGCTAATAACAGCCCTATCTCCTTAATTTCATCACTAACTATGTAAGTGCAAAGACTCGAATAGGATCTCCTTGTTCGTTAGCTTATTTCGACACGCGGGCGGACGTGCGAAACAAAGCGCACGCCGTGCAATACACGGAATCGCTCACCGTACGTACAAATGAAGGTTGTTAACCCACGAAGCGTTACGCTCCGGTGTACCCCTGCGTGCGCATCTCATTCACTTCTATCGTCTATGTGGGCAGGCATTGTGGTGCAACTGATGTGAATCGTGTACCGGCAGCCGTGATAATAAAAAAAAAAAGTAAATAAAATCTCGATTCGGAATGGCCGTTGTAACAAATCGATGTTTATAATGCCCCGAATTGTGAGTTATAGTCGTGAGATTCGCTGTACAGTTAACGGCAAAGAACGAAAAACGTGGCTATCTTTCCAATGCTTCAATTATAGATTTATCAGATCGTCGAAATCTAGTTTCGCGTCAGTCTCACAATAATTTGTACAGCGATCAGCGAATGACGTTGTGCTCTATATTCCGCGGGTGTAGGCCTCCAGCTAATAAATCAGGCCTTAACGAGACGGCCGCGTCTGTAGTTTCTCCAAATCGGGATGAGGAATGATGAGAGGTTTACGTGGAAGAGTTAACGGTACGCGGATGTCGTGAAAGAGTGGCGCATTAAAGAGTAAACTGAATTATTTTCAAGTATAAACAATATTTTTATGGATGAAATTCGTGCGGGCGTTAAAAATATCAGTTTCTCAAACAAACTAATTTATGTTAAAAAATATAGCATAATTTGTATGATTACTTAAAAGGAGTCTGGTACGTAAGGTACATAATTTAATTAATAGCGATAGTTTATTGGTTAAAACTTTCGCCTGAGACGTAGTAGATGCAAGTTCAATAACAGCATGTTGTTAATTTAAATGACGACTTGCACTATTAATAGTAACCGAAACCACCGGGAACCAATGTCATATTAATTCTTGTGTCAGCGAATAACTTCAACATCCTCTTTTTAGAAGAACCTCGCGCCTGCATGGAGTTTACCATGGTTTGTACAAAAGTGCAAAAAAGTTTTTCTATTGAAAGAATTGTGTATATGAAACAAAACAATAAATCTTAAAGTAAATATTTATTTGAATGTATGTCGATACATGTTGATAGTTGTGAGGATAAATACGTAGATGAACACTTTAAAATTTTTAGAATTTTCCAATTAGAAACTATAAAATAAAAATATACTTAAATTTTGAAAATGGGACTCTGCCAATCTTATTACGTACATTGCATTCATCTGTCATTTATTTTACAAATTGGAGAATAAAATAAAGTTGTTTAACGTCAACATGATTTTAATGCTAGAAAATTTTTGTGGAATGATTTTCTATGGCATTCGTTGCTATTTAAGTCAACAAAAAATGTCATGACAGACTTCCGTTGGTCCTTCACTATGAAGTTCCGTCCCTTTCCGCTGTTTATAACTTGCTTGGCAAGTTCAAACGTGGTTGTACTGAGCTGACTGACAACCTACGTGAGTGACGTCCTTCTACGGCGACGGCCGAAAACAACAGTAGTGCTGAGCGGCTCATAATAGAGACTGACAAAAGAGTGACCTTCCAGTAGATTCGGATAAGTTTAGGTATCGGTATAAGTCAAGTGCACAAAATCCCTCATGAACATTTAGCGCTCAGGAAGCTTTATACTCGGTGGATACGTCATAGATTGATAGAAGCTCAAAAACTCCCTCTGTTAATTGTTGTCCGAAATGATGCAAAGATTTGTAAGTGGTAACTCAAATGCTACCTACGACCTATTTACAGGTGACGAAATCTGGATTTATTATTGCGATCCCGAAATTAAAAGACAGTCTGCTCAATGGATTTTACCTTTCGAGGCGTTGCCTACTAGAGTAAAACGAGTTCGAAGCATCGGACAAAATATGATGGCCTCTTTCTTCGGAATGACAGTAAATACATTATGGTAGATTTATTTTAAAATATAAAAAAACATTCACTTCAGACTCGTTTGTTTCCTTCTTATTTTTGTCAGCCAAGGAAACACTACAATATACCGACTCCAAAAATAACAATAATTATAAGTACATTATATTATGGTAATGATTTGATTGACTTTTATGTAGTCTAATATTTTTTATTTTATTTTTCTTAGGAGAATTCAAAAAAAAATTTTGATCAATGTTTGTTATTCATAGGTATGTGTTGAGTTAAATTTGAAGTGGCTAGGTACCTACCTACCTTCTTGCGTGGTAAACACATAGATCGTACCTACATATTGATGAGCAGAAAAAGTAAGTTCATTATTAAGTTGAAGAAGAATACGCAATTATTTTTTTATTTTTGGTGCATATTAATTCCTTTTGGAATAGGTTTTGTTTTGAAGTCGGTTTTTTTTTTTTGTTATACGGCTTTTTACCATTGTGTTGGACGACGTTTTAAGAACTCTAGAGGAGTTAGTCAGTGAAGTAAGATTGGATCAGGATGCAGAAATTAATCTCCCCGTCATATTATCATTCGCAGACGATATTATCATTATAGGTGATAGTACCACAGTTCTCACTAATATAATGAAGAACTTAAAAGAACTCCTAATTTCAGTGGGCTTAAAACTAAATGAAACTAAGACAAAGATGCTAGTCAGAGATCCAATCAACAAGAGCATAGCCAAACAAACACAGGAAATAAATGGAGTCCTAATCACTCCAGTGGACACCATTAAATATCTGGGTACGTACCTGACCTCAGAGCTGAGTCGAAGAGACACGATAAAGGCAAGATGTAAACAGGCAATCCGCAATGCGAAAGGTCTCATTCCCTTCATCAAGAAGACCAAAATGCACTGGAAAATCGCCAAGCTAATTTACAAAATGGTAATTTCTCCCTCCATGACATACGGTCTGAACGTAGTAGCATTAACCAAATCAAATAGAACAAGACTGAGACAGTACGAAAGAGATTCTGAAAGATATGTTACAAGCCGCAAGAAATCAACCTAAACTAAAAACACAAGAAATCCTCAAGGAAAACAATCACCAAAATCATCAAGGTTAGAAGAATATGTTACTACGGTCATCTACTAAGAAGAGACCAACCCCACATACTTAACTCTGCTCTAAGATATACTACAACAGAGAGAAAAGTTGGACGTCCTATTTATACATGGAAAGACTCGCTTCGACAAGATCTCAATTATCACAATAGGAACCAAGAGGAATGGGACACATTAGCTCAGAACAAAATGGAAATGAAAAAGCCGCGGATGAACTATACCAACTCCCAGAAACGGACACCGAAAGCTCTGCACCGAGTGAAGAAAATGAAGAATAGAAGACTAACGGGAAAAACAAACTTACTCCAGATTTCTTATACATACAAACGCTACTACAATGGGAACCAAGAAGAACAAAGCAAATTAAAGATTAGGAAGGTTGTGGACGAACTATACCAACTCTCGCTAGCACCAAAGTTTATCTAAGCAAAGAGAATGAAGTATGAAGATTAACTGAAGAAACAAACTTTAAGAAAAAGGCTATCTTAGAACACACATGACTTAACACAACAAAACTAAAGGGAATAGGCCACATTAGCAATGAGCAACGTAGAAACTAAAAGATTACGGACGAACCATACCAACATCCAGAAGCAAACACTGAAAGCTCTACACCAAGCAAAGAAAACGGAGAACGGAAGACAAATGGAAGAAACTTGCCCTTCCTACTGTATTTATTGACACATTATAGTATCTATTACCCATCCTTAATCCAGTTTCTGGCTAAAGGTTGCACGAATACCGGCTGGCTCTACAAACTCCCGTCACTCCTAATCCAGAATAGAATCTACACTCCCCCCGATATTTACGCTCCCTTCGGTGTATCGGGACTTGTCCCTTTCAGTCATTGCGACTGGCTGAAGGTCGAGCGATGATGATGGTGATGATGATGAAGTCGGTTTTTTTTTTGTTATAATTTTTATTTAGTTTTTGATTTTTAGTGAATCTGAAGTACACTAACTAATTTGTCTGAATATGAGTAGACCTACTAAACTTGCTGCTCATAGATCGCAACCTTACTGTACGCCGTTAAGGAATTACATTGATTACCATATTCGATTACGACAATTACTTGACCGTAACGACGTTATGGTTGGTGATTCAAATATTCGGATAGCCTATAAAAGATTCGGCCGAGTATTGTTAATTTGCTCCAAAGAATTGAAGAGTTCCGTTACTTTGTCACGGATCCCACAATCAGAACCTAACTGAACTCTCATCAAACTACCCTTGAAGTACACCCTTTCCAATAAAAAAAAACATCATCGAAATAGGTTGGCGTGATATTGAGTTATTCGTTCATTTGCCGCGCACATAATGCAAATTTAAGATTTATCTGATTTTCTCATGGATGCCATTGTCAGAACTGAACTAAATTTAAATGGAACCATACGGGAAGTACCAGCTTTCAAATACAAAAAAAACTATCAACATCGGTCCACACAGTCAAAAATTCTGAGGTAAAAAACATTTAAAAAATGCAGTCGAATTGAGAACCTCCTCCTTTTTAATTTTGAAGTCGGTTACGAAACAGAATTAAGTCACGTACTGGAATGTATTTTAATAAGACATAGTCGCATTTTAATGATTCTATTATTAAATGTTATTCTAGTAAGGTCATTCTAGTAAATATATATTTGTTTCCACAATACATAAAATTATTTATTAACACATAATAATATTGTATAGAGAGAAATGCTATTTTGGTACAGTGTAAATTTATAATTTTAGACTTTACTTCACTAATTTGCTGGTTGCACCTATCTTTTTATTAAACAATACAACATTTATGTTGTGTTCCAAATAAGTGCAAGTAGAAACTACATTCTCGTAGTTAGTTAATTATACTGGATTCTTATTGTTTTACTTACCAGATTATTTATGATTGTACATGGCACATATTAGACAAAACTCTCAATATATTTTGAATAATGACATGAAACTTATTCATAACCAGATCATTGCGCCGACATAACTAGCAAATTATAATGATTACAAAATTATACATCAAACTTTATTACAAATTTAGTTTTGCTTGAGCCAAATAGATCGAGCAATACACACCCGCCATATTGTTTCTCGTTTCTATTTGAGAGACAGTGCGTGTGAATTACAACTTACTTGCATTTTCTTGTTAGAAAAGTCAGTGTTTCTTTTTGATCGCTGTTATGGACAAAATAGTTGAAATATTTGGAAAATCCAAAAGTGCACGACTCATTATGTTCATTCGTTTTTTGTTAATAACTATTAAACGACACAAATCAAGTTAACCATTTTCAATACCAATCTCCGGACAGTGGATCTCAAGCTATTAAAAAAATGGATCAAATTAGTGAATTTTACGCTCGCTATCGTGTCCGGAACGAAAAAGTGTTGATTGACAGGAAATTTCTTTTGACTATTTTGATAGTTTTTTCTAATTGTATTATGTTAAATCGATTTGAACCAGTGATAGAATTAATCTTCATTAAATTATCTATCAAATAGTGCACAGGTTAATAAAATTACATGAATTATTAATCGTGTTATTGATGAAAAAAGTTACGAAATTGAGGAAAAAAAATTATTCGTTCGTAGAGCACTTCTTAATGCTTCGCATTATGAGTCGTGCAATATTATTGAAATCTTTGCAGTTATCGGTGTACACATCCATTTTTGCACGAAGTTTTGAAAATTCAAGTTTACACACATGTTTATTTCTAATTAATCTTTAATTGCTTAATACTTTTATATTTTAATTTCTAGAAAATAGTATAACGTTAGATATACTCGATCTCGGTAGATTTAAACCTAATAAAAGAAATGATTGGGCCTGTAAGAGATTGGTCACGGTGCACTCGAAATGTCATTAATGGAGTTGCAAGTAAGTATACACACATTTTGTGAAGTAATAAGAACTTTTAATTTGTAACAATTTGGAGTTTTGTGCATGAATTAATTTCAGTTTTGTATAGTATTTTTAATTTTGTATAATCAAAACCAAATATAGTACTTATTTTTTCATGTACCTACCTATACTGATGTTCTCGCTACTTCTACAATATCTTTATTTCAATTTGTTTTTGTAATTGTTCAATTTCTGTATTTTATTACAGGATATTATAATTGAGTTACTTTAAAAGGTACACATTTGGTGGTTCTCATGTTGGATGTTGAAGTTGATTGTCTACCAAAGTTTGCTTAGACGGAATCTATACATATAGTAGTAGATATGTGTTACTAATGCAAAATGGTAACAGTAATTAGAAGGTTATATATTTGACTGTTCATTATTAGATACCTTAAATTTTAATCAAAACATACAGATAAAAGAGAGTTTTTCTGTATAGAAAATTTTATTAACCATGTTTGCCATACATCAACTAGGAAGTCATAAAATATAAGTTGTGTACCTTTAAGACTGCCCGTATAAAACCGATGATAATTTAAGTTGGTGGTGTTAATTGTCATCACTTGGTGAAATTTTTGACACGATGTTATGAACTTAAAACATTAGTATTGTTCTATAACCATTTACCTTTAATATTTATGTAAGACCTGAAGATGTTACTTCTAAAGTAATACATAAATATGATAGATGATTGTGAACAGTACACATTTTAGTACACCCAATGTAAAATAACAAAACAAATAAGTATTTTTTCAGGTTCTTGTGTTTTCCATAAGTTCTCATTCATGTATAAATTTTATGTTGTATTACTTGGTTGTATTATTGTATTGGTATTGGTAGTATTTCTGTTAAAAATATGTGATTATATCATAGCGCATCTGATATCAAAAATGAAAATAAAAAACATCACCGATATTTCTTTATTTGTGAAACTAAAATTGATACAATTTGTTAGAAACTTTGCTTTGATTTGGCTATATCTTTTTCTTTAAATATATCAATGAATTAAATGATCATTTGCGTTTTATCTTATTACTAGTAAAAGATGAAATAAAATATTTACTACTACATCAAAATAGCACAAATTCATAACTGAAATCATTATGACTGTTTAGTAATTGACTTTACTTTCGGTAGTTTTTCTCTTTTTCTTCTAAGAAAAAGAGAAGAATATAAAAAAAATATAACTGGATTATTGTCTAAGTTTTAACAGATTTTTTCCTTTTTTTGTGAAGCTGATTTTTCATTGTTTTTACATTAGAATAATATGCAAATACGAACTCTTTTGAAAATTATAAGAATAAACGCATGATACAATTTAATGTTTTATTTTATTTAATGATATTCTATTCATTATCCACATCACAATTTCAGGTATAGCACAGGCTTGAACATGTGGAGCCACAAAGAAGAGTCCCTAATTTCGACAAATAATAATTTTATTAGCTATTTAATATTTATGACAGACGAAAAAAGTTAAGAACTTTTTTTTAGTGCAATAATTGTATTAGTACAGAATTAATGAAAGGACACAAATTGGTTTAAGGGTTGATAGCACTCATGACATAACAAAGTTCATTATTGGTCTACCTCGTAAATTATAAAAAAAATTGCTGATTTATACATCTTTATATTCTGAAAATTTATTGCATTAATCAACAGATTTTTGCCGATTACAGAGTTTAGTCCAAGCAAAAATTGTATACGTCATATGTACTATTAATCCTGAAAATATTTGTAATCTCCCATTATTATATATATATAATTGTGTAGTGAATATTGAAACACAATATTCCTATATAAATATTCCGTTTTTTCACTACACAATGTATATATGCGTACTAAATGTATAATACTATACAATGTATACTTGAAATATAGTAAACTGAACAATATTCATTTACCCTTCCATAATTCACTTAAGCATTTGATGTGACAATGGTTAAATATATATCGGTACTAAGCACAGAATATTATTAGTACTTGTAAATAAATATAGTATGCAAAAATTCGCCTAGTAATATTTGCCTTCACTTTGTTAATATTAACTGTAATTGAATTTAACTGCTACTGAAAATCAGGTTAACTCCACAATAAAGCATGTTATTACAACACTAATAAGTTTGTTGTATTTAAAATAAAAGTTTGTATGTCTACAAATGGGCTTATGTACAGCCCATATAAATGTTATTTGTGTGTATGTGTATCATTATTATATTTAACTCTCCTAGATATTCTGGTAGGCAGTTAGTAGATTTTTCAAGTAAAATTAACAAAACAGATACCTGTCGTATATATTACTAAAAATTTTAGTTGAATCAACTTAATTCTGGTCAACAAAATAAGAATTTTCTCTCCGTGTAGATTAAGAAAAATTAGTATTTTTTTTAATATATGCTACTGAATGTTTCTAGAACGAAAAGGAAAATAATGACATGATATTTCCATGCCCATTTTATCCTGCCTATCGAAAATGAAGAAAGGGGGCGAAGCGATGCAAATAAATATGTTAAATTATCCTCAAAGCGCGAGTAGACAAATAAAACAAAAAAAATATATAGCTATCTCCTGGCAAAACCCAAAAAAGTAAAGATTTTTATTTAAAGAATAACAGATGTATTCATAGTTATGAAAATAAAACGAAAAGTTTAATTTAAATACTATCAGCTTCTTGGCATTTCAATTAAACATATTAAAAAACTGTCTAATATTTAAAAAAATAACTAATATCTGTTTATTATATTTGGCAATTACACGTACTCTTATAGAGAACGTCTTTATTCTTAGAACTTTTATCGTATTTCCTTTGATAAGTTTTAAATAATAAAATAAAACCATCATCTTTACGTTGCTTCTTTGCTTGCAATTGCGACTGCCTCTGTTTGCAATTTATTGCGTTCCTTTGTCCACTGACCATTTATCAAAGAGTACACTTTTTCAATGTTAGCCTACTTGCACAGCGTTGTGGCTCGAGTTGCAAAATAATATTCTGCCACTTTAAGGAGGTCGGTATGAAATACTTCATTATGAAATGATTTAAAATAAGCAGTTTTGATGGGCCAATAGCTATTTAAAGTCCAAATCATCGCTGTGTTGCTGCAAAAATTTTATAACGTATTGCCACTGATGTAGATAATTATGCAACAAAAGCTGGATAGGCGAACAGTCGGACAGATAAATATTTAGCAACACTAAATGCAAGATACGAATCTCATTATTAGTGTGGGAAAGATGTGTGTATATGTATTAAAGAGCTCATACAAAGTACACGATCGTATACTACGGTTATTGCTACTGAGTAAGTTGAGCAGACAAGACTTAGCTTTCACCTCATTAATTTTTTACGTATAACAATTGATAACACAAAGCGAGCTTGCAGTTTACGTAATGTCCGAAAGCTGTGAAACGGCCTGCGTAATATGACGCAGAAGTGCATGACTACGCTTTAACTTTTAGAGCTTGTAAAAATGATGGCTCACATAAGCTTTTAATGGCGCGTAAAGTTCTTGTTGCTAGTGAGCACTTTAATGAGGGCATAACAATGTGGTTGTTTTGAACTGTTTCGTCTAAAAAAAGAATATCGATTTCTTTTCGAGCTGTACTTAAATATCATAATTATAAAGTTCTTTTCTAGTTGCTCAATTAAACAAATACAAACATTTTTTTTCTGCAAATAAGTAACGATTTTAAAAATATGTTAAAGTTGAAACTCCTATCCAACTTTAAGTTCAAGTTGTATCTGTGGGTTATTTGTAACTTCGACAACATGTTATTTAAATTTGTTTTGAGATATTAGTATTTATTGGAAGTCTTTTTTAGATTTCATGCTAATCTAAAAAATAATATTGCTGAATGGACCATTTAGAGCATACATAATTACCGAGTATAGTTCAATTAAAAAAAAAATAGATTTATGTAAGACACCGACAAAAACCTGTAGCAAATGACATGACCATAAATATCATAAAACAATGATAATAAGCGTTTGTCTACGGGAGCGATCTTAAAAATATCGTCGCCTACACGTTCGGAATGAAATTCGACGAATGAAACGAGTTCCATTTCACAGACAGTCCGTTCCCGGATCGCCGACCGGGACCGATGTCGAGTGAGCGTGTGCGATAAAGCCGTCGAAGGGCGCCATCAATTCAACGGCTGCGACATTTGACAGAGGTACGGCCGCGGGCGCCGCGCTCGTTTCCGCGCCCGGCCGCGGTGAGGCGCCGTGCGCGCATTGTGTTCGGCTTCACGTATGCTAGTTTTGTGCAAACGGATATTCCCACAGTATTATTACGGTCATGATGAAACGGAACGTTGCAACTGTGGAACGCAGCCGGCCGGTCGATGTTGCGCAATATGTGGTATTTTTAAAATTTTAAAATGTATAGTTGTAAGATATATATGTAGGCAAATTGCATCTGAAATAGTAGAATATCATTGCGACTACTATACATAAATTTTGAGGTTAATATTGAAATATTAATAATAAAAATGTCGTACCAATTAATTATGGCTTTAAAACTACAATACATATACTATTTACATTCTTGTGTCTTATTCCCGTCGTAGATAAACGTTAAAGAAAAGATGGTTTTATTCGTATAATGAACAGAATATTCAGAGAAGCTAAGGAAAAACTATCCATACTAAAAATATAAATGGGCGCTTGCGTTATACGCATTTGGGTGTTAAATTCCTGAAGCAAACGTTTCAATCGATATATTGGGATACGTGTATGTATCTTTTTCGTATATTTTAAATATATTCATACAGCTACCAATTGCTTAAAAATACCTATTCGGGTGAGTAGAATTTCCGCCATTGTTTGCAATACATGCGACTAACCCAAACATCGAGTGCATAAAATAAAATAATTTTCTTGTGTTGCGAAACAGGGAATAAAAAAAGCGAAAAAGCACAGTCGTAAAATTACGAGAATCGTAAGTCGCAGTTAGTTCTAAACTCTGTAAATTTAAGTTCATATTGCCGCCAAGACCATTGTGTTGCATCATAAAAATGCGTCTACTTTACAAAATCAGTGCCAGTTAGTGAGTTAATATAATTTACAAATTGAGTCCTTTTATCTTTTATAATCAAAGCAAATTTTGAAAGAGCTCACAAAAACAGGTATCATCATTATAGAAAAAAAAATGTTTCCTTTCGTGGACTTAGCGCCATAAATAATGCAAACAGTGGCGTGGCGTTACAAACTATTTGAATTGGGCTCTTCATTTTTTTCATTTGTTAATTAAAATTAAAATGTCAACTATAATGTCAAGATTAGCGAAAAGACTTAGTTCTGCAGCACATGCAGTCAAAAGAATTCAGCGACTTACGGATGAAAACACCGCAAGACTAGTTTATTTCAGTTTTTTTCATAGTCTCATGACCTATGGAATCTTATTATGGGGTCACGCAGCCGATATTAACACAATTTTCATGCTGCAGAAGCGAGCTATTCGTGCTGTTTATGATCTGAGACCAATGACATCTCTCAAAGCAAAATTTAAGGAAATTAATATCCTAACCTTAGCATCACAATATATATACGAAAACCTGGTATATGTCAAGAGAAATATAAAATCGTTCCATAAAAGGAGCGACATCCATAACATTAATACTAGACATAAGAATAATCTTGCTGCTCATAAGACTCGTCTAAGTAAAGTTAATAAATCATCTAAGGGGATGTGTGTGCGCTTTTATAATAAGATCCCAACTGAAATTCAAAATTTGCCATTTACTGAGTTTAAACGTTTCGTTAAAAGAAAATTATATGGCAAGGGCTATTATACCGTATTGGAATATCTTAATGAAAAAAGGCCCTGGGATTGAGCTGCTCGCCTATCAGGTTATTTCATATTATTTTTAAATGTCAACTAAATTATAAATGACTAAATCTTGGCCATTTGCCAAAAATGACCAAACCTTGAGTTTCTTGCCCATTCTTCTCTCGGTGAATCAGCATTTGGAATGGGCGGTAATGTCGAAATGAATTTATTAATGACGTATTTCAAGTGTAATTTCATTACTTACGAAATAAAGATATTGCATATATCGTTGCATATTCGAACGACTTTGCATTATTAACCTGGGCACGGGCATAAGATGCTTATACTGCAAAACAATTTAAGTCGATATTGTGTCTCTTAAAGTGTATCGGCAATTGCAAGCTTACAGGTCGTGATGAGCATCCTTCCAGCTTTAACGCCCGAGGGTGTTCTAACCCGCTTCTGCGCCGGCGCGGTTCGCCCCCGAGTTTGCTTTAGCTAACGTTTAATTGTTAATTTGACAAGTATATGCAAACGTGCGGTATAAACTTAAATGTTACGTTTAGATATCGCGGTTTCTGTTGATATAAGCCAATGTAGAGATTCCATAATGAGATGTACGGACGACATTTTGATTAATGCGTATTGTTTAGGAATTATTTGCTTGCTTACGTAATATAACAATATGTAATAATTTGATACACTGGCAATAAACACTTGAAACAACCGTTTAATTATTCGATCGTAATGTCTAATTGTTATATATTAAGATTGTTGTTTAATATGACAAATTTTAAGGACGTCCCGTAACGTGACGATTCGTTCAACATTCGAATATTTGATTAGTTAACTATATATGTTAATACGTAAATTTAGATAACATGAAATTAAAAACACATTACATCACGACACATTTATAACTTTCGCTTATTAAAACTATTCATCGGAATACACATTTATCGGCTCAATTAATACAGCAGATTTGCACGTCATGTCCGTTTAGCTTATCGCCGGGCGGATAATTATTTCATGGACCAACGAGCACCTGCGGCCGTAGCGTAGCGGGCGCGGAATATATGATTGCTAGCTTTTGCATTGGAAACGTTCAGATAATCTCGAACGCGAGCGTGTCTAGACTTTATAAGGAGTTGCGACTTAACGAAATATTACACTTCTTTTGTAGGTTCAGGTTTTTTTCAGGTTTTTACCGCCCTTCTATGAGGCGTACCGTACAATGTTTCAGTTCCAGATTGATGGGTTTCAGACCTTATGCTGTATATTAATCCCAAATTCTATAAAAGAAGAAATAATTCTAAAAGAAATAACGGGCGATGCCGGCGTTTTTTAAATAATCGTGATTTTTAATAATATGTATTGGCTTTTGCAACCGGCTCCGCCCGTGTGGACATACAACGAATTCTTTGATCTCTTACATCGATCGATGACGTCATCAACCATGATCCCGATGTCGGTTCCGTTCTCGATATTCCATACTAGAAAAGTGCATAATCTCACACCAAACCACAGGTAATGCCGTAACAGTTTTTGTCATGATACGATCTCATTTACGCTCTTGATGCTGGTCCCGGTTGTGTTCATGATTTTGATTTAGAACCGATATTGAACTTGAATCTTTCTTGAATATTGTTATTACCAATAATCGACATAAGTAAGGAATTCGTTCTACAATGATGCAATTAAAGTCACGAGCGTGAGTTAGTATTTTTATAGATTATAGCCCATATGTTATTCCGATGTGTAAGCTCTATTACTGTACAGTTTCAGAACAAACATTACGGTACAGTGTTCAGCCATCAAAGCGTGACTGAGTAATAAACATCCAAACATACAAACTTTCACATTTATAATATTAATAGGATTGCCTTATCACATAATTACTTATATCAAATGCTAAGAAATAAGTTCGTAAACTCACGAAGCAGTTTAAACGTTAGTTACTTAAGCCGAAATATAATGGGTATATTAAAATTAGTGATCTCCCGCGACGCGTCGTTGATCCCGAGAGGCTTTTACGGTCGAAGTGCTTCGCAGTCTTCAGAACAAAGTGGTTTTGCCTAGTGGAGCAGCGCGGCGCGCGCGCGCGCGGGGAGCGGAGAGCGGGGCGAGCGCGCCGCGTGCGCCTTATCGTGCGGCCGCGCCCGCACCTTTATCGGGACTCGCAAAAAAGCTTTTCCATGTCAAGTGCTGTCGAAGCGAAAGACCCTTTGTTCCCTCTCCTGCACTCTTCAGCGGATACATATTTGTTTAATAAATAATTGCACTCGTTTAAAATTAATTTAGAATTTTCAAAAACGTATTGTAGAATTGTTGAAATTCACAGTTTATTTTTTTTTATTTCGAGCTGTTTATAATTAGGTGTTGATAAAAACACACATAGTTAACTTTTGCTGTTTTTAGAATAAAAGAAAGCATTAGAATTAGTATAAAATTATGTAAATGTTTTTGAGTGCTGTCGAAAACTTACATTACTTCGTGCTTTAAGTGCAGTGTCATCTTATTGAGTGTAATTTTTTAAGATGTTATTTTTTGACAACTCTTAATCAAATTAAGAATACTTCTGTAACTTCGCAGGTAGATTAAAAAATATATATTCCTGTTTGAAATTGTTGTTCCGCCAGATTTTATTTATCTTCACGCTGAGCCTTACCCTCCCATGATTTTTTTATCATAGACTGAAAGACTTGCACCTTAACTCCTCCGCGCTGGTCAGTGCCGTTTGGGGGGCTGTTAACGACGCCTTAAATGCGATGATAACAATCCGTGACTGTCGGCTTGGCGTGCTGTACCCTTGCACGGAGCGTGTGGTTTTAATTTGACTCAATTTAAAAATTCATGACGATCAATTCGCCAACGGTCAGGATCGAACCCGGCAACTTACGTCCCGAAGCCGACTCTCTTAAGCGATGAGCCACCGCGGGTTATCGGAGTTCAATATAAGCGATAGGAAACTATATAAAGACAGTCGTTCGACCGTCCGTAGCTTAAGCCGTCCACGCCGCGTCACGCAATCGGTCTCGGGCTAGCGACACGGCGGACGGCCGACTAGGCACACGGTTTCGCCGTATCGAATCGTGCCCGCCGGTGCCGTACGTGTATGTGGCACATGTCGCTCGCGCTCGGCCCGCCCGGTTTAATTTGTGCACGTGATTGAATTAACGAAGGCGGTGCGGCTGCGAGCGGAGCACTGGCCGATCTTCGTGCGTGTGCATCGCATTGGTCGTTTTGTGTCTTAACATTATTGTGTCGTATGACATCATATGGTTCGGTTCTTCATGTGAAGGGGTTTGATAGACATCGTCGGAGATAATGGGTTTTTTCTAATCGATGAAATGTTAATGCACAGAGGGACAGTCGCAGTAGTTATCCAAAACTAACCAGACCGACGAATCTTGGTTCAGGAGATTCTTATCTAATCCAGATACCTTATCTTATCCGGGCATTTATCGGTAGTTGACATTTTATTATGTTCCTAGAATGATCAATTCCTCTTTAGATAGCAATAAATATTATAAGAAGTATACTTACATAAACTTCTTTCACAAAAAAAGCAAATATTAAGAAGACGCGCTAGTGGGACAGTAATAAATATTATTACAATAAAAAAAGTTTTACTGAAATACCTTTTCAAATCCGACAACACATTACCTTAATAAATTTTGTAAGTTTTATTTTTTATGTTTTAATAAAAAATATAATATGTATTACTTTTTACAATTCTGTAATATATTTATTAACTACACATGTGCAAACTGGCTAAAACTAAACCTACAAAATTTATAATTCGAATCTATTTATACGGTACAAATCTTTAACAATATATTGGAAAATGAACGTTAATATAGTAATATTCCACAAAAATCGCAGAATATACACAATATAGTACATTCAGAAATGAAAATTCGTCAAGCCACCGGCACGACATTGGACACATGAAAAAAGAAAAAGGACAAAAACAAATTATACGGTCATTCGCCACATGCGTAACGAAGACTCGGTAAATTATTTCACGCGAACATCGCCCGATGGACGCTTGCGTAAGCACGCGACGCGTCCATAAAGAAAGCGGTCAAATGTCAAGGAGATAATTGCCCGACCGGGAAATTAAACGTCCAGGAAGTGGGCCAAACACAAATTGCCGTCCGCTGCTCTCCGATTTTGACCGTGGTACGTGGCGGCTTTTCGAACGAGCCGATGGCCCTGAATTCACCTATATTTCCAATTTTGACGTGTCTCGTGTGGAAGCGTATCGGTGGTAAATATTTGGTAGCGATAAATGTTTAAAAGCTCGATACCGTAAACAACATGCTGATAAGATTATTGGAGGAATGATATTAAAAAAAAAATGGAATTTATATTTAAAGTCCGCAAATTCCCAAATTAAGATGTGTCATACTTTATATTTGATTTGTCAAATATGTATTTCTATTATTTTTCAATTTATCGTTCGAAATATCAATAGGCAGTTTTTAAGACGTATTGCTATACTTTGTTTCGTAATACTGAGGGTGTCCTCCTAAGTAATATCGGTTTTCATATCTGAAATTCGCACGCTACTCTTTATACATGCCATAAGTTGTTACCAAAAATCCCTAATTCTGTAAATAGTACAACAGTTTCACTTTCTTTCTTTCTTTTAATGATGCTCTGTGTTAATGTTTTGGTTATAAAACGTACGGAATGCGTTAAATTTTAGATTCGTGTATTGTTAAGATATTAAATATTATAAATAAGAGTTTAAAGCAGCCGCGGTAGTGAGGAAAAAATGTAAAATTGAAGGAGAACATACAGTCAATAAACAAACAGCACAGCGTTGGTTTAATCGTCTTAATAGTGAAGATTTTATGTTGTTAAATCGCGCTCTGGTCGTCCATCTGCATGTGATATTGAGGCTACACAGGAAGCAGTGGATAACCGAGCTGGTACCGGCGCTCGCCGACCGTCGGACTCCCTTGGACCTTCTAAAGACACCGTACATCGCCGCTTGTAATCATACGATAAGACCTATAAAAATATCGAATTAGTATCCCACGAATTAAACGAGATTCAAGCTTGTAGAAGTGTAAAAACAACTTTTTGCCCTGCGGAAAGATGATAATTGCGACGAAAAATGGAATCATTGAAACAATCCAAACGTGGAAAGTCAGTGGACAAAGGACAACCACTTGAAGCCGTCGTAAAGAGAGATCGATTAGGGCTAAAAGTTTTGTGATGTGTCTGATGGAATTACGAAAGTATAGTGTATTTTGAAATAATTCTAGAGGATCGAACCATTACTGTCGAGATTTATGTCGAACGGCTAATACGAACGTCTGAGGTTTCGTCGCAGAAATATCCAAGTTTAGTAAATCGAAAACGAGTGCTCTTGTTACGTGACAATGATAAACCATATATGTACTGCGAAAGTTACGCAGGATAAAATCTAGGAACTTGCTGGTATTGAACTTCTACCACATCCAGTACTTAATCCGGACCTTAAAACCTTCAGACTATTATTTATTCAGATCTTGGGTGAAATTTTTTTGGAAACAAAAACTGAGTCGAAAGGAGATGTTGAAAATTAATTGCGGCAATTTTTTGCATCTAAGCCCAAGGAATGGTTTTACCAAGATCTCAGAGAGCCTGCTGAATGTTGTATCAAGACTGTTTTCCTTTTGTATGATTATTTAATAAACAAAATGAACATGATAAACCGACATTATTTATAACCCAATTTAGTATTAACTTAAACAATCTGAATAATTTTTTTTATGCTAGTGTAGTCAAGGAAGTAAAACATATATAATTGCTTAAGATTTAATTATTTTTGTAATGAAATAAAAACTATATAGTTAAAATAATGATGTTTAGCAAATTCCATATAAACAGATAGTCCTAGCACTGTCTTACATCTTTCCAGATAGCAATACATCTAGAATGCATCACGCCGAGTACAGCCGGTGTGAGTCAGGCGCGTAGGTCGTATGTTGCAAACAAAACTGCACCAAATACGAGACCCGCTTGCTTGTATCAAGTATACAAGCAAAAAGGTTATAAAATTTTTGAGAAAAATACAATACAACAGCAACTGCATGATATAAGGTTGTTAATATTTATTAATCTACATCGAACTTTAGTCAAAAGGTTAAACTGTTTTCGAATTGACACACAGTATAGCCTGTCTCACCTGTCTGTGAATTCTATTCAGAATTGGCCTTTAGTCTGACTCGCGGCTGCATGTAATTGCATCACAAGAATTACGTATGCCGTGATGTCCTTTCCCGCCATTATAATGACATATTATTGTACTTATTCACTACGCAATAAGTAGGAAGTACATTCTCCGGTCGTTAGAAGCGAATTTCACGAAATTTACTAAATTCGCGACAAGCACTAATGTCGATGGCAATTCAGGAAGAAATAACGTTAATGTTGAAAATAATTTCAATAAAATGCCAAATGACAATTTTGTAATTTCTGTTTTTTATTTTGTTGGGTTATCATTGAAAGAGACATTTCTACGCTCAGCATATATGCAAAGTGCATTTTAAATACAATACTATTTTTTTTTCTCTATTAATGTAAGTGTAAATTTATGTGCCTCTTTCTTTCGGTAAGAAATATATGCCTTAATTTCCTTTCGAATTTGTTCACTTCTAGAATCCATTTAATAAATATTAATTACGATCATAACCATTCTCACATTTTTAAGATAACTCAAATAAATTAATCCATTATATCTGCGATATGAATTTTTTAAATTAATAATGACTAAAAACAAGGAAATACTTTATACTATAGAGGTTATGATATTTTTTATTTTATTATAAATGGTTTTTGTTTTACTATCATAAAAAAACCGTCAAATAATTTTGAAGGTAACCTATATTCTGCTAATATTAGTCATAATAAATACATAAAATGCAAAAAAAAACGCAAATTTCATTTCGTCTTAAAGAAAAATTTCTATTTCAGTACTGGACTGCCGGTGACAGATTCGCTACGAAAGTGGGAGGCATTAAATCGTATCCGTGAAGCCAGAAAAAGATTAAAGAACTTTTTACGGTTTGTGAGCCGTCAAAAGGCTAACCGCGGCGGTTGTATACGAAATGTGGTATAAGCTGTATTTTCTGTATGGAAATTGAACTGTGAGGAGTCGATTGCAAGCGGTCGAATTATTTGTTGGCGAAATTACTTAAAAAAAAGAATAATCTATATTGCACGATCGCATTAAAAAATTAAAACGATATCATTGCATGAACAAACGAGATATTTCGTAAAAATATCTTCATTAATATTAAATCAAGAAATCCACAAGTATACCGTTTGAAATTTAGCAGTACATCGTTTAATAAAATTTACATCCACCATTTGTACTGTTCGCTCGCGATACAGCGCAACATTAATTATCGCTATCTAACATTCCCTTTTCCCTAATGATTTCCCTCTGGCTCGTGTTCCGCCGTCTCGGCTATTCGGTCGCTTTTACCTTAAACTTTTCGTTTCTTCATACTGGATGCGTAGAACGTACCAGAATCAAGTTCGAACTCGATCTTGTTGTATCAGCCGCTTGAAATTCTACGTTTTTGCTTCCTAAGGTATTTATATTGTGTTGTAACATATAATCTGGCTTACCGAAAATATAGGCAAGCATCAATTCTCTGGTAGCGACTGTGAGACGTCCTCAACGTGCCTCCGTGGAATGCCCTTTTGGTTCATGGCTTCGTAATGGCTTATGTGCATTAAATGAAAAATACATACCTACAGCTTGCGACATCTTGTACTGAGAATTCAATTAAAACCGAAACTTACAATTCATACCGTCGAGTAAAGGACCGAGTTAAAGGAGTAACTTTTATTAAATCTATTTTAGGTCGATATAAACAAGTGGACGAATGAGCAATATTTAGTATTTGCGTCTGAAATATTACTGCCGTTTCAATGTCGCTGAAAATGTATATTTTTTTTTATTAATTCGTTTTTTAACCCTCTCGTTCATTATAATTATTTTTCTCAATCATAAGTACTATCTATACATCTAAAATAGAGTTTACTTTTAGATCGTTCATGTCTCTCGAAGAGATACGTTTTGGTAGACTACCGTCGCGACTTATACAACGATACGTGTATTCGGAATGTATTCGATTGCACTTAATCTTAACCATAAGTATAAGTACATCACTTAGTCAAGTGCTGCAGTGGCGTGGAGCGCGCGGTGCGCCGTGAGTGGCGTGACTAAAGCCGGTCAGAGACTCGCGAGTCACGACCAAGGTCATCCCGCCGAACGTTCGGCGGATAATTGTCAAGGCCGTACCTGTCGAAATATGGCATTGTCTGTCTGGTTATGGTCTTATCGTAATCTCTGTATCGGATAATAAATATATTGTGAGGAATATATATTACGATATGTTAGAAATAGGGTAAATCAAAAGTATATACGGTTATTGCATTGACTTAATTTGGTCGATAGGGTATTTTTCTAGTTACTTATCGGGTTTCAATGGATATTGAAAAAAATATTCCAAGGAAGCAAATAATACATTATATAGATTGTAACTTAAACTAGTAATAAAAAATACATTATGCAATGAACACACAGAAACGAGTAGAGAGAACAAGCTTTCACAACAAATTAGTCAACCAATTATATAGTAGAAACGATTTGGTTCTACAGAACCAGTCGTTGTTTAGAATGTTTAATTTTAGAATTCCACGGCAATTCGGACTTGGGAGGAAGCGTCGAGTCACCGCAGGAAGGGAGCTTAAAATATGTAAAGGACACGAACGATAGGCGCTTATGAATATCCGAATTCGGATCGATAGCGCTTTTAACTTTCATGAAAATAAAAAAAGATGACTCGTCTATCAATACAAATTCTTCTAATAATATAGGATGATATTCGAGAACAGTACATAGGTTAGCTTGTCGTAAATTGGCGTAAACTCGAAAAATACGCTGGTAAACTTAGTTGCAAATGTTGATCTAGAGGAAGTCGAACGCACTCGCCCCCTAGCGTGTATTTCAAACAAAAATGTTAAATTCGATACGGCACGAAGCTCGACAAGTTTCATGAGACAATAGTTTCTCTTATAATTCTAATAAATTGATAATTACGTTATTACTCTCATAATTCATAATCTCCATATTAGTAAATTGACATCGTTTCGTAAAACAAACCGAGGCCTTTACGGATTGTGCATATCGTTAGACGCGATCTCAAAATTGAGGTCGGCCGGATCGGTCGGGCGCGGCGGCCGGTTGAATTTCATTACGGCCCGGTCGGAGGGTGAGGTAAATGTAATTATATTTATGATAATAAACTCTCTTTTAAAGTCTGGCGAGTATTTGAATTAATTTAATTTAATTATCGCGTCCCATATTTTATGAATGATTAATATGTAAATAGACGTATTACTTTTAACGAGGGCCGTCGATTAATTGGATGCCGGCATGCGGAGAGCGTTCGCCTGTCGTATGAGCGAGTATCGATTTTCGTTTAGCGATCCGCCGTTTCGTCGTTACGCGTCTAATGGGATTCCGTTACCTTTCATCCTCCAAACATTACGTGCGTGGCGCATCAGCCAAACATAATTCCATCTTGTGCGGTATCGGCACAATGCGAAACTACGTGTGTAATATTACGAATGAAGTTGCACATCTCCGTTTTAAATGTCCCGTTTACGTATTAGGAAAGTAGTTTATCCACATTCGCTAGGCGGATAGTCGTCGATGTCGTAAGTCAAGCTTAGTATAGGCCAAAACGTGTTATTTCACGGTACTAGTTTAGATAATGCCGCGCTAGTACGTAGTTAGATCGCTAAGATGTCCTGATATGTCCAAAGTTCAAGAAATTCCTTGTGTTCTTCTATGTATAAGTGTATGATTTAATTGTATTCATTGCTTTACGAGTACATATTTGTACAATGGAAGAATTTTTTTTTTAGGTATGTAATATCAGAGAATTACCAAAAAATTACTTTAAATAAAACATTTAAATAATCATGATATTCACCAAATATAAGAATAATGTCAATTTAAAAAGTTTAGTCTATATAATTTGTATGCATTCAATATATTGCACCATTTAATATTTTTTTTGCAAGATCTATTTTAATGAAATTCTTGTACTGTAACAGTAATAAGCACTGATCATAACGTATGAGAATTTTGAAATAAACCATTGGCGTTATTGTTTCGGAAGTTGTCGGTCTTTCTATATGTTTTCTTTTTTTTTGTCGTGTACGAGGTGCTTTATATTTTAACGTTAGAGTGAAAATGTCAAAATCCTTAAAAACATTTCCATATTCGTATCATTTTACCACAGTCTATTTTAACGTTGTGACGGCAGCTTGGACACATACAGATATTAATTTTCTATTCACGTGCTTTCTACAATCTTATTTCAATTGAATTTTCGTTTTTCAGCGTTAAATATTCATGTAATATTTTTATCATTGTGCGCTTTCAAAATTATTGAATCTGGGTAAATCATATTCTACTAGGGGCTTTTAAAAAAATAACGAGAATGAATATTTTGCCGGTAATTTCTATTAAATGATATCTTTCTTTATAAATAATATCCGACGCGGTCGGCTTTTAGCATAATACACTTAGCATATATTTTTTCTAAGCTTAAAATTCTTTCTTTTCATTCTGAGTACCTAAAAATTCCTGCAGTGCAACAAGTATTACTTCATCATCTTAGAATCTTTGTCCTTATAGGTACTCCTCCAACCTTGGAAATATATAGAAATCACTAGAAGTAAGGTCGAGTGAATACGGAGGATACTCGAAGTATTTCGAAGCCAGTATCTCGAATTTCAGTCGTAGCAACGGCGGATCTGTGAGCCAAGGAATTATCTTAATGGAAAAAAACAATTTTTGCTAGCGTGCCTCGCCGTTTTTTAAGAATTTCGTTATGCAGTTTTTTTATTTGTTTTGCATACAAAGAGCTCGTAACAGTAATTCTACAGTTGACACATTCTATCATGATCACACCTTTACTATTCCAGAAAAGAGAGCTGATGATCTTTCCGGTAGAACAACTCGCCTTAAATCTCTTAGAGGTTGGAGACGATGGTTTTTTCCAACTCATAGACTGTAATTTTGTTTCTGGATCGTAATGGTGAAGCCACGTTTGATCTATGATTGTAAATCGAGCCAAAACGCTATCGAGATCGTTTTGTAAATGTTCCAAAGAAGCATGAGAAATGTTCAGCCTGGTCAGTTTTTGTGCATCGATAAGCATTCTGGAACCCAGCGCGCAGGTACCGTTTTCATCTCCAAGCGTTCGTGTAAAATGCTATTCACACTATCAGTCAAAAATTTTTGTTTCTTCAGCTATAAAACGTACCGTGACACGAAGATCTGCTGAAACAATTTTTTTCGACTTTTTTAAACTACCGGTCACTACTGTTGTAACGGGCGACTCAAAAGTGGCGGAACACGGTGGAGCATTTGCTTCTAAAGTATCCCGTGAGACTTGGTTAACTCGTTATGTATTGAAATTTTTTAAGCACGGTTTTAAACAACTGCACGCAATTTATTTTTTTCATTTTCACCAACACGCTATGACAGACTACAAGTATCTAGTACATTTCTATTAAAAAAAAAAAACAAAAAATATTCGACTTATTTTTTTTTTTAATCTAATCAATATTCCAGTTTTACCAGCCAGTATTAACTTTTTTTTTATTCCAAAGAGTTTGCGCCTCATTCTCACTTTATAGTGAACGCCTTTCGTCGAAGCGACAGGAAGCCTCGAAACAAAATTTCATATTTAAAAAAGCTGTTAGCGTCTAACGTGTACCTACACTTCGGAATTCATAGCTGTACCTCGTATTACAGCAATTCGGCAGCCAACTTGAGTTTATGTGCACTCTTGTTACTTTTTCTCGCGTGTACTGCATTTTAAAACACCGCGCCGCTGAAAGTTTTATATTGAGTCGCGTTCTTCGCTTTTAAGTTACAATTTTACGAGGTCAGCGTACTTGTGCTTATTATTTATGTATCGGCTCTGCGGGCCTGTTGGGAGACTGAATTTTCATGGATTTCACTTTTAGGTAAATTACACAGAAAAATGTTGACGAAAATAAAAAAAGCTTACCAATGCCAGTCCAATAAATAGATTATAAGTTCACGGCTAGCTTGACTGACTATTTACATGTATTTTCGGTCGCCCATAAAATCTTTTTTTCTGTCGGTGATGGGTAGTCAGAAACTTAAATCTTTTAAGCACCTCTCACGACACCCCCCATAACAAATCGAGTAGGTTAATTTTATTTCGGGAGCTATATATGGAATGTAGAAAGATACAGAAGACGAAAAAATAATTATTATGTGGGTTATTATTAATATTATAGTTACTATTAAGTTATAATTATATGATTAATAGTTAAGTATCATTTCTTAAATTAGGCACTTTTATAAATCCTTAACGTTGTTGAAGAAAAAAAAGCTTCTATATCCGTATAGGATTCGGGTCTACTAAAAAATCCTGATCACTAAAAAACCGGGATTTTTTAAGGTTTAGTTAGTCTATTTCAGATTATATACGTCACTAGTAAAGGTTAATGTATGACCCTTGAAGTCAGTTAAAAAAATTAATAGCAATATGAAATAATACTTTTCGAACAAAAATTAATATTATTGTAATCTGAAATCATAATTACTTTGTAATATTTAATTTCATGGCATTATACATATCACATTTCTATTTATACTCGATCTCAGTAAGCTTATACCTCTATTGTTTATAATAAGACAACGACGGCGCGGGCGCTGTCGTGACACGCGACAAGACGAAGCGCAGCGCAGGAAGCTTTTAAACAGAATTTCTGCGCCCAGCTGTTTGTCGCAAATCTTGTCTAAGATTAATATCTTAAGTTTAATTTCGTGTGCAGTTAGTGCTCGTACACACGTAGACGAATGATACTGGTTTAAAGCATAGAATCATAATACTTATCTATTTTAATATACCCTTTAATATACACTATATAGTGCGTGTACAGACATCGAGTTCTAGCACCAATATCCATTTGTGCTGGAACTCGATGTCTGTACACGCATAGACTAATAGCCGACATGCCGCAGCAATAAGGGACACGCGGCGTAGAGATGCCCTTTGTTGCGTCGCCGCCCGGCGGCGCGGCGCTGTGCGATGACGAACATTTGTAAGACGGCCTAATTGATTTATGTCGCAAACTATTTAGTGTAAAACGGAACTTCTTTTAAAAAATATCCCGCGAACACGAAAAACGGAGCGGTCACGAAGACGACAGATCGAACTTCCACGATTCGGAATCGTTCGGGAAATCGTAACAAAAAAAAAGAGAGAGAGTCGAACGAAAAGAAAAAAAGACAATAATTTATGTGTCGGGGCGTCGGAATAAATCTCGAAAAGTGTTTTATCATTGTTCGGGGCCCCCCTCATTAATTCGAAGCGAGTTCCTAATTGGAAAATCCGTCTCGATGAGCACAGCCGCCGAGTGTAATGTGCATAATTGGACCCTCGGCCGCGGACAATCGCGAAACGGAACGAGGCCGCTCGGGCCCGGCGCGCGCGTGCGGACACGCCGGCGCGTCGAGCGCGCGCGCCGCCTTATTTGTGAACGGGCGATAAATCGGCCGGAATTGTTGACGGATGATATCGGTGACGATGCGGTAGAGCTGCGAGGACAGAATGGCTTTTGACACTGTCGTGTGTAATATGTTTTTCTACTCATCGAAAGAGGATGATGTATCGAAAGGTGTACGATTATTAAAGCTGACACAAACATTTCGGGTCGATTCGATATTTCGATATGTTGTAAGAAATCGTTTTAATACTTTTTACAGGATTACTATAAATTTTGTTTTGTATTACGATAAATATATATATTTGTGACGAATTAGGTTGTTTTTGATATTCGACGATTAAAACGACGCAAATTGTAACTGAGGGATAGTCAAGTAAAATTACCTCTTATTACAGATAATAATATAAGTACAACCAATTTAAAAAAAATTCAGCGAAATCAAAAAGTAATTATCATTTGGCGACAATCGAAAAATAGCGATAATATTGAACTTTCTCATCGTAATTGCGGTCATCTATGTATATATTATGTAATTTGAACTTTTGTGGGGGCACCGTCAGATCCGTGGATGATACAGAGGAATCCCTGAGGGATAACGGTAAGACATTCACGACGAACTTATTGTCAAAAATATGGGACACTCACAAATATGGGAGTACTCCAAAATAATAAGACAAGTTGAGCTTTTTATTTTATTCTTCGTGACTCTGCCTTAAATGGTCTTAAAATTTTATCTAAAGCACGTATTATTGTTAACGCATACAAGTAAACCTTGGCATACATTGTTTCGGGTAATTTAATTTAAAATCAAGATTTGGTTCATAAAAACAATTCATGCACGCAGTGTACCACGCAGATATGGGTTAATGGCGATGACGCCATTTTGTATGAAAACGAAAGGTACGTTGGCTTATTGGTTATTATATCATAGAAGGAACGTCCTAAGAGTGCTAACCGAAAATTTTATGTGGAAGTGAGAACAATCTAGTGATAAGAAGCAACGTCAATTTCTTTTATCTTAATTAATACATATTGTAATTTGTCTTTGGAAATACATAAAAAATATGTACCGAACCGATTTGCTAGTTTAGTAGTTTTGTCCTTGACGGGAATGAAACTATAAAAACCAAAACATAAGTCACTTAATAAGTATATAAAAACGACGCAAAAACCTACAGTAATAATAATTTTTTAGCTTATAGTTATATAACAGGAATATCTTATGTCTAAAGATCACGCGGAAGCAGTAAGTGGAACCGGTGATTGCCTATATCCGGGACGGAGAATGGAGTACTTTGTGCCGGAACTTTGAGTAATGTAAGCTGAGCTTTAAAAAGCTTTAACGTAAGTCATGCTACTGCTGAATAAATATAGAAAATAAAAACCATTGCATTGTAATAAAAATCATTGAACTGTAGTAATTTAGAAAACAACATCAAAGTTATCACAATATAGTGGGATAGATTGTAAGAACAAAGGTAAAAATCATATACAATTTTGTTTTAGATAAGAAACGTATCCACTTACTAATATTTAGAAAATGATTGTAGCCCCCCATTATAGGGTTTTCTGAAATAAATACATATTGGCTACTGGCAAAAATTATGCAGGATAGAGAAGAACAAGGTCTTCTAGTGTTCGAGGCAAAGATCTACCTTTGAGTTTTTGCGTTAAAGGAATATCTAATTTGAGCCATAATCAAACTAAAATACTACCTTGAAAACATCTAGTAGAAAAGACCATTGCTCTGATCCTGCGGGATATCTTACTAATAGACAGTATTTGGAAAGTTGTGCATCATGTGTCCCATAAGTATTTTTTTGCTTTAAATTCATCGTCCAATGTGAAATAAAGTTATCCTTATTTTTATTTCATCATTGAATTTTTATTGTGATTTTGATTTACATAGAACCTCAATATGATTCACTGAAGTGTTATATGGAGATTAAATTTTTCATGATTTATACAGACCGTACCACTCTAATCTCTATAGAGATAAAGGAGGCTTAAGTTGATATAAGGGTTTGAAAAGCCTCTGTTTCATACACCTCTATAGAATCAGCAAATTTTGAATTCTTACATTTCTCTAAAAGCAAAAGCTCATAGATCTACTGGAAGGCAGAACTCGAAGATGAAATCTCCGCTGGATATCCAAAATACTAGTTAAAAATATATTGACGTTCAATTCTAGCAATATCACCATACCGTCGGAAATGAGGAGTTGGGATTTGAAATTTAATCTTTCTGTTCGATGCCTCCAACACTAATTCAAAATCAGTAGATACTTTAATTCCCCCCGTGGTTTAGGCAAGCCATATCACTGTAACCGCAGAATTGAGAAGTTAAAATCCGATGTTCAATGAAAAGGTCCGCTTGATACGAGTATTTATTTACATCAGTGGATCATGAAATATGTTTGGCTAGGCAGTACTCTTAGAACAATAGTATTTAGGAATTAAGTTCGAAAGTACCATATTGTTGTAATATCATTTATATCGTTAAACACCCCATTGTCGAGGCACAGCACGACCCAATCTTTTTATTTTAGAATTAGTTGTCACCACAATCGGAAATTAAAAGGTCGTTTAAAATTAATATCCGGGACTGAGAACGTATGTGAAGTTTCATGGAGATCTATTATATAAAAATAATTGTAAAATATGTTGCATTTTAAATAAATATATAGAAATATCTAATGCTAAAATCCATTCGAAAAACATTGTATATAAATTTGCTTTTAATTTTGTTGTATGTAATAGATAATCTGTTTCCTTTGAACAGTCATAACGAAAAGGATTGAATTACAAAGAAATCTTTTTTCTTTGGGTAAAAGAAATACTATCATTATCAAGTTTAAATATTGCTTTTTATTATAACATGAGTTGGTCAGTCTAGTTTAGTTTGTACTATACGAAGAACCTCATCTTGTACATGGTAATAAATTTGAAACAAAGGAGCTCGTAATAAAAAAAGAACACTTATTCTTCTTTGCATTTCTTCTCTTTTGTACCTACAAACGCGGGAATCGATATTCAGTCCTGACCGGCGAAAGAATACACAATTATTCTGTAAATTACTTCTCGCTCAGTATTTGACTGTTCATCCTCGGTGTTAATTAGAAATCGGGCGTGGATTTCGAAGCGGGCTCGCAGTTTGCTTTTAATTTGTGAAAACCGGCGAAAGCCGTAAACGGTCCATTTGACGAACAACGCCTCTAATTTGGTTAGGTGAAGGCGGGCGACTTAACGAATAATGAAGAAAGAATGACTCGAGAAAAAGATTACTGTTGAAACGGAAGCGTAATTAATTTCATACGGCGAAGGCCGGACCGGGAGAGAGAGCGCCGTTAATATTTCCGATTGACACTTTAATGAGTTCTGGTCTATTGTTTAATGGAGCTTAAAGAGAAATCATCGATCGGCCATTCTCTTCGACGGTAAATATCAACATTAGAACTTCTAAATTCAAACTTTCACTTGGCGCTCAAGTTTTTGATTACTTAGATAAGCGAAGCAAAAGACTTGCATAAGAAAAAAAAATTAAGCCGTTCGAGTTCTTTTGTTGTCTGTTTCGGATCGACGAATGAGACGATTCTGTGATCTGTTTATTTGAACAGAGCAGAAAATAATGTTAAAGAACGAGCAATTGCCCGTAGATAAAGAATTATAGTTTTCATCGCGTCCCTGCGCATCTACAGCGTTCATTAGGGAGGATAAAATAAAATGGGCCCGTAATGAGCGGTAGGACTGGATTCCCGCGTCGAAGCCCAGGGTATATCTATTTTATGGGTTATTAAGACGGGCCGCGTTCGCTCCAATCGTTAAGCCGCACTAAGCGAGGTCCGGCAGACCTTGTTTACTGAAGTCGTATCCCCCGACTTCCAGGGGATCAGCGTTCAGTTAACGTGAACAGCTAGCGAAACGCTTTGTTTTGATGGAGGCACATAACAAGTATTTTAATTAAATAGTGTTATTTTCTAAATTTTTATGCAAAAAAATGACCATACTCGCGAGATTTTCGTTTTCATTCTTTACTCGAAATTAAAAAAAAATGTATCATACACTATATTCTATATTCTGTACGGATAATTGAAAAAATTGTGGTCAATCCAATGAGCAAAATTATAGAATACCGTATTATCTAGGCAAATATTATTTTTGTGAAAATGAAGTAAGGAATATAATGATATTACAGAGAAGTTTAAAAATGTTCTCAATTTTTACAAGAAAATTACCATTTACAAATTTTTAGAAATAATTCAATTGAATAAGTAGAAACAAAAAACTTAATTATATGGTAAATTTAATACAACGAAGCACTCATCACGGTTTGTTTTAATGTTTAGATAAGATAAGTACCTAAATACCCATAAAGTATTAATGCTGAGAAATAATGAGGCCGAATCGATATAGACGTTTAATTCATTGCGTCCTACCAATTTACTCGGTCCGCGGTCAATGTTTTTTAGTAGCGAGGAAACGGCAATTATTACCCCAATAAAGAATCCTGGGATGTCGTTTTGGAATGCGCCAGCCTCAATGCAGAGACCTTAATTAAAGTCGGTAAACGCGGGAGTCGGATAGCGTTACATGAATTTAAAGAAAGGCTCAAACAAAGCATTCGTCGCCCGGGGCGAGGCGGGCGACGGCGTCCGAGATAAATTTTAAAATTAAAAACCATTTTTTTTACTCTTTCATCTTCGATTCGATGAGCAAACAGAAGTTTTCCTTTTTGGAAAATTGTTTATTACAGAAGAGAATGGACGTACGAGGGAAATAAAAGTATTGTACCAATAAAATATACAGAGAGCTCTCATTTTTTATTGGCCTATTTGGAATGTCGTAAAATGTCGCTGTAAATATAGACACGAGACTATCACAAAAAACAATAACAATATAATCTACTCAAAGACAACAATAATTTCGGTTGCGAGCTGCGTCGTAATAGAACTAAAACATACTAGGCAATCATGACTTTAGTAAATATAAAGGCGCATTATATTTTAATTTTCCTTCTCTTTCGGTCGCCGTCTCCGCTTTCGAGGGTTATGCAAAAAGTAGGTTAGCTGCTTTAGTTCTTTCTGCACCCAACAAAGTTGCTCTGTTGACATAACTTATCTAAGTCTAAACATCGAGAACGGAGCCGGCGATGGGCGAACGCGTACCTATTTGTCGTGAGAGAACAATTCCTGTGCGAGGGTCGGCGATTTGGGCGGAGGCCCGTGTTTGCCCGGGCAGGGCTGCTCGGTACACAGGGACGGATAAACAACTATTCCCTTCGCCCTCTTTTAATCGTGCCGACTTCGTGACTTAACTAGATCCTTGTATTTGATAAAGAAATATTCACCGAAGAAAGTGCTAAGTCATTATCGCTGATGGAGCATTCATCTTCTTACATTGTATAATAAGGCAACAAGAAAACATCAAAACGTCTTGTCGAGTTGATTACAAGAGATTATATTCGACGATGATTTATAAATAAATTTTCTACTGACCGGTTTTCTGTTTGGTTACGTGCCAATCTAGATGAATCGATACTTACCTGAAAAAAAAATAGATACAAATGAGTCAAGTAATCGAAAATAAGCAAACCGAAATAAATATTGGCATGTGAATTTGGGTAGAAATTCCGTGTGATCATAAAATCGTCGGAATTGCGAACTTAAATGAATTCGACATAAATAAATTCAATGCGGTGACCGTTCAGTTTACTCAAAATATTATGAAACAGCGCCTTTATTTCAATATTTGTGAGAAGCATTATGTATGCAGAACGCCATTCCGCAAATGATGACCGTTGAAGTAAGTGGGTCATCTTTTAACACCGCCGGTACAGTCACAAATAAGTGTTGTCACTTATGAGTATTTTGCTTGTTATAATGAAAAATGCAACTTCTCCGAATTGAGGTACATACATGATAAATACCTTTAAAAGGTAAATATTAAAGGCGCCCAAAAAGTTTGCTCTAAGTCAATCAACAAGCCTAATGTGATCAGCTAACGTACTGAAAATAGTGAATAAATATACGAATTTTAGTAAATAAAAAATAGGAATTTGGCTCAAATAAACGTCACGACCCATGATGTATAAAATCATTGTAAGTTTTAGAGTGGTGTGCTTTAAACTATCATTTGCAATAGTCAACTAAAAACTAAACATGTCAAAATATCGGTAATCTTAGCGATATTGGCATTTAATCTTTTAACATATAGCAAATGTTAATATCTTTGACTTTGTCAACTGTGAGTTGTGAAGTTAAAACAACGTATTTTGAATTGTTTAGTTTTTAACTTCAACAGTTAAAAGTTAATTATTACACATGAGAGTTTGAAGTACACCGCTGTTGAGTATTATATTATACGTGACTCTATATTATGAACTATAAAATATAATTTCATGCAAACTGAATACAATTTCATTCTATTCAAATATGATATTTGAAAGCTATGAATCGTGCAAATTCGACATCGATCGGATTCAGATCTGACAGCACCTTCAATAGGCTGTAATTAAACAAGAGAGCCGCTGACAAATTAGAGCAATAACGAAAGGGCTGTAGGTCACCGAGACGAGGGGTCATCTTGGCTGCCCGAATTTTCAGTTTTGGGCCGCAGATGTCTCAAAGTTTGCACATTGTGCCGGCAGATGCGCGGCAAAACCGATTTGTATACGAACATGTGTTACACATGACGCCATCAGTGATGGATGTCGAAGCGGGCGTGATTTACTGACCGAATGAACTTGTGTGATTTTGAATTAAAAAAAAAAAGGCCCAGCGCGAGTTGACCTCGCGTGGAGAGGGTATCGTACGATGAATATGTCGTCTGCCATATTTTTAAATATAACTCAAATTTGTTTTGGTGATTAAAACAACTGCATATTGAAGTTTTTGAATACCATAAGCTTTTAACAATTTTTCCTGTAATTTACAAGTAAAGAACTATCCACGTGTATTTAAAATCTTAGGTTTAGTTGCATCAGAGGTAAAGCGAACAACTGCAAATCTAAATTTTTACGCATAATGTTGAACGATTTGCCATATTATTTTAAAATTATAAACTTTTGATAAGTTGTCCTGTTATTTACAAGTAAATAACTATTTTCTGTAATTATTTACAAGTAAATAACTATTTTCTGTATTTTTTTTTCTTCAAAATATTAGACTGAGCGGTATCAGAGATAAAGAAAACAATTTCAAATCAAAGTTTTTACGAACATTCTTGAAAGATTTACCATATTATTTTAATACCATAAACTTCTTATAGGATTTGTGCAATCTATAAGTAAAAAAATATTTTCAGTATATTTTTTTTCAAAATTTTGGGATTAGTAGTTTCGGAGATAAGAGAATGGGAATGTTCAATTTTAATCTATTTTTAAATAACGCTATTTCTTTTTAATTATAAAACAAAAAATAAAGATATTTGAGACAATCACAACAACCCCTTTCATTAGATATGTTACACGGTACAGTTTGCAAAACTCTTTTTTTTAATTCACTTATTAAACGCCAAAATTAACCATATAGTCGAAATTCATTTATTTACGTTACACGTCCTTCTTTGGATACCGACATTGATATTTGCACTAGTTTTTTAGCTTCCTCGGTCCAGGGGATTCGGGGCAAATCGTCTTCGACAGACGGACGGACACACGAGCGATCCTATAAAGTTTTCCACTTTTTTCAGTGCATACGGAACCCTAACAAGTGGTATACCTTTGATGTGATCCGCTCACTAGGAAACGACAAAAGATCGGAGCTTCTCGCTGGTAATTCGCTAAGTGAAAAAGTATCACAATCGGTGTCAAGCTCGGCAGTTTCGATGATGCGCCACCGTTGCTTCAAAACGGTATTTTAGAGCGACTTAGCGCCGAGCGTTCAGCCTCTCTTGACGAACACAAAGACCTTCGGAATTTTACCCATCACCGCGGAGAGGACCGCGGCAACGGCCGAAATTTATGAATCGCCCTACCCCGAAAGGAATTTCGTGTAATGACAGGGGGGTACTTTTAAAAAACTTTAGGGCTCGCCGCCGTCGTGGATTCCGTGCGCGAGGGCGGGACGCGCGTCACGTCCTCGCCGGCGGGGGCCCGTCGGCATCTGGCGCGTATTAAAAACGCATTCGGCTAACGCACGGCGATAACCCCGATAATAGCGCGACCCACTAATGCACCGCTTGTGCAGTCGCAATTAACCGATTATTATGCGACGCGTCTCTATGAATAGGTTGTTAAATTCATGAATGGCCACGATAGCGTGGCAATTATTTATTGTGCGATAAACTGTTATACTTGAATAATTGACTATGAATCGTGTACAGCTTTTGTGTTTACAAATGATTTAAAAAATAAAATTGTTTACTCACTATAGAATACTATTTATTTGTTACAACCTGAGAAATTAATGTTTGACTCGTCCATGAATTATAAGTTTCTTTTCTACTAAGCATTTATTGTCAATTAAGCACAAAACATTTTTAATGCCAAAAAAAATATTTAATATGCATTTTAAAAACATAAGGTGAGAATTATCACAACTACGCAACAACCCGTACTATAGACATGCAGATGCGAAATTTCTTTATTATTAATTTTAAACACATAACAAAGATTTAGCAACCCCACTACTGCTTTTACAACATTGTATAATAATTATAATAATATAAACTCGCGCCTATTTCCCAGAAAGGTAGGCAGAGATTATAGATTTCCACATGGTACGATTTGTGCGTATCTCTCTTGCCTCACTGACATCCATCAATATTTTCATGCAAGCTCGTCGGTTTCGGGTGCTTAAAATTTGGCCCTTTTTTAATATGCCACTAATATGGTCTGCATAGGGTTTTCTAGCGAGACCCTTGCCGACCTTTGTATCACACATTCGCTCTATAGATTTGTTTTGTCAGTCTACTTTCATTCATCCTTTCCAGATGGCCAAACCAACGCAACATACCTTCTTCTACTTTAGTCTCTACATCTTCCTTCAAACCGCACCGCCCTCTAACATCAGTGTTACTACAATTATCTTTTCGAGACACTCCATACATACTATGCAGCGACCACATCTCCACTGTATTGATCCTACTTTCCTTTTCTTCTGCCATGCCCAACTTTCACTACCATACATATATGGCTAGCCAAGCGCGTTTGTTATAAGACGCTTTTTCTATTCATAATAGCGAGCAAGGCCCCTTTCACTCTCCTTTCGACACCTGTGTCATGTTTGCCATCACTTGTAAACAGGCTACCCAAGTATACAACCTCTTTCACTTGTTCGACTTTCTCACCTTATGTAAGTATATCGCATTCAGTCGTCCTTTCGCCCCTTTTAAACACCGTCGACTACTCACCTAAATATTAATCACGTTAATTCTTCATTTTACAACAGGCGAATGTGAAATAAATTAGACATTATCGAAATCGACCCGAGCGCGATTAGAATTCAAATAACGTGCAAAAGCATTTAAAAGGTATCGCCTTAAGTGGGTAATAACGCGACCGTCAAAAGTGTCTCAAACGGGCGACGGTGGGCCGAGCGATGTCATCGGACGGTAATTCGGGATCGAGCCCGGCCACACGGCGAAGACGGCGGTCACGCGGGCGCGGTCACGGCAGATATTATGATTTACCCGCCCGTGGCTCTAATGAAACCGGACATTTGTCATCGGTCGCGGTCCGCTGGCCCGGCGGCCGCGGGAGGTCGCTCGTGTCGGAAGTAAAACTGGTAATTAAGCGGCTCCGGTGATTGCTATTCAAACGAGCTGTCGCAATATTTGCCGGAAGGGGATTGTGGTGCGAGTCGTAGTGTTATATAAATGCGGTATTAGGAATTAGAATAGAGTGTGAGTATGTCTTTACGTATAAAAATCAGCCCAGATAACCTGTAAGAAGTTAACTTTGGAAGTAATATTTGGTAAAGTTAAAAGTTTGAATTAATTCAATTATATGAAGAAAATTGCAGTAATTACATAAGTAATTATTGTCATAATTTGGAATTACTATAATAAGTAATTAAGATCGGAACATTGGAGAAAATGGTGCTTTGAACAAAAAGTTATGATTTTATTGTTATATATAAAAAAAAGTTCTGAATAGTTGCTGAAAAACATATTTTATTGTACTGCACTTCTACTTAGTCAAATATTTTTTTTTGCATTGTCATATAAAAAAATTAAGTCTGTCCATGTAGGACCGAGATCGAAATCGAGTGTAGGACAAGGGTCAGAATTAAGAGCGTGATCGGGAACAGATCGAAATCAGGAATAGCATCGCGATCAGGTTATGACGGCAAGTGCTTGATAAATTCTCTTGTTGCAAGACACGTGAAATTTTATTACGTGTATATGCAAATCACATTAACAGTTTCATATTAACAACTTGATAAGTTATACGTTTAACTAACTTTTGTCACACAATAAAACGGTAGTGTCGAGTAAGCAATACATGAACTGGATGGTACGTCAACTATTATACAGACTTACTTATACGTCTAATGAAATAAAATATGAATGCTAACAAAGAAAAACGTTGTTTGAATGAGGTAAGTAGATGAAGAAATAGCAAGGATGAAGAAAAATACATTACTAACAATACATAATCGTTGTGAGTGAAGTAATTTTAATTCGCAAAACAATAAATCGTTTTGATTTCAATAAAGTATATTGACATTTTTAAACGGTTTAATTAGAAATGTTCTTATGAATACAAAAAAAAAACATATATAAGCAAAGTTAGATTTTAAAGAGGACTTCTCGTCTTTGCTAAGAAAGTATCTTTTTCTATGCGCCTATTAAAATCAGCATTTTCTTACGTTAAGGTGATATATTTTTGATTCAAACGGTTATTTTTTTGGGTAATAAATTATTCCATGACCACACGTATTAAGCCACGCGCATAAATAAATCGGTAAATAGATAACATATCACTGAACTTAAGGACCTAAAGTTTCTTTATTTATAACTTAATTTTATCATTGTTTTACTATTGGTACCACTGTATTATTCAATACGGGATGCCATTTGGAAAATTCTCACATTTCGTTCATTTTACTAAATAGAAGAAATGATAAAAAATATAGAGCTCTACAGTTGATTTGTATAATGAATTTTTATAAATATCAAATTCTGTTATCATGAAAAATTATTATTAGTCATTGTCAGTAAGGGGTCACTATCTAACACTCAAAAAATAAAAATACAAACTAAGTACTGGGTCACGAGGCTGCATCAGCTGCTCTTTCAACAAAAATCCGAACAATGCACCGCGCCCCGTTGCATTTTATCCGGCCACATGGCTCGGCTATTGTACAGATGCAACTGTTATATCTCACATTGTGTCATATGGTAATATTGGTTACAGCTTCGAATTATTACATAACATTTTTTCACAGATAAATACTTTTAATTAACTCATTTATGGTATCACATCTAACGTAATACGTACAAAGTTAACAACATATTCCATCGAATTCGTCGACGGTGCGTCGATAAATATTTGTAAAGCAAATCAAGCGAGGAATGAAACGGAATGAGTGGCATTCATCAGCCCGCTTTCGCGGCGCGGCGGCGCACCCTCAAAAAATCCTTTCCAAGTGCTATCTATCGGTGTCTAATGACGTTTTCTATCAATAAGGAAACTGACATCAAAAAATATCGCCGCAAGACCTTGGGGCGATACGGCTGAAGCGTGAAATGGGGGAGCTGCCGTCGCTTAGCAGCGGGCAAGGCACTCGTTTCGGATATAAACCCGTTATATTTTAACACGTTTCGTATCCAAGTAAGGGTGGGTCGGCTGTAATAATAACTCGCAATCGTCCTAGGTCGTTACGTTTATTCGAGCAGAATCATTCGTCGCTAATTTTCACGAAACCAAAAAAACTTAACCTAACCAAAAAAAGAAAACACGTTTTGTGATCCGTAAGCTAAAGAGCTTACGGATTATTGAAGAATAATCTGTATGTACCTCACGTCGATGAACTTATCATATTCTAACATATATACGATTGAATAAATATTTAAAATTTTGCATTTAGAAATAATACTTAAAATTTTATACATGTTTTAAAGAGGTACTTCGTGCGTAGCAATGAAACACTCTTTGTTGTTTTTTATTGGACCCGAAATAACGGTCCTCTTATTAGGAGGGCCGAGATAATAGCATCCGAATTAGAAAACATATGGCCTAGTTATTTTTATCTTTATTGGGTGGTTTTCTCCTATAAACTTGACATGCGGTCGATCATGGTCATGGAATCGCTTTATTTCATGCGGGTGTGTTTTGGGAATCATTATTATCTATCGAGATGCATCGAGTTGCAGTTGCAGGTCTTGGCATGGCCGTATTTAAAGTTCAGTAGATATTATGTAAGCGATTAGATAACTGATATCTATGTATACACGTCCTTACCGACATTCGGAAGAAGCGGTGTTAATTTCCCGAGTGGTTAGTCCCCACAGTTAATACTAGTATATGGCAACGCTCGCAATGGTGGTTTAATTTTTATTGCGAGGTAAAAATAGATTACGTGATTCGAGTCGGCCATCTGCAGCCGAGATAAAACCACTTCAGATGCGCTCGCGTCGACGGAATGTCTGCCGGTAAATGTCTCATTAATCGTTTGATAATTCTCCGCTTGGATGGCTCGCCGGCGACCGACGAACGAATTGCATCTTGCCATCTCGAGATAGATGCTTTTGTTGATTGATCTTTGACAAATTTTTAATGAGCTTGTAAATTTTATGAAAAATTTGATGTATAAAAATTATATGGAAATGCCAATTAGACATTTCACTATTAGATTAAACATTATAATTAAAATAATTAAATGATACATTAGATAGGAGCGTAGAATTTTTAGGAGTCTATACACTTGACCAAAACAAAGGCACGAGAGCGAATTTTTTTTTATGATTGTAACAAATAAATCTAATATACTCTCAATTGTTTTAAATTAATAATAATATCAGTCTGGCCGAGAATGACATAATTTTATTATGGTTTGTTGGCTGATTATGGGTTTTTCATTTTGAACAGAACAAACACTTAGAAACAGTATAATCAAGAATTTGTCTAATATAAATAAATAGACGAATCGATGTCATTTAGAGAATTAATACAATAAAATGTGAATGCATTACAGAAGCCAATTTCTACTTTCATGGTGCAGATAGATAAAGTTAACACAGGGTGTAACTTACGTAGTTGGTAACTTATAACAGCACGGCTTAACGATTCGCTCGGCGACATGAGTAACTTATACTAACAGCGAAACTGCCGCCCCATAAGACCCCTAACTCCTATTGGCGTAAAAGATTACGAGGCGGCTCACACCTAGTTATTTAATATAATAAACCCCTAGGGGAATACTGCGGGTCGCGCCTTATGATCCTTCTAGATTTTATACCCACGTATACTTGTTCACTCGATACGGTCGGCGACATGACTCTTCATATCCAATACCACACCAAACTTTTGTAGAGTTTAAATTGAATTTAAAAATAATTCAAGTGATCGTGCCTGTGGTATATAGCGCTTCCGTTAATTTCGTAAAACGAAGATAGAGAAATGGAAATCGTGCCGTGTCATATGTATAAAAAGTTAGCCAAGTGCGAGTAGGACACGCACGCAAAGGATTATTTACCACCGTATAATATTTAACATCATATGTTTAAATAAAATTGTTAATGCCAAACAAGAACAAAAATTAAGATCGAACAAAAAATTCCGAAAAAAAACTTTTGTATGGGAACATCTTTTTATTTTCAACTTAATTTATTATATTAATTTATGTTATAGGAGGACTCCTACAGTATTATTAATATACACTGTTAAAATTTCAAATATTTACTTAAATTACAGGGTTTTGTCTAAAAGACACAACCCCATGACAGACGGATGGACAGAGAGCGGAGCCTTAGTAATAGGTTCACGGTAGGAAATCTTGAAATTAAGAACAAAAATGATGATCGACCAAAAGCGCCGATAAAAATACATTTCTTGCATGGGGTCCCCATTTAAATTTTATTTTATTTTTATTATTCATTGTTACAGCGGCCATAGCAATACACGCACTGAAAACTTTAAATCTCTACCTACTACGGTCCAAAAAATACAGCCTTGTGACAGACTTAGTAATAGATTATCCGTTGGCATCCTTAGGGTACAAAGTCCTAAAAAAATAAATGATTTATTGCAACTTTCAAATGTAAATTTTTCTGCGCCGAACTATTTAAGACCTTTTGTCTCGCTTTAATGTTGTGTGAATTATTAGTTTGATTAATTTTTTTTAAGATTCATCATTGTCTTTTTATTGTTGCACTAATGGATCGTGTTGAAAATTTTTGGGGCAGAAAGATTTCATTAATTAATAAAGATTCTATAAATTGAAGGTATCGAGGTTAAAAGTTTTTTATATGTTAGATAGTTTTGGAATCCTTGGCTGGGCAATTTGGTTCCCAAAAATAAACACATCTAATATTGGGCTGCAAAATTACTTAAGTTGACAAAAGGTTTTACTCCAGAGTGATGCGCCCAGCGTGTACATCATTCTTAACTTCATAAAAAATATTAAAACGGAACAACATCCAAAGTTTTTCAGTTAGGTAAAGTCGTTGAAACTTGAAGACAAATTCTTCTCGACGTTTCACGTCGTGATTGTTGATACAAGATTTCTCAAATTACTTAAGTTTTATTATATATTCAGGAAGTTGTTGTTCCTGGAATAAGAATTAGGCCAACCTAACTTTTTCCGCGATCGATGGTAGAATAACCATTCAAAATATATCTCGGGATAACGACTGGTTAGATCAGTAATGATCAACACTTCCACATAAAAGAATATCTAGGGAAGACGCCGACTCAGCAACGCAGCGTAGTGTTTAGCGCATACATTCCTCCAGAGAGCTCCATGTAGAACTTCCATTGACCTAGTCAAAGGCCAAATACGACAAAGGAGTGCGTTAAAGTTAGTGTTTTTCCTTATATATATATATATATATATATATATATATATATATATATATATATATATGCAATAACTTGAACCAAATTACTACATCGATTCTAAAAATTCATTTACTCATAAAGAGCTACAGTATCTTCAAATAATTTTGGCTATATATTATTTTAATACTTACCCCCGATTTTGTTCAAATTGGAACTGTGATTGGTAGCGGAATCGAAATTAAAAGCGAGACGGAGTGCAGAATCGATAACGAGATTAGGATCAGAATTGAAAGCGGGACTGGGAACAAATTGAGAACGGGACTGGGGTCAAGTGTGGGAACGGAATCAGAATCAAAAAGTGTAACTGGGATCGGAATCGAAAACAGAAACGGGATTGAAATTGGCATTAGTCGATACAAAAGAAAAAATAATTGTATGTCTATGCTGGTGCAGCTGCGGGCATTAACTATATAGGTAAATTACCCAGAACAAAGTGCAGAACAACGTCTGCCGGACCACGTAGTATATATATGTATGTATATAGTTATTGCAGTTGTAAAATACATTTCCCATAAATGTCGTTTTTCTAAAATGTCTATTCTAGATTGTATACAATTACGTAGTTTTGTTTTTAAGTAATACCATTTCGGATCTAGTCAACGGTTAAAACATTTTAAAAGGTTTCCTTGAAAGAATTTCTCTTAGCTCCCTTTTCTACGGAACCGATAAAACTTTAACTACCGCAGATCGGGTGTCAAGTGTAGAATAAAATTAGAAAGGCGCTCCCGGCGGAGTGTAATCCGGTAGTAGGGGGTGTCGTTAACACTAAAAGCGTTTAATTTCCTTTGACGATGAGCGAGAAATAAAATTTTATGATAATTATTTCCTTTGTTACGAATTGTTTAGTTCTTCGGATTCAAGAAATTGTTTTTGGATATGACAATATATACAACAGAAACCTGGGGAATAATCAGCACTAAACACGGCACAGTATATTGGATAAATTTAAATTAATGCATATACATTTTTAACATGGCGTATGCTTATTAGATCGCTTTATTAAGGTACACGTTATGAATAAAAGTGCAAGAATAGCTTAACGTCCTCAATTACAAAGATAGAGAAATGAAAACGGATTTATAAGATGCGTTATTGAAAGAGCTACGAAACTGTAAAAAAGTTTTAAAAAATGTTAATAACTTTTTTAGAATAAAAATAAACAAAAATTTTTGATCTATTCTTTAGATGCATTTTTCAAAGAAGCTTAAATTTCTTAAAAATTAAAGTCGTTGACATTTAGATAAAAACCACACTGGAGCATTAAATTATCTATCGTTGAGCCCTAAATAGTAAAAATGGATGGATAGTGTAAGATACTTTTGTGGTCCGTTATGAAGGCACTTTTTACAAAAAAAAATAAAGTTAAGTTAAACTTGCGTATTGACATCCGAATTGAAAGCGATAGTGCGAATGAAAAAGGGGGAGACGTAGAGTTGGAATAGAGATCAAGATGGAATCGAAACTGTGAAGTCGGAACTTAAATCGAAAAGAGGTTCAGATTGGTCTCAATTGCAAGATTACTCGATATAGAAAATAACGATTTACTTACATGCTCCATTGGTCTAAGGTTTACAATGACTAAAAACATTACCTAAGTTTTATGCACCGGGAAATATATGTGAAATTAAATGAATATTATTTTCATTTTTAAAATGGAAGCAATTTATGTTTATTTTTATTAGTTTCATTATATTTTTTATGTTATTGTGTTAATTTTTAATGTACCCGAAAGTCGTGTCGAGCAAGAGAACTACGAATTTTGTATTTCGTTTTTAAAAATAAGTACATACATTAGTTTCTAAAGAAGATTATCCTTCTAGAAAAGCACTAATTGCTTCAATAAAATTATATATTTGAAAATATTGATAAGTTCTCCGAGCATAAAATGGTGTATAACAAAATTTTACTTGATCTTTAGACTAACTTGAGAACGGCCATTTTAAAAGGCGACCTAAGGAACCCGACATTACTCTCAATTTGATGTAACATATTTTCCAAAAAACTCGCTTTTTATACATATTTTTTTTATTATAATTTATAAATATTATAATTATAAAAAATAAATATAATTATATACATAATTATTTTATATTGTGATAGTATTAGCAACTTAAAGCTGCTTAAACACATTATTTTACATTGACAACTTAAGGAAAATATAAGTTTCCAATTTGGTTCACATAAAAAAATAATTTTGCAAATACTAACCTTATTTTATTGAAATTGTAAAATCTGCCCGTAAGATTTAGTAGCCCGGAAATCGGGAATATATACTTTCCGGTAATAAATACGGTATTTTTCGGTAAGTTATGGAGTACCCTAATTTAGATAGTGGGCTAGACATAGCTGTATGCTAATATAATCGTAGTATGCAGTTCGTTTTTTTTTATTCTAATATAAAACTTGTTTCCGTTTAGCTTTTATATTCGGCGAACGTATGGCCGAGCAAAGTCAAAAAAGATTAAAAAAACATATCGGTAGGCGTCGTGAGCTCGAACCCAATAACAAATAAATTTTAAATAACAAACAAATTTTATGACGATTTTTCAATATCACTTTATAATTGTTTTCCGGTTGTCTCGCATGATGTCGATAGGAAACGATATACTCAATTTACGATAGACAAAAAACACAAATTACTATCTGTTTTTTGTCTATAGGACAGGACAGGTTTATTTGGAGTATTGAATGTTGATACTTACAAAATATGCTTATTTATTTATAAGTTGATCTTAATAACTCAAACGTTTTATACAATTTGACACATTACATAGATTAGACATAACAATGACAATAATTTAGTCTTCCAGGTGTAGACCGGGTTCATTTATTCTACTAGGATATCATATTTACATTGGACTATTTAATGTCAGGTGTATGTACAATACAACGCACGAAACTCTACCGTTCTGAATTGCCCCTGAATGACGCAATGCGTCGGTTCAACGCTCCCCGACCCTTCCTTCTTCTCCCCCCGCCTTCCCATTTTACGCCATTGCGACGCTTTCGTGACTAGATTCCCAGCGGCATAGTTTCGTGCGTTGACTGTACGTATATTGATTCCTATTTACAGTATCGACGATTTCAAGTTCACGGCCCGATCTGTTTTGTTGGGCCGGGCCGCGGAGCGTCACCGCCGCCCGTATCTGGTTTCTATATCCGACGCGCTCTCGGCTCTAGAATAAAAATCCGATACTCGAGCCGAGCCGGCTCCTCGGCGCGCGGGGGGCGTACCGGTCCGACTCGCCTCCGTAGGCGTTCACCGATAAATTCCTATGTCGTAACGACACGGTCATCCGCGGGCGAGACACGAATCGAGATGCGATTGTAACCGATTGGCGTTTTTATCTCATGCGGTCTAAAACGAAATGTTTTGCATTAGGGAATATTTAATTTCAGTATAAGAAACTTTAATTTCACGCCATGTGCACTTTATTTTTTATTTAAATGTAAATACGTGTCATTTGATCATGAGAAGTATAGATGGAAAATCTTTTTGATAACAATTTCATTATCATTTTTATATTGAATTTTTTGTTCGTTATTTGCGAGCGATCACTGCAAAATATACGTAAATTCATAATTATAATAAATAATCAGCTGAAGGTGTGCTGTGCTTTAATTCAAAACTGTCAATTTAAATTTGACAGAGCTTCAGCATTTAGTACGACGGAAGGCACAGTAGTGTAGGGTAACCGTAACATTTATCTAATGTATAGTAAACAAAAAAGATAAAAGTTAGTAAGAAAACGTAATTGTTTACAAAAACTTTATTTACCTTAATATAAATCAAGGGAGGGCGGTCCGACGTGTTTCCTCTCGCCTCGCACCTAACACGTGTAATATCGTGTCATTCTTAAAGTAATTACTTAAAGCAACACTCTCTGAAAGTTATGCTATTTATAAATTTGGGGATAGACGCGGGCAGCACGACCGACAGGTCTAATAATACATTTTGAATGAGCTGTAAACAAAACCATTTAAATTCTTTGACGTATGGTTTACCTGTGTTTTTAGGTGGATAATTCTGCTTTTTCTAATTTGTACTGTGTGATTTAAGTGAGTAGAATTACATTGAGCAAGAAGAGATTTTAACTTTAAAGATTACACGCAATTACAATTATAAAAAAAAAATTATAAGATTTCACAATAATTCAGCCTCAAAGTCCAAAATGACATCAAAATAACAGCTATTTTGATTATTTGATTCTTTTGAGAGGCAGGTGGTTCGAAAATGACTTCGGTTAAGCACACACGGCATATACATAACAATATAGTGACTAACATTAAGGATAATTTCCTTTACAGTGTAAAAAATAATTACTTGTTAAATCAGTATGAAAAACTGATATTTTTACGATATCTTTGTAACATTTGAACATAAGAAGATTACTATCTCATAATATTTATGAAGCTACGATCTGTTGCCCGATGACAGTTCATAGCTTCATACTCATGCCTATAGCTACGGTTACGAGGTGCGCCCACGCATCCAACAAGTACGGCCGGCGAATAAACATTCACGTTTGAAACGCATAATGTATGGATAAGAAGGGACAAGACAATGAATGCTGATCCCGTGACACATGGAGACTCATCGAGTCACGTACTTTATAGCTTCGCTTTCTAGTCTGCCTATATTTGATGCGGCATGTGACGGTATTAACGAACGATTTTCTTCTGTGTAGACTACTTAGGGTATCATAGACACAGAGAAAAGCAGTGTGATACTAACCCAGTTTTGGGTTTTCTATTAATCATGACATTTACACTCTCCTTAATAATAGTTCTAAATTCTTCATTTAATTATCTAGCCTCTGTATACACAGTCAAAAAGTTAAATGTTTATCATGAACATGAAAGTGGGTATTGAAAATATTCAAAAGTGATATACTAATTAAGACAATTTTTACTACTTTTGTGAAAAAGGAATATATATGTGGACAGTTATGTCACACACATCAATGAATTCAATATTAAGAGTATCTAAACGTTAGTGATCACAGCTCATATACCTTAATCTTTAATCATTTAATGCCACCACAATGCGTGTTAATCCAAATACATATTTTAAAATATAACACAGCACAGTAAACAAAATATTTTAATTTTTATATTTTCGAGACACTAACGATAACGATTATGTAATCGTATAAAGAAGCAAATAAATAATTTTATTTATTGCCACGATTCTATACGTATAATTATTATTACAAACATCAAGTAATAAATATGATACGATTAAAGTCCAAACGACCTCGACACCACCTGAAATCATGTATTATTGTTCTGGTCCAGTACAGTGTAATTTGATATCAAAAGGAATTCCATTCCCGGCGTCACGTCGTGTCGTAAAACATTTAATATTCGTGTCGGCGTCGCACACAGGAATCGTTTATTACAGGTGTTATTTAACCGGCTATGTGGATGTGCGAGGACTGGCGACCGCCGGCGCCGCGCGCGTTCAACTCTTGCGCACTTACGACATCTATATAATATTATTATTGTTCAGTTTGTAAGTATATGATTCGTATCCGTTTAAAAGCCTGTGTCTATCGATAATGCAACCTTTACAGAAAGTAAAGGTGACAATGATGATAAACATAATTATCTGAACAGCCGCTTTTGTGAATACGAGATAAGATTACGCCCGGTTATAATCATTGTGACCTAGTTTACCTTTGTTGAAGGAAAATGCGATGATGTTTTACAGTACGGTTTTGTTATTAAACTTGTAGGTATCTGTGAATACTTTAATTTGTAATAATAGATGAATACAAAATTATTGTAGATTCTGAATAAATGAAAATATTAATACATCATTTCTAGATTTCAAAGTTGAATGTGTGGAAAAAATATATTTTCCTTTCACATGTAAAGTCAACTGATCGCGTGTTTAATTCATAATTTTAATTCTCATTTAATCAATGGTTTGTTTAAATATTTATTTACATATTGTACTTTTTTGGGCCCTTAGGTATTTTTATTTGTTTCACTAACCGTTACTAGCCGTTTATGAACGCAGCAGTTTCAGTATAATGCATAAGGAAGCCTCCAGTCAGTGCACTCGTATAGGCTATTATAACCTTTCGCTTTCTCTGGCAACCTCGTAAACGCATGAAATCTTACACCCGTGTCGCGGGGAGAGAGTCTGTTTACACAAAGCTAACAACTGGGGTACAAACAATAATAATCCTTTCCCACACGAAGAGTAAACACATTACTACGAGAAAGATAACTCTACAGTGAATTTATCGTTTAAACGGCATGAGAGGTTTGTCTTGAGTATTAATTTCACAAAGCAAACGAAAGGATTCAATTAAAATGTATCAACGACATAAAACCGATAGTTGTTTACATTCTGCATGGAGGCCGATTTTTCGTTCTTACGAGGGAATTTCCTCTTACTGCAATACCTCTACAGCCTCGTTGCATATAGACGTTGGAATCATATTTACATGACAATACGCCGAGAGGATGCCCTGGCGCTGTGTCATCGCGGCTGTAATCTTCTGTTCAAGGCGTTAGCGTTTTGTTACGTCTCTATTTTCATGGTAATATCGGGTCTCTCGGTTCTTTCTCGATTTCGTACAAAGAATCACATCGAATTCAATTTTAAAGCGCGACGATCGAACTCAAAAAGATTTTTGGAGGGAAATAAATTAACGGTCTATTAAACGAGGGCGTGTATACGTAAGATTTTCCAATGGAAATTCAAGCTGCCGTCGTCTCCTCGCAGCGATTTATCTCAACCGGCACATTTTTCGCCGAGATCGCTGTTCCAGGACATTTTGTTGCGATGAGGATTTGCGCCGAGAAAATTGTCCCTTCTAAATTTTAATGATGAATAGCCCCGGATGAGATTAGGGAGACGTACTGCTCTGCTCGGCGGGTCTAAGATTACGGAATCAGTTCTACGTAGTAATGTGTCAAATTGTATAAAACTCTTAAGTTCATAGCTTCATATTTATGAATTCACAAATGTTGCAATAAGTAAATACTTAACAACGGCCTAATCAATACCGATTGTTTGAATAGTTAAACGGTTTCTATAAAAATTGTAAAATAATTTATATTGTTTTAAGAGAAAGGTTTTTCAATTTTCACCATTTCCTAAAGGACATCGCGTTTGTTGAGTTATTGCAACAAAAACGCATAGATGCAGTAAGTCCAATGCAAATTGAACATATGCATTATTTAAAGGCGACATTTGAACGTTCCTTACGGGTGACACCCGAGCGGATCGCTATCGGATAACGATGTCGTAATGTGATCGGGTGACACGAATCGATACGGGTTATCTAAAGAATGTTTACACATAAAGATAATTCACCGTTTAGAAGGAAAATGCATTCGATTACGCAGTCTCGGTTTTGGAGTCGTGTTTATTTGATAGGAGATGACGTCAAAAGTTACATAGCTTGTTTGAATCACGATACTGTAGTTTGTTTGATTTTTTAATTGGCAGTCAAATGCTAATTTAGAATTAATACACTTTGGTCACAATAAGATCAATATTTTTTTATCTACATTATTCATGAGAATTATTATTCTGGACACAAATCGTTTTCGAGTAGTTGATAAACATAAAATAATCCATTATTGTTCTTTGAAGAAACATTTGCAAGAGGGATTATGTACATACATTATAAATCATTACGATTATAGAGCATTTGACCATACGAAGAACTGTACCCGGTTTCGAATGCCTTTTTTTTAATAAGTTTCAAATTATAATTATTTCTTTGCGCTCTGAACGTTAGGCAGTAACAAACCTGCTGTATAGCCTAAAATTTCTTTTAAGGTCACCACAAACGTACTTAAGTGTCAAATAGTACGGATTTTTTTCCAGCTATAATGGCAATTTATGGAAGTAAATTACTGTTATCTGATGTATTTTTAAAGAAATATAAATCAAACTACAATAAAGAAACTACACCCACACCAAATATGAATAGAATTATGATTCGCAAGCTTAAAGGGAATGCTTTTTTTTATATATTTTTTTTAAAGTGAAGGGTTGGCGTCGCGCCGTAATCGTGCCCGCTTCAGTGAGCAGGCGCAGTGTCTAGCGCGCAGGTGGGCGACTAACGGTCGCGACACAATGCAGGCCGGTTTGCTGCCATCGCACGACGGCCATGCGTGCCCTCGCTTGTGAAATTCGATGCACATGGTTTCTTTAAATAAATACTATCGATCCATTGCAATCTTTGCATTTTTTTTTTCATTTGTAACGGGCATTTATTGCCGTCTATTAGGGTTCCGAGCGGAAATGGCAAAAACGGAACTCTTATAGTTTCGTTATGTTCGTCCGTTCGTCCATTCGTACAGATGTCACGGATATTTTATTCAAAAACTGCAAGACCTATATTGATCAAATTTATAGTGTAGGTGTCTTGTATAAGCCGCTATTTAGTTTGGTGGTTAAATATCAAATATAAATATTTTTAGGAAGGACACTCCATACATGTAATAGAAGCTGAAAAAATTTTTTTTCAGGGAAAATCAATATACATACTTCGACGGGTCTTTTAAAAAGACTACGGTTTTTAAGCAATTTTTCTGATTATGGGAATAATTTTGGAAATAATCGCTCTGAAAGCTGCAGAAATTGTTTCCCCCCACTATTTTCTAAGCCGTATGCCTAAAAAACAACGAAAATAACGCTTAATAAATACTTTCAACGAAAATTATTTTGAATATGGTTGAATATACTGTTTTTGAGTTATTGCCGAAAAATTGCGCTTCTCAACAAAGGGACTTAAGTGCCATGAAGATACGCTTTTTTGCTGATGCATTTTAGTTTACACTAGTTTAATAGATTACTAAAGTCGAGAGATTAATAGAGTCAACACACCTACTTGTTTTTGTAGTTATAGGCGACTAAAGTGCTCACAACTATCATGTCCTGGAAATATGGAAAAAGTGTAACAACGTACTTTTTTCATCCGTAGTGCATTTCTTTGTAATAATGGTTACGGAACCCTATAATGAGCATGGTACAATATGCTCTTGGCCAGTTTTTTTTATATTGTGCCCTATAAAATTAGTAATCTTCTTGACGCCATATATATATTATAATTTCACTTTTTCACGAACACGGTAATTCGTAATATATTTAATACGAAATTAAACAGCAATCATAAAGAGCAATATTATTATATTAATTCAAGTTTTTATTTAAAAGTTAAACGTGGAAATAGTATCGACCAGAATTATGGAATAATAGGATTAAGGGCATTACATAGTGCTGTATATATCACCCGGAAGCGAATATTTGTCTGTAATGAATATTAAGCCACAAAATTGACAATGATAACATTTTACGTGGGTGAAATAAATTATTGGAACACATTCTCTTCCGATCGTTCTATGTGCTCGTCATAACACTAATTGAAAATGTGTGGTTACATTGGTGTGGTTATAATGTGTGGTTCACTACTATTACTCTCGAAGTAATATGGGCATCTCGAAGTAAGCACGCAATTTACTTATGCAATGGCAATGATCACAACAAACTGAAGGCAGAAAAGGACTTTGATGATGCAGCAATGCACATCCATAGACCTATGAGCAATGAAGACTTCCTCATTAAAATCCAGTCGACTACGGTTTTTTATCAACCGATAGAATATTTTTTCCAATCGAATTGATAAAGTATCCTTAAAGGTTATCAGAATATTATGACTAATTTAGTTTCAAACAGTCTTTTCCTTTTTAAAAGAAGACCGTTAAGCCACGGTAAAAATCGATAGGAATACCTCGCCTGTCTGAAATAATAACGGCGCGCGCGCTTTGATCCGCGGCATGAGGCGCACCCGGGGGTGGCCCACCCTTCTGTTTAGGACTCGTTTTATAGCTTTTGATAATTTAGTGGGTAAGCTACACTGATTGTGCGCCGCCAGCTGCTCCGCGCCACGCCGCCCCGTCACACGGATTATACGATAAAAGGTGTAAATTCTGGATTTCGCTTTCTCAAATATATGTACGAAGGGCTTAAGATAAACGATACTGTGTACAATGCAAACAATATAACGAGCAATATTTTAATAAGGCTATTAATAAAGATGGGTCTAATAAGCCGTTTATCATTTGGTGGATATTTAAGTGTTTTCTTAAGAAGTTACTATTTAATTTATAAAGTCAACAGTGTGACTATATTAACTGAAATGATGAAAAAAATAACGTACTTTTATTCGATTTATTGAACGAAATATGATTATAAATGAAAATAATAATAGGGTGTTACGTTTTTAGAATTTCAATATTATTTACAAAAAATTTTTTGTATTTATTTTTCTTTTCACATAGATCTTTTTTATGATTGTCAAATCAGATTCGTTAGAATATGCTCATTGTACATAAATATTTTAACTATATTTAATTTAGTAAAAAATGAGTACTTATGCAACGTAAACCTAATAACGTAACCATAAAGTCACTTTGATTATTAAAAATATAATAATACAACGTTTTGAATACGATGTAATTATCTTCAACGTGTTCATTATCTTCCTGTACTAAAGTGTGACCTGCGCGTAAGTGAATACACGAGTCACTTTGTTTCTTTAGATCGATTGCAAATTGTGGTAATGTTTTTTGATGGTAATATTATACAAAAACCAAACTTGTCAAAATCATTTTTTCTTATTGAGACTCGAGACACATTGAGGAGGAGGATTGGTACAAAAAGAAACACAACATGATATACCTGTGGGTGGAAGGAAAATAACGTAGTTTTGAAATAGTGTTATATTATTGTATGAGGTATCTTTACGCTGCGCAGTTGCGGGTCGAAGGTTGCTCATCCCTTTTGCCAACGGTGTGATGGCAACCGGTACCGTGACCGACGGCTTAATGTGGCCTCCATAGACGCACAGCGGATGGATTGATGTGTTTTAGGTTAAAAACTCACTACCCAATTCACTCTTGGTCAGGATCAAACTTCTCGGTTGGAGCGTTGGCTATTAATCATATAGTGGTGATCGCGGCTCATGCAGCGGCGGTTGCAGTGTTGTACGCTCAGCTACAAGCGTAATTATCAAACAAAAGAATTTAAGAAAAATAAAACCTAAACAAACCACAAAAAAATTATCATTTCAACTGTACAATAAATCTTCATCTTCGAATCATTTCAGACTACGGTTTTATGTTGCCAATGTAAACACACTTGTGTAACTTTATAATAAAAAAAAAAGTTCACCGGATGAATGAAAACGGACCCGTCGAGCCGGTATACCTACCTCGTTCAACGAATTTCGCACCATATACGGCCGGCGGAGCTTCGAGCTCGCCGAAAGCTACAGAGTAAGACGCGCGACTCTGCGCTATGGGCTGAATAATGAGAGACAGATCATTATATTCGCACCGGGTCCTTGGGATTATAAAAATAGTCAATCGACATGTCGATGAAAGAATTTAGTCCGACGTTTTTGTGGTCGTTTTTCACGTTAGAAAGAAATACCAATTGTTTGACTTGTACTTAATGTTTTCAAGGCGTAGTTGTAAATTTACAAACGCGATAATGAATTGAAAAATTCTACATGATAAAGCGAATTTCACTATTCGATAAGGGAATGGTTTTGAAATAAATATGATTTCCTATACAGTATTAGGAATAATCCAAGACCGAGAAATATAATACATAGTTATACAGCAAAAGCTTGTATATTTAAATAGCGTTTAGCAAATCTTGATTTTTATTTGTAAACGAAAAAATAGATATAAAACGTTAAAATACTACAATTTTATTACTTTAACTGAACAACTATTATTTATGTATTTTATCTCGGAAACGGCCCAACAATTTCGATGGAAATATATATGATAAAGTTTTGCCTTTCAAGTTTATCTACAGGTGGCTTTCCTACGAAACGAAATAAAAAAAAATTGTGTACTTTATTAAGAGCCATTTTGTTGTATTTTGAAGTAATTAAGAACATGTTTGCTATGTTAGGGGCTCTCAAAAACAAATGGCACTACCTACACGTAAATTACATATGACACTATTTAAACAAACATGGCATTTGCAATTGCAATCTAAATGTTTACTATTTGTTGGAAATAAACATAAGTTACTTTTTGTATGGAAAGTTATTACATTCCCGCAGCAAGCTAGAAAGACGCCGAGCAAAGCTCACACGTTTATATTTTGTATATAGGTATAGTCCATATAATATGTCCCTACTGGGCACCACGGACCTGTTCTAAAAAGCGAGCCTAAGCGAGGGCCATCGACGGTTAGGGCGCCGTCTCCACGCTGGACCACCGCGTTTTAGGAACCTAACATGAATTACAAGCTTTGCTTCCGACAATACAAACTTCATTACAATGTTACTATTCAGCGTTAAAATAATAATGATAAGTGTCTGATATACCGAATTTGCGTGGGCTACTAAACGCTTGACGATGCAAATTATTAGGACTCGAATTAATCCTTCGTGCATTGCAGGTGGGGTGGCTGACCACAGAGCTAACACTTCTTTACATTTTGACAAGTCATCTTTAACGTTTTCATGTATCTATGGCATGCTGTGACAAAGTTCGTTCACCTTGAGCGACCGGCTTCGCTTATTGCCGTACTAAATAAACTAATTCGTCTGATTTACACCGGCTTCTTACGAAGTAATAATCGGCCCGCCTGAAGTAGTTACGTGAGCAAGCGAACCGCGATATATCTTCATTATAAACTAGGGCAGGTTCTGATAGATTGACAGTTATAAGCGAACAAGCGTTTATTTGAAACGGATATGCGAATGTATATTGGAACAACTTTTATATTGGTGAAGGTTTAAAATTAACGAAGGACGTCGCAATAACCAGTTGTATGTAGAACGAACGCTGCAAGCGTTATTTCTAATACGAACATATAGTACGCTTGTGTGAGACAAGTTCTTGATGATTTTGCAAATGTGTAGTTATTTACATCTAACAAAATAATGATTTTATTAGATGGTCAAACGATTCAAAACCGCGTATGAGTAAAAAAAGTAAAGACAAATCGTTTTACCCATTTTATAGCGACGAAGTTTAAGTCGGGTTTGGACAACTTGATAAAGATTTGTGTGATAATACTGAAATGCGTGAACGTACCTAAATCGCCCGAACCAAGCTAAATTTATCGTCCGCTAATTGCAAGAAAGATGGCAAAGTGCATATTTGACTTGCGTGGAGAGGAATCCCTACTATAAACCATTCTATCACCTAGTAGGTGATATTGTGTTTTTTTAAATCTGACTCTCTGTTTATGGTAACTAAAACAAATCGTCGCTTTACTTACTATCTATAATCGAAATTTGATTTCAATTTATTTGAAAAATGAAAGTAATACATATAGTTATCGTAGGCTTGAATTTGAAATGAACTACTTCGTATAAGTGGGCTCCCACCGCTGACCCTCGAATCTGCCCCACCACTACGAACCTCTATCCAAAGAATTGAATATTGATTGAAATGTAAACAGTCACATTCACCAGGTTGTAAGGAGTGTTAAAAACAACCGACAAATGTGGACACAATCTCGTTAAGTGAAACGTTGTCATGCAATGTTCAAAGGGTCAACCTATTCACCCTGAATGTGAAGGGCGAATAGGAGAAAACGAGGTTGTGTCCGTTTTTAACACTCCTTACACCCTGGTGGATGTGACTGTCTACATTTCCTGAGGATGTGTCTGGTTGGCATGAAAT